>CATIXQ010000011.1:9697927-9813454 GCA_949711755.1 Leptidea juvernica
CAATATCATGACAATAACAGATACAAAGATAATATACATGATTAAGCTCTTGTCAATAATGTAGGTTGAAAGACACGTAGCAACGGTTTGATTTATTGAAGGACTTAAGGATAAAAATGCTGAATTTTGACGATATATTGGGGCGAGAGATGACTGATAACAGTTCTGTCTTCTTGGAGACCTCATTTTATTGATTTATAACACTGTGTTCATTATATTGACAGTGGAAACAAACCATTTCTATAATACTCGGGTGTCATACATTTGTTTTTGATAAATAGATGGTTTTGACGTTATTTTGATTCAGCTATGAATATGATAATACCCATCAAAAAATAAGGACTCCGTGTCACCTTACATAACAGTGTAGCATCAAAACAAGCCGATTAACGTGTAAATACCATCTCATCCCCACCAGATCCAGATGGATGTGTCCTCCACAGTGCGGTTTTCAAGGAGCTTTGTTCCACGTACTACAAAGCTGTGTAATGAGCTTCCTTGTGCGGTGTTTCCGGGACGAAACGACATGGGTACCTTCAAAAAAAGCGCGTACACCTTCCTTAAAGGCCGGCAACGCTCTTGTGATTCCTCTGGTGTTGCAAGAGAATGTGGGCGGCGGTGATCACTTAACACCAGGTGACCCGTACGCTCGTTTGTCCTCCTATTCCATAAAAAAAAATACATAGCCGGACGCACACACACTACTACAGGCCGATAGGCGGCCATTATGAGAATTGTCATCGTCTGTGACAGATCAGTTTGCGTCTCAATAAAATATTTTAAAAATGCTGTCGTGCTTTGTGAAAAAGTGTATAAACGATACTGTAGAGAATTATAACGCATAACGGTGCTTCACTTCCTCATATCACGGCGCGGAGTCCTTTTTTTTACTCGTCCGTGGATAATACCCTACGATTTATTTATTTATTGAAAAGACCAACAGCATAAATATTACAAATGAGTCTTAAAAATTAGTGTAAGTACATATAACAGACAATTTCAGGTCTCTCTATATAAACAGCAACTAATGAATTTTCAACTTAAATTACATTAACATATTAACAAAAAAATCAGCTTATGAATTTCAATTTTTTCAATTTTTATTTAATTAACTTTAACATAATAATATGTATAGTTTAGAAACATTATAAGAACAATATTATGCGTATGAATGCGAATTTAGTATATATATATATAAATAATTATATTATGTTATAATAGGTTATAGTGTTTCATTTATATGTGTATCATTAATACGTCTAGATAGACTGTGACAGTAATGAAAACTTCAACAAAAATGAGGTTAACTTTTTTCAGGAAATCAAATTTGAAATAAATTCAATTATTTGATGATTTTAAATTGTGACTTTTTATTTTGAAGGTGTGATTATTGTCAGCATACATATGTCCGTTTCGATGTTGAGATTTGAGGGCATTATTAATCTTCCTGCTTACGGTTAACGCGTTTCGGAGATTATCCGAAACAATCAGACACGTAAAAAAATATATATAGATTTCAATTTGTTTTAGTTTGCCTTGATTTACTATTGTAAGTAAACTTTTGTATGCATTTGGCAGAATACTGTTATTTCACAATAACAAAAAGTCATACAAGACAGATTGATTGAAAACGGTTTCAAGTATTCAACTCATTATTTCAACTAACATAACTAATTTGTAAACCGACTGGATTAAAACAAAAACTAAATTATACTAGTGGACCCGACAGTCGTTGTCCTGTACACACGTCTTAAATTTGAAAAATCGGTCCAGCCGTTAGGAGGCGTTCACTAACATACACATGAGCAGGAGAATTGTATTATATGGACGGAATTGAGAATCTAAACCAATCTCAAATTCACTGGAACACACAAAAACATCATCAAAATCGGTCCATCCGCTTAGGAGGTAGTTCAATTGTGAATCTTAACCATTCTCGAATCCACCTGAAGACATACAGAAAGTTTCATTAAAATCGGTCTATGCGTTTAGGTGGAGTTCAGTTACAACAGACGCACAAAATAAATATATATATATATATTAAGATTACCGGGAGCTTGCCAAAATACACTTGTGAAAACCGAATTCAAACAGGCTTAGCATTTTTGAGATTAGCGTTCACAAAAAGGCAGACAATAACAAGAAATGTAAAACAACGTATAAACAAAACACTTTTAAAGGATTAAGACGCGTTTAATTGTAACTGTTTTTAAAAGTAACGTACGTAAAGTTAAGTACAAATGTACATATGTTTTTTTATTTTATTTAATGTACAGACATGGCGTGCCATTAATTTATCTGATTATAATTTTAAAATGATATACATTTCAGTCTCACTCTTGTTAGTAACTATTGACCATCTTATTCACAAGTATAACAGCGTGTTTCGTTGCACTGATCTTCATAAATAGCTTGAGATTGCCACCCAAACTACTTCAGTTCTGAAGAGGTGATTACATACCATTTCTTGATTTCATTCCATTTACTCTAGAACTTAACTAGAAACATGTACTTCACTATGAGAGGCTTGAAACATTTAAATATTGCCGGCAGCCTTTCGTCCATGTTTCCTATATACGCGTAAATTACGCGTTAAAAAATTATAATAGTAGATAGAGAAAAAAGATAGATAGAGATAAAAATTATAAGATAGTTTACTGTTTCAACATTCCAGAATCCTTTCTTCTTCCAATTCGATATTCAAAGACAACTAATACAGAAAATAACAATTCAAAGACAATTTTTTTATGTTAATGATTAAGTGGGGCTTAGGAAGACATAATATGATACGTGAATCACTGGAATTAATGCAATAAGTCTTGTGCGGCTGTATTTCCAACTCTCATGGTTATATTGTGCAATATAATAAATATGTGTATTATATATTAGCATTTTCAAATATATTTTAAAAGTATTTTAAAATCATGAATATTTGAAATATTTTAGCGTAACATGTGCTTGCCATTTTGTTTAATTGCTTTCTATGTTTTCTTACTTTTATATAAATCTAGTAGTTAGCATGCTGTAAGTATAACGAAATAAATAGTCGGCAAAAAAGTTTTATTACAAATTGTTTCGGAACAAATAGGGAACAAACATACAAACAATGTTTTTTAATAACTAAACAAGAAGAAGAAATAAAAGAAAACGTGAAACATTATTTGGCATTTATCACATAATTATGAATTCGGACCAAAATGACCCGAGGGCTCACTACACAGTTCCTTTGAGGAAGCAAGGAGGGTTAATAAATGATTACCCTTATTATATTCCGCACCACATAATGTTGAACACCTAACAACTCTCCAAACTTCATACAGCATTACAAGCTCTGTTGTTGACTGCGGACTTGTTATTTGTGTTTATGAAATACGTGCGGTTACGGCAATATACTTTAAATTGCCGTAATCGCACTTAAAAAGTACCTATGTACTGAAATTTCTTAAATATAGTATAATATTAGTCACCAAGGGTAAGCCGTGGATTTACAGTATGGGCAGTTGGGGCAAGTGCCCAGGGCGACGAATTTCTTAGGGCGGCAAAATTTTGAAAGCGAAATTTTTTTTTTAAGTCTTATCAAGATTGCTCAACGTTAAGATTGCGAAGATTTAATCGACCAATTTGCATTTTAAAAAGTCAGACGTGTTGCCTGTGAAAGAATTGATGTAATATAATTGTGAGTCACCCTTAGTGCCAATATTTACAAAAGTTTAGAAAATAACTAATATTTATTCATGTTTTAGGATATTTAACATATAATAAACTGTCTGAAATAAATTAGTTATTTTAGTTTTGAAAAATAAAATATATAAACTATAAGTTAAAGTAAAATTCCAGTATTGGGGCGGATTTTTTTCCGGTGCCCAGGGGCGCCATTATGTTTAAATCCGGCCCTGCCAAGGGCAGAAAGGTATAATAGCTATATCTAAGCGGGTGTAATTGGTAAATAGTCCTTCTCCCGAGTGACACATAGTTCTTCTTAGTATACTGGTGAGATAAATAAAAATTTTAATTATAGCAAATATACTCTTAATATTAGTTCTACATATTGAACGCAACAATGATAATAAAGAATTATTTAAAGTGAAAAAGTCGTATTTCGTTTAATTTTTTTAAAATAAGAATAACTAACGAAGCATTATAAAAAACTTGCATAGATACCAAACTACATTATATTTCGCATTATTAAAATGATTTAAAAAAATCTATTAGGCTGTGCAGTTTCATTAATTCGACTCTTAATCCAAGATTTAGTGACGTCGTAAATCGCCGAGCATTCCGGAGAGATCAGCTTGCTTTGTCCGGGATGCAAATCAATTGAGTCTCGACTGCTTCGACTATAAATACATGCTACGTACCTACTGCTAATATATTCGTATTATTTGGTTCCTTTATTATTTCTTATTTAAAAAGACGTGAAACGCAACATCGTAGTTTTAATGCATTTGGAAAATTAAAGTGAAACATTCATCACACCTTCGAAAAAGATTATACTATCGGGATCGTACACATAGCTTGAAATGCCTGTCAGTGGATTATTATAGATGAATACTACATTAGAACTTTTAAAATAGCATGATTTCTCTCTAAAAACAAGGAGCATGAGATATTATTGAAGGTTGCTATGTTATTCTTTGAGTTACCCAAAAAGTACAATTTGTGAACGTAAGCTATAATTACTAAAGGATATTATCATGAAAGAAAGTAATACTGAGTGGCCAGTGACGTTCTATACACATAGATAAATCACATGGTTTAAAAACAAAGCTGAAATATGGAACACACACACACTTTTGCCGTTCCGCTATAGAACGACATTGTTAATGGCACTAAGTAATTTCTGTGAGTGGATCACGCTGGGACAGCGAAAGCAAAAGTATTGAAGTAACTGAGTTTTAGCTCTTTCGACCTCACTTGACATCTAAACCGGTTCTGCCAGGCTGCCCAGTTGTATATAGTATAAGTAAGATTTAGATTAATAACTGGACCTGGAGTCAAAGCAGAAACCCTGGGAGAAATCGGATTACTAAGGATGTTTAGAGATTGAGTTAGTTTGATAACTGGGTCTGCAGCCAGGGCAAAACCATGGGAGAAATCGGAGGACTAAGGATGTTTAGAGATAGAGTTAGTATATAATAGGTATGCAGCTAGGCCAACCCTGTGAAATATCGGAAGACTGAGGATGTTCAGAGATAGTTAGTTTTATAACTGGGTCTGCAGCTAGGGAAAAACCCTGGGAGAAATCAGAGGACTAAGGATATTAAGAGACACTTCTCCAAAGTTTTGATATAAATAAAACTAAAAGAATGTATTTTTTTTATTGCTATCTTCTAGTAGAAGCAGAATATGAATTCTAAACCGGATTATAACTGGCCACTGGAAACTAAGGTACACAGGGCTTACGAGTGCCCCGAATGTAATTTCTATCGCAGAAAGATTGTGTGTAAAGCTGTTCATACTAAAATAACCATTGAATATTAATGGACAAAACTACTATTATTAAGACCCTGGGCGAAAAGATCGTAGACAATAATGAGCGTAGCGCGTTGGCGTAGCCTATGAAAACAATTAAATATTTTTTTTTAATATAAATTGTTGCTTATTTTTATTTTCATAGCAATGGAAATGATTTACATCATATTATGTAGTTGCCATGGCAGAATCCTTAGCTACGACAAATGTCCTCTCATATGTAATTTATTTTTCGTAGCGCAATTTCATCACTGTATACGGAATAATTTATCAAATTGCGCGTCGGGAATGCACATGTACCCCGAGTCGACGAGACGTTTGGGGCTGCCAGCCTGCCTGTGTTTATTCCCCCATTTTGTTGCTGACTAGACAAATTAAATAAAATTTCTTTTATGAATTGCGTCAAGAATTTATATTGAATCTTACAAAATGGATGACTTTTATAAGATTATCTTTGGAAATTCTTTTAAATTACTGTTGGTTATTCCGAGCTGTTCATAATATCTTGCACGAAAAAGATGTAGTTTATATAATTATTAAAAAGTTTAGAATAAAAATGAAAATTGATCGGTATATATAATACATTATATTAACATTGAAAATAAAGTTGGCATTGTTATATTACTAATTATTATGCCTAGATAGAGAGACTCATAGCACTCAATTTCTTATTTAATTATTTTTAATTTATGTATTTTCTTTATTTAATTGCTACAACAATTAAACTTTTTTTTATTTTCTGTAGAAATTTTGATTCCACTGGGTTTATTCAGTGGCTCGACTTCGTCTTGTGGCTAAGAGTTGCACCCTCTTGGGAATCACTAACCTTAGTCACCTTGATAAATAATATATTAAATACTAATACTTGAAAGTGTTTTGATTTTTGCAAAAACACTTTCAAAATATACTATTTTATTTATGAAAATTTATTTTTATGAAAATAAGGGACGAGACGCGCAGAACGTTCAGCTGATGGTAATTATTGTTACACCCTGCCAATTACAATGCAGTGCCACACAGGATTCTTGAAAAACCCAAAAATTCTGGGCGGCACTGCACAAATGTACTCGTCAACTTGTGACATAAGATGTTAAGTTTCATATGCTCAGTAATTTCACTAGCTACGGCGCCATACAGACCGAAACACAATAATGTTTACACATTAATGCTTCACGGCAGAAATAGGAGCCTGCCACTGGTACATATATATATATACTTTAATATTTATTATTTCACTAATTACATTATGAAATTTTTAACTTTTATGGATATTCTAAATTAATGCATAACCCTAAAAATTTTAGCCATTTTCTGGGACCAGATTAATATGGTATGGCAGCACCCGACGCTTGGATCAGCTGTGTTCGGTCACAGACTACGATCTCAGCCGTGAAGTAATTTTTTATCTCCCCTTTCTTCGCAATGTCAGCAATGCAGATCTTTGGGGGAGCAAATCAAGAGGGAGACGAATAAAAGCGAGGAGAGCCGCAACTACATCTAGATATCAATCTAAGTCGCTGGTTCGCAGACGGAATTTTAGAGAAACCATTCATTTAATTGATGCACATTTGTAAGCACCGTACTAATATTGGAAACTTGGCGTTGCTTCAAACTGTCTGTAAATATTATAAAAAAAAATTACGTTATGACTTAGTAAAATTTATAAGGAACTAGCTGACCCAGCAAACATTGTATTGCCATATAAAGTAATAAGAAAAAAAATATTTAAAATCTTTGGGGTATATGAGAAATAAATGACGACTTAAGATTTATCCATCCACATAAAGATAATCTGATAGATAGTTAAATAGTTACTGTAGTTAATCTACCAACTATAGTTAGCTAAAATTAAGTTTAAGTTTATTTTTTACCTCTTGAGAAACTTTGAAAGATATAAAAATTCTAATTAGTTATTCATTTGAAACTATTCTATCAATTTGATTTCTGAACGATAGAGGACACATCAAAGGAAAAACAAAATTGTACTTTTTATTAAATTCCGAGCATTTTCATATTATTTATTCACTTTTTAAACCTCTGGATTTTCACAAATAATGCAAGGCCAAAATTAGCCAAATCGGTCCAACCGTTCTCGAGTTTTAGCGAGACTAACGAACATCAATTCATTTTTATATATATAAATGGATGTAGCATAAGAAACGCACTTGTTATCTCGTTCGATTTTGAAGTATTTGGACTAGAAGTAATAAAGTGTACGCGCTTTTTTTATCACCCATGTCGTCCTGTCCTGGAACCAACAGAAGGAAACTATAATGTCCGCACTTTATAAACCGTACACATGAATTTGGTAACGGAAAACACATGGTACGTAGCCAGTTAGGATCTAGGCTTGGTGGTGAGAGACAACGGTTCAACCTATTGCGTTAGCGACGGTTCTTGCCGCAAGTATCTCTAATATTCTAACTTTCTATTGCGTTCTTTTAAAGCTTGCCAAAGATTGTAGTACTCTTGTACTCACTGATCTTATAATGGTTCAGTTAAAGATCATTTATTCTCATTAAAAACATTACAAAGTGTCACTTACATGAGAACAATATTTATAAATAATAATCTATGAATCGTCCTTAGGATAAACATAGGTAAAAAATTAAATATAAGTGTGTGCACTAGAAAAAGGAAGTATCATCTGCAATACATTTCGCTAAACGAAGCTTGAATAAATTAAAAGTGCCTGCATCTTTGATATCCGCAGATAGTCCATTGTACAGTTTAGCACCTTCATATGTAATTGTTTTCAGTCCATAATTGGTCCTTGGCTTTGGTAGTATGAAGTGGTCATTATAGCGTCTATGTTGTATTTCTTTCTTTTTTGTAAATGTTAATTCTGAATGTATTTGTTCGTCTATAATTTTTCTAATTAGTATGCAGGTTGTGTATTTGTATAACTGTAATATATTCTTAAAATTTAGTTTCTTTATAAACTTTCTCTGTAAGTGTTAGAAATGGATAATGGAAAAGTATTTTAATTAGTTTGTTTTGTATTACTTGTAATTCTTTTAACTTAAATTTAGCGGCGCTGCCCCATACTTCTATTAAATATAATAAATGTGATTTAACTAATGAGTTGTATATCGTTAGATGGATCTGCTTTGGAAGACAATGAACAACTCTAGCTTAGATGATTTATACGTCTAGAATCTATATAGAGCCTCTTGCAGCTGGACAACCGATGAAACAGCCCAGGTTTATTACTTTAGTGTGCGTGACACTACGTCTTATACTTGCGATTTGTATGTCACTTTGTGTCACTTTTCACAGCTGTTACAGTCTATCTAGACGTGTTCGAATATTATATTTACATACTAGCTGACCCAGCAAACTTTGTATTGTCACTTAAAGTAATTAAAAAAAAAATCAATAACTAAATTTTTTGGGGTATAAAAAATAGATGCAACCGACCGATTCTCAGACCTACCAAATATATCGTACTATTAGTATTGTATTTGATTGCCATCTTGCAACCCGCGGATCTGTTGATGGTACGGAAAATAATAAAAAAATCGCGGTTGAAAAACAGGGGTTGATCGTAGAAAGATGAAAATTAGTATTTTTTAATGCTGAATCATAATAAAATAAAAAACAAATAATTTATCTAAAAATAAAATAGAGGTGGACTACCCTTAACATTTAGGGGGATGAAAAGTAGATGTTGTTCGATTCTCAGACCTACCCAATATGCACACAATATGCACATCTTTTCATGAGAATAGGTCAAGCTATTTCAGAGGAGTTTTTACAAATTTTGGCACTCTTTATTGATTATAAGAAGGCCTTTGACACCCTGGAAAAAGACGTCTTATTAATGGCAATGAAAGAGTGTGGCATTGAGGGCCCGACTAATAACTGGTTCCGTAATTACCTGTCAGAACGAACGATACGCACATGTATTGACGGGACTGTGGGTGACGAGTGTCAGGTAACCTTAGGAGTACCGACTGGCTCGATATATGGACCAGTGGGATATTTAATGCTTGTTAATAGTGCAGTTAATGTGATTAAGACATGTCGAGTATTTATGTATGCAGATGATATGTGCTTGCTATACGCGTCTAACGACGTGGAAGAGGCGCGTGATAATATCCTAATAGATTTTGAAAGCCTAACTAAATGGGCACACGATAATGGCATTATTATTAATATGGACAAAACAAAATGCATGCATATTTACTCGCCATATAACAGACGCGCTAAGACAGTCCAATACAAGGATATAGGTATAGTGGGGCATAGCTACGACTGCCTACACAGAGATAAATATGCGTGCGCATGTAGCTATATTCAATATGTAGAAAATTATAAGTATTTGGGATTGCATATCGATTGTAACTTCAATTTCAAAACACATGTGACAGCGGTATGCAATAAACTACGATCAGTTCTAGGGCAGTTCTATCATCTCGAGCCCGTGCTGAACAAACATACAAAACTGGTAGTATATTATGCACTAGCTGATTCAGTCTTAAGCTATGGTCTAAATATTTACGGTAAAACGTTTAAGACTTACTTAAACGAGATTGAAAAAATTCAAATTAGACTATTAAAACTAATAATTGGAAGCAAGGAAAAGGAAAAATACGGAAAAAATTATGACAATATATTTAAAGACTTAAAAATACTGCCAGTAACTTACAAAGTAAACTATTTAATAACAAAAGAAAATTATTACTCAAATAGATTTAAAAACCCTGTTAATCTGAGGGAAAATTTGAGAAAGAATATCAGGAATATTTATATAATACCAAAAATATGTAACTACTATGGGGAAAGATTAAGGGAATATGTTGTGCCAAAAATTTTTAATAGTATAGAATGGTTAAGAGAGGATAAAAAAGACTGTAGAGTAGTACTTAAGAAAAAATTAAAAGAGCACTTTCTTAAAGTCTCCACGTAAGCCTTAATATTTAAAGTAGTATAGTTTAGTTATATGTATACAGGTAAGATTTTAAAATGTTTTTAAGATTATTATGAATTGATAACTAAGTAATGATATGTGTGTAATGTTATATGTGTATTAGTAATAGTGTATAATATAACGAACAAATTAGGTATAATTTATTATAGATGCACAACAGTATAATATTGTCTAAGAGCGTAAACTCGCCAACAAACTGTTGCAACAGTTTGGCGAGATGTAAAATTTAAGTACCAACTGTGCATATATTTATGATTAAATAAATTAAAAAAAAAAAAAAAAAAAACTATAAACACCGCGACACGATAATTTTATATATTAGATTTAAATTTATTCTTTTATAATAACGGTTAGGTTATTTTTTCTTATATTAATTTAATGTCGTTATTGCCACACGCTCTATATCCTTTTATTTGATTGCCATAACTGTTACGAGATCAAAAAAGTACATCGGCGACGAAGCCGTAATTATAATTCGAGAGTACAAATTCACTTCACTCCTAATTTCATTTCTTAATTGAGCCTCGCAATTAATAGACACGTGAGCGATTCTTACATCCACGGCTGAATGAAGAGTTATTTTCCAAACGAATTACTAAAATTTAACCGGTAATGTGATATTTTTTACAAAAATCTAGACGAGTTATTTTTCGAATCATTGGGCTGATATTTTGAGTATCATTAATTACGCTCAGAGCTAAACGTTCGATGTGAAATGTAATTAATATGTTGAGACATGGATATGTTCATTCATGTAAAATAGAAATACTCATTACATTCAAATAATATTGCAAAACTAAAATAAACAACTATAGGGCAGGGGTGCTCAAGCTTGAAGTGCTGGCGATCTACCTCAAAATTGTTAGACTACGATCAATCGACTCTGAGAGGACCTAAGTATGTGTGATGAAGGATGTCGCCTAGGTAGATTGTCACGATGACAAAGATATTAGTTTTGCGCACAATATGCATTTTTTTAGTCAAGGTAAGTGTAGGTCTGCTCTAAAATGTCAATGAAAAAAGTCACAATTATTCAAAATTGCGAGTTTATTGGTTTTGCGGCTTTTCTTTGACAAGTACCGAGAGTTCCTTTGATTAAGCCGCCTTTTGCCGCTAACAGGGGATAATTACGATAAAAGAAAGTGATTAGGGGGTTATGTATTGCTTGTAACTAATTCTAGTAGGCTTCATAAGATACATAATAGCTTTAAGGGTAAATGTATGGTAAATACACTTCTACAATAAAGTCCCAGCCACTGTTCAGGCATTATCTATAAATAAATTTAAATGTTTTATAAAAAAATGGCTCTGTCGTAAGTCCTATTACTCCACTGCTGAATATCTAAATGATCGGACTGCCTGGGACTAGATTGTGATTATTTTATAGCGATAGAAATGACTGTACAATATTGTATATTTTTATTGAAAAGAGCGCAAAAAAAAGAATGCTGAGAGAGTTTCTTGCGCCGCTTCTTCTCTCTCAGAGCTCCATTTGTTTCCGAAGCGGTAGTAGTATCTAGTAGTATAAGAAATGACATCAAAAAGAATTCTAAAGGAATCAATTTTGACAAAATAAATGCCTTTCATGCCTTTTATCCCTTTTTATACTGGCCTAATTGTGGATCGAATAAATATTAATAGTTTATTCATTACAATTTGTTTTAGTTACCCAAAACAAAATCTGTTGACTCAAAAAGCAACGATCGACCGTTAGAGCACCCCTCCTATAGTGTATATATAATAAAAATAAAATTGGTAAACTAAGAAACTACCAACTTATTGGGTATAACATAATAAAAATTTCTGACACGGCAAACTTTGTTTTGCCATTTAAATTAAGTACCCCGCGCCCGCTCATTGTATGAATTACTGTCCTTAGATAATTTATACGTCGATAGAGTCTCTTGCTGTTAGACAACCGATAAAAACACGCCAGGAATATTAGTTTGCGTGACAAGCTACGCTTTACACTCGCGATGTGTATGACACTTTGTGTTAATGTGCGTGAATTGTTCAAAATTAGCGGTTAGTTCTAGAGTCTATTTTTTTCGACGTTTTCACAGCTGTCAAGTCTATCTAGATGTATAAATGATCTAAAGAATTGTCATATGTAATGAAAGATATATACTGAATTATTTGTATTGTAATATTTATTTCTAAGTCGAAAAAAAGTTTCGTATAAGTAATCGCCATAAATTATATACTTAAATCGTATAAGTATTATTCCGATCGGTTCAGTAGTTTCCGCAATATAATCGCGTAGAGACGTCGCTTCATTGTGTGTCTTCTACCGCATTTATCACGGGGAGTGTTCCGAAGAGCTGTTTAACCTGATTCCCGCCGCCGAATTCCACCTTCGCACGACACGCCACAAGTTAGGATATCATCCTCACCATCTGGATGTGTGGCGGTCCTCCACAGTGCGGTTTTCAAGGAGCTTTCTTCCACGTACTACAAAGCTGTGGAATGAGCTTCCTTGTGCGGTGTTTCAGGGACGATACGATATGGGTACCTTCAAAAAAAGCGCGTACACCTTCCTTAAAGGCCGGCAACGCTCCTGTGATTCCTCTGGTGTTGCAAGAGATTGTGGGCGGCGGTGATCACTTAACAACAGGTGACCCGTACGCTCGTTTGTCCTCCATATTCCATAAAAAAAAAATAGAACGAATATAACGGCTGTCCTTTTATTGGTATAGATATATAGAATTTAGGTCACATTCTGCAGGTAAAGTACCCAATAGGATGGCAATGTTACCTCTTTGAATTATCCAATATATTCCGTGACAGAGGGTCACTTGAATAAATCTATGGCGACTGTACAGATTCGGATTTTCGAATTGAATACATCGATTAATGATTGAATACACCTATGCATCGATGATAATTGATATCTCTATTAATCGGTTAAAAAAATCGATGAGTTCAAAAAAGAACTTTTTGTAACGTTGCATCAATATGTCAGGCCTTTGGCACTCCATACAAGCCTAGCGAAATTCTCTAAGAAAAAAGCGATTCACTCGATTGTATGAAACGTGCAGTCGTTGATAGATTGACAGGTGACGGTTATAATCTTGTAAAAAACGGAGATAGCCAAAATCAACTACGTTTTAAGCAACTGTTCGCTTTCAAACTTGCCGGATTAAACTTCGTCGCCAACCGCCATACTGTTATTACTACTATTTCAAACTTATGTCAAATCACTGCATTTTCACATCCTCTTTGCTCCATAGAAACAACCCATAAATTTTAATGATCTATTACTCCTAGAACACTTTTCTTCCGTACGGTTGTTACCCAAGGATGTCCGAAGCTGAATCACTTGTTATTTATTTCAAAAAATAAAGACAATGTGACAATATTCTTTGTTAGAATAATTACAAAACGTAGAATAATTATAAAAATATGCAGATCTTAGATTGATGCGCGTAGGTAGGTAATGTAAATCGAAATTAAAACACTTTTAACACGGCTTCTGCCAATTAAATTATTTAATTGTACTATAAACATCGAGTGAACTCGATGCATCGATACATATCGAATATACCTAGGACAGATCTATATTGAGTGTTCACGCTGATGGATTACAATAAAACATTGTCACCTCCCAAAATCACATCTGCATTTTTTCGTTTTTAATTTCACTAATCCTCCTACTTTGCTTGATGGGGTAGTCAGAAACCAGTACCTATATAACTGTGTGAAAAAGAATTATAAAATCCCAAAAAATACTCACTGAACGATCAAAATGCCCCGCTCGAAGTCATGCGAAGAGACCGTGTGATTTCACCCTTACCGCATTAAAATACGAGCTACGGCAAAGCTTAATAATTAATAAGATTTTAAAGACAAGCTTAATTATTAGCAAGCTTTTAAAGACTAAATCCCTAAAATTTATCACATTTTTTATTTTTCCGGAGTAACATGAATGAACGGGGATTCAGTGTTCTGTGAACGGCTGGATCACTAGGATATCATCCCCACCATCTGGATGTGTGGCGGTCCTTCACAGTGCGGTTTTTAAGAAGCTTTCTCCCTCGTACTACAAAGCTGTGGAATGAGCTTCCTTGTGCGGTGTTTCCGGGACGATACGACATGGGCACCTTCAAAAAAAGCGCGTACTCCTTTCTTAAAGGCCGGCAACGCTCTTGTGATTCCTCTGGTGTTGCAAGAGAATGTGGGCGGCGGTGATCACTTAACACCAGGTGACCCGTACGCTCGTTTGTCCTCCTATTCCATAAAAAAAAAATGAAAAATCAGCTTCAATGTTAGTGATAACAACGCGATATAAGTCGCGACTCTTGAAAAATAAATGTAGTACCTAAAACAATATACGAAACTAAAGAAAGAACGAAAGATAAAGCTGAACTGGCCTGTGATAATTATCTGAGAAACACTAAGCAAATGCAATACATATTGTTCGTAACAAGGTAAAGGTAAGTAAAATAAGTATTCAAAAACCTTTCAGCTGTAAAAAGATAAAGAATAATTCCCCTTTTAATTGGTCAGAGTTGATTTTGATAAAATTCGTTACATTTCAGAATAAAATAACAAGCGAAACAAAAACTTTGGAAGAAAAATATTGTTGAGGGCTTCTTTATTTACCTAGAGGGTTGCAAACAACGGGATAGCAATAGGAAATTGTTTTTATAAATACCGACTTACCGTCTTGCTTGCGATTATGACGAATTAATGAACGTATTATTTACTGATTCCCTTTTTGAAAATAAATCAAGTTAGACTTTAACGGCTTTTAGAGGGCAGATTTAGATTGCGATAATTCTTGTTGCGTAAGATACATTATATTGGCTCATAAATAGCTTGTTTGTTGTGTAAAACAATTATTACTGGTACAATTAATACTTTACAAATGATTTAGTTAATTTAAAACTTTTTAAAGTGAAATTCTTATTATATCTCAAATTTTTTCACCTATCTATCGCATGTAACGGCCGATTGTACTACAACGGGTTAAAGTTGTATCATTTTTAATTTAATCATTTTTTTATATAAGTTTCCGAGAGGGAGAGTAGGTTCGAACCCGACACCTGATAAAGGCTTTTTTATTACATAATATTATTAATTTATGAATATGTAAAGCATAATGAAAAGATGATGAAGCATAATGTTTAAAAAAAATGTTTTACTTGCATCGTGGTTTCATATATCCACGAAATAGCTTTTTTATCACTATGTTTAAACAAAAATAGAAAAGATACAATTATGATTTAACCTTATATTATCGCCTTTTCCTCTCTTGGTTTTCAGTCTCGACTTTTGAAGACAATTAGGCAATTGTCGTGAACAAAAAAGGATATTTTAAAACTTGCTTACATATCGGATTTCAGAAGTCTCTCATCTCAGCTACTGTCATTTGTATACATAGACTTTTATACAAAAACTAGCTAACCCGACAGACTTTGTTTTATACATAATAAATAAAATACTGTTTTTAGTGAATTTGTCAATAATATTTCATAAAATCAAGAAAATTTCGTAAAATATGCTCCCTGTTGTTATAATGAAATTATTTCACAGCAGAACTGTCAAACCATGCGATAATAAATTCTCTGATAGATAATTTTATGTCCATAGAAAACAAATATTGTCGGTAAAAATATTTATGGGTCCCAAATCAAAATAAAAACTCTCTCAAGTTGTACTAAACTGCACTCCATGAAGTAATCCCGACTTAAATCTGTTCATTAGTTTAGGAGTTCACTGGAAACAAACAACAGGATACTTGATTTATATATATTAAGATATTATTAGTCTGACAACAAAGTCACATTTATGAAGATATTATAATAAACTATTTAATCGGTATTTGTTAAAAAACACAATTCGACATACATCCGACAATTCTTTAATACACCACAGATCAGATATCTGCAACACTGTTGTATAAAAAAAAATTATTGAAGTAGGCGTAACTTTGCGGAAATCCATAATTATCCAAATGATTTGAGTTTCTCCGTCAAAATCAAGTCTCGTGCCAGATTTTGGCGACTCAACATGTCCTGAGGATGCCTCGTGTAGAGGCGAAACACGTGTCGAATTGTTTAAAGACAAATATTGGCGGAATTTACACTCAAGAAAACTCAAATCATTTGGATTACTGTTGTATTATTTAAAGTATAAACATATTGGAAATGCGAAATAATGCCTCTGCAAAATGTAAACAATATCACTATTTGGTAGAGTTTAAAGCTTTTATTTAAGCTCTGTTTCATTTTCAGCGTTACATTTGTTAAAATATCGGAGAATTTTCGAAATAAATTTGTAACTCTTTATTTATTTAAATTTTCGTTTTAATAACAAGAGTGTGCAGTCCTGTGAACCAGCGCAGCGCTGAGTGAACGAATGTAAATACGAAGGTTGGGACTGGATGAGTCAGGTATAAGAATTGCAAAGAGTTGAGCGGCAAGAGGCGCATGTGCTATATCGGATCACCTTATCAAAATGATGCTGATGATTTTTTTATGAAGATAAGGGACGAGACGAGCAGGACATTCAGCTATTGGTAATTGATACGCCCTGCCCATTACAATGCAGTCAGAACTATTGAAAAACCCAAAAATTATATTATATTCAAATGCCTTCGCCAGCTTGAGATATAAGTTGTCAAATGTAAAACTTAAAACCTCGAGCCCAATTTGAGGGCTCACTCATATTATTATATGAGGACTTCCTTTGCAGTCTTTATCTTACATCTTACTTTACTTTTTTTTTAATAGAAATGTTACTAAAGTCATTTTCATCATCGTAATATTTTGGTTTACTCTTTATTTCTTTAACTTATTTTTTGGTGTGTATTATCTTTCTGATGTCAATTTATTAGGTATTTTAGAGTTTTATATATTAAGTTTAGTTTTTTAGATAGAGCCTCTAGAAATATCTAGGGGCTCTATCTGCGTGCCTTTATTACTTTAGCATAACAGCTACGTCTTACACTCGCTATACATCAGTTATAGTAGATTAGTGTGGGTACGTTTGCTGAAATTAGAATCTAATAGTTATCCGCTATTTTTTGACGTGTTTACAGCTGTCACAGTCTATCGGTACGTATAAATTATCTAAGATATTTAGCTAAAACGTTAATGACAAAAATTATTAGATTTTGAAGGTAAGATAAGATAAATAAAAAGTTGTAAATTCATTATATTATAATATCTTTACTAGCTGACCCAGCAAACGTTGTATTGCCGATATTCAAATCGCGATACAAAAGCAACTGTTGATCGTAGATGGGTGAAAATTTTTTAATGCTGACTCATAATCAAAAAAATTGTCAAAAAAATAAAAAATAAAAATTTGGCGTGGACCACATGGCGTGGAACATTTAGGGGGATGAAAAATAGATGTTGTCCGATTCTCAGACCTACCAAATGTGCACTCAAAATTTCATGAGAATCAGTCAAGCCGTTTCGAAGGAGTTTAACTACAAACACCGCGACATGAGAATTTTATATATTAGACTAGCTGACCCGGCAGACTTCGTAATGCCTTCGTGGATAAATAAAAGACCTAAACTTTTGTATAAAATAGAGTTAAAGTTTTATTAAAACAAATAAAAAAATGCTCGGTAGGAATGAAACTTTATAATTATTTTCGAT
Source organism: Leptidea juvernica (assembly GCA_949711755.1). Classification (NCBI taxonomy): domain Eukaryota; kingdom Metazoa; phylum Arthropoda; class Insecta; order Lepidoptera; family Pieridae; genus Leptidea; species Leptidea juvernica. Next base: position 9,715,946 of record CATIXQ010000011.1, read on the forward strand.
TAAAATTACACATGATGTTGCTTACTTACAAAACTACTGGCTATTTCCAAAATAAAGGCTATTTATAAGATAATAATGATACAGTCTGTTACTCAATTTAAAGCTTTCTAATAAACTATATATTTTGTGTACGTTTTCGGGGGAAAAACTTTATTACGTTTTTATTAATTCCGAACATTTCATATTTATTCACCTTTTAAACCTTCTCTGGACTTCCACAAATAATTCAAGACCAAAATTAGCCAAATCGGTCCAGCCGTTCTCGAGTTTTAGCAAGACTAACGAACAGCAATTCATTTTTATATATATATAGATATAATATACATAATTCTTCTGTACGTGTGTTGACCGCGAACTCCTCCTAAACGGCTGGACCATTTTTAATAAATTTTTCTGTGTGTTCAAGTGGATTCAAGGATGGTTTAGATTTACAATTGAACTACCTCCTAAATGACTGAACCGATTTTGGTGATTTTTTAGATAATCAATACATACCATATATAATTCTCCTGCGTATTTAAGTGATCGCCTAACGCGTGCCAATTTTTCTAATTTGACACGTTGTACAGGACTACGTCTGTCGGGTCTGCTTGTATCTTAATATATATTTCTTTTGTGCGTTCGAGAATGGTTTAGATTCACAACTGAACTGCTTCATAAACGGCTGGACCGATTTTAATGATTTTTTTATGTGTTCCAGTGAATTTAAGATTGGTTTAGATTCAATTCCGTCCATATAATATAATTCTCCTGCTCATGTGTATGTCAGTGAACTCCTCCTAACGGCTGCACCGATTTTTCAAATTTAAGACGTAAAATGTATTGTACACATACTTAACTCTGGTTAGTGGTTTAATTTTTTTTCAAGAAATGGCAAAGGTAGACGCATACAGCCGCGGGAGAAATGAAAATGACAAAATATACTTAGCTTACTCTTGGTAAATTATATTAAGGGGACTTTAAAATATTTATTGTAAAACAAAATACTGGACAACGTCCGTCCGCCGGGTCCACTAGTAAAAGGCATAAAAGGCATTTATTTTCTCAAAATTGATTCCCTTAAAATTCTTTTTGATGTCATTTCTAATAACTACTAGATACTACTACCGCTTCGGAAACAAATGGAGCTCTGAAAGAGAAGAAGCGGCGCAAGAAACTCTCCCAGCATTCTTTTTTTGCGCTCTTTTCAATAAAAATATACAATATTGTACAGTCATTTCTATCGCTATAAAATAATCACAATCTAGTCCCAGGCTGTCCGATCATTTAGATATTCAGCAGTGGAGTAATAGGATTTACGACTGAGCCATTTTATTTATAAAACATTTAAATTTATTTATAGATAATGCGTGAACAGTGGCTGGGACTTTATTATAGATGTGTATACATTTACCCTTAAAGCTATTATGTATCTTATGTAGCCTACTAGAATTAGTTACAAGCAATCCCTTATTTCTAGTGTTATAATAATGAAAATCACTATTAAGAAAGTATATATATATAATATACTACGTTCGATATCATTGCATTATTCCTAAAGAAAAATAAATAAAAATTTTTTACATAAGCGGTTTGTTTTATCTAAGAGCGAATTAAACGACATATTTCCAGTTTCTAAGGCCCATTTGGGACGTCCATGTTCAAGACAGCTAACTTTCATAATCAAATTCATTCAAAATTCAGTAGTGGCTCTAAGATTTCTGTGCTTCAAATAACTTTCCTTAATCGTGTCTTTACAACTTTACCAAATTAAATTTTTAACAGCAAAATGGAGATACAGCGTGTACTTCGCTAGCATAGTTTCAAATGCACTGAAAATGTTTTAAGAAGTTTGAATGAGTTTTGTAATTCGAATCCGACGCAATTTAATTTTAAAATAATTCAAATTTTAATATCATTTTATAAATAAAATAATTCCTAATGCTTGTTTCATTTTTAAGTCATTCATAGAATTTATCAATTTATTTTGTTTTTTTTTTATATGAAAATAAGGGAAGAGACGAGCAGGACGTCGAGCTAATGGTAATTGATACGTCCTACTTATTACAATGCAGTGCCGCTCAGGATTGTTGAAAAACCCCAAAAATATCTGAGCGGCACTACAACTGAGCTCTAAGCCTTGAGACATAAGATGTTAAGTCTCATTTGTCCAGTAATTTCACAAGCTACGGCGCCCTTCAGACCGAAACACAGTAATGCTTACACATTACTGCTTTACGGTAGAAATAGGCGCCGTTGTGGTACCCATAATCTAGCCGGCATCCTGTGCAAAGGAGCCTCCCACTGGTATCTCCACTGTATGAGTATGTCGTAGATTGTTGATTTTCGAACGTCTCCAAAAAAGATTATTGTAGGTATATAGTTCGACTGTGCGTCCTCTTTTATATCTTTGTTACTGTTCATGAACTCATTAGAATTTATTTCTTATTTGATGATAAAATCTGTGAATATTTGATTGGATTCCTCAAACTTGAAGGTATAAATATACATATATATGTCGTACGTATATTGCCAAAGCCGTGATATTTTAACTTCACCAGTGATATTATAACGAAACGGTAGATTGTCAATCGACTTCATTTCTTACAATTTAACGGCCTGGTTTTAGTTACAGGTACACTATAGTGATATTATAATAAATCTAGGTATATTACAAATCAAGTTCACAGTGTGAGATGCCAAGTGTTCTAAATGGTCTATTTCATACGCATTTTATATCATTTTCCATCTGACATTATTCTTGAAATAGTGAACAAGCGCCGATTTGGATAGCACTCGCCGGCCGCTGCCGCAGCACGCTACGCTCGTAATCGTGCGTTGTGGTCAACAGCCTAAATTTGTTTTTGGGACCTGCTGTGAACAAAGGCCCATTCGCTGTATAACTACAAAATAATGATAATACAATAAAAACAAGAAACCGACAAATCAGAGGCGGCCTCATAAACTGACGAACAGTAAAATTAACAAAATATCAATACCTTACAATATGACTATATTGTATATTACAATGTCACTAAAACCAGCCCGTTAAATTGTAAGAAATGAAGTCAATTGACAATCTAACATTTTATTATAATATCACTAGTGTAAATGTAACATCACGGCTTTGACAATATACCTGCGACATATATTATATTATAGCGTTTTGGTTTCTTTAGCGATAAATCAAGCATTTGTAAACGTACAGAAAACATGATTTCATGATGTTATTCTGATGAAGAAGACCACAAATGGCCACTAGATAAGATTACTGTAACATTTTCAGTATAAAAAAATGGGGGTAGTAATGGAAAATATGATATACCTACATAAAAACCTATAAGAACATTTTATAAGCTGTTTCGTCAGTTTACGAGTGCCTTTTAACCTATATAAAAAGACTCTCCGTGTTGTTACAGTTCTTTTGTCATTTTTATGGCGACCTTTGGACCTTTTACGATTTTATCTGCAGTCGACCCGTGTTCGGGATACCTGAGTACTGAAAAATTGGTCGTTTTCCGCTGTGTCGATTAGGTTATTTATTGGAATACACAGCTGGCCACTTTTGTAAATTAAATTTTTGTAACACCAGAATATTTTGATTAAATATGAGGTAAAAATCCGAGGTGAATTACTGGATTTGTGTTTGGAACACTTTTGAATAGATTGGTTTATATTTTAGATGCTTCCAGGAACCACACAAGAATTAAATGATTTTAATGTGAAAAGTAATATGAACCTCAGCATAGCCAATTTTACTATAAGCCCTGGTTCTTAACAAATTTGTTAAACAGTATGGCGTTGCCGTTGCAAACGTGGTCACTAACTATGGGCCTTATTAGGAAGCTTATTGTCGCTCAGGGGGCAACGGAGAGGGCTATCTATGCTCGGACTTTCCCTGCGAGATCGAATCAGAAATGAGGAGATCCGTAGGACAAACAAAGTCACTGACATTGCCCAGATGATTGCGAAACTGAAGTGAACAAACCAAAGCAAAAGATGGACCCTTATCTGTTCTACGTTTAAAATGGAAATGGGCTAAACATATATAAAGAACAAAAGACGAAAGATAGTCCAAAGTAGTAATGGAATAATATGAATAGGAAACGAAATCGAGGCAGGCCTAATAAGACATGGAGCGATGATATAGTAGAAACAGCAGTTGTGTAGAAGAATTACAGAGAGACAGGAACGAGTGGAAATAAATGCAGGAGGTTTTTACCTCTAAAGGTGGTCCTTATATCGAAAATAATAAATAACAATGCTAACAAAATACTTTTGTCTTAAACAGTGAAATATTAACACATACTTATAAATATTTATAAGTAAATACCTAAATTAAATTTTGTATTCATTCAAACAAAACAAATCTTACAACTATATTTACAATACTATGATTGCATAAAATTAAAACTATCACTACGGGGAAGCGTACCAAGAACACTGGCAGCAATTCTATGTTGGATAGCTAGGCTGATCCGTTGACCGAAATAGCTGCCAGCGCTTGAGTTTCCAGTAGTCCTATTGAGGCAGAAGATAGTACCTACTTTGTAATCTTAATATATATAAATTATGTGACACGTTGTTTGTCCGCGATGGACTCAACTAATGAACGGATTTAAATGGGGATTACTTCATGGAGTGCAGTTAGGTCCAAGTTATAGAGATAGGAGACTTTTTATTTCGATTTAGGACCCATAATTATTTTTATTTCCAACTAGTTGACTCGACAGACGTTGTTCTGTTTATAATAAATAAAATAATATTTTTTATGAATTTGTCAATAATATATAATCACATTAAGAATTACTTCGTAAAATATGCACCCTGCTGTCGTAATGAAATTGTTTCACAGCAGAACTGTCAAACCATGCGTCAATAAATTCTCTCATAGAAATTATGTATGGACACATCAAAGGAAAAACAAAATTGTTGTTTTTATTTAATTCCGACCATTTTCCTATATATTCACCTTTTAAACCTTCTCTGGACTTCCACAAATAATTCAAGACCTAAATTTGCCAAATCGGTCCGGCCGTTCTCGAGTTTTAGCGAGACTAACGAACAGCAATTCATTTTTATATATATAGATATTTGTTTTGTATCGACATATTTTTTCTGAGAGATATTATTGACGCACGGTTTGACAGTTCTGCTGTGAAACAATTTCATTATAACAACAAGGAGCATACGTTACGAAATAATTCTTGATGTTATGAAAAATTATTGACAAATGTATATAAGATGTAAGGAAATAAAGCTCTTAATAAATAAATACATAAAATGCCTTATGGGTCCAGAGATATCGTGATGAGTCAATACATAGGTGGAAATCTCTTAAACTTAATAATATACATGTCTCTTACAAACTGATAATTGATGTACATTATATTTGCAATGGCCAATAAATTGACGTTGACCACTCGTCATTAATCGACCCTTGTCAGGAGCGGTTCTAAAATTATTGATGTTTCTCTCTTGTTGTGTAAAATTAACTGAACCGAATCAATCGTTCCACCAAACATCGTGTTTATGTGTTCGTTTTTGCTCATTTATTACGCGCTGGTAATGCCTTTGAGTTTCCTCTTACCTCTTTGAATATATTTGTGAATAAAAATTATGTTGGTTAGCTTGACGTGTAATTTATTGAGCAACGTATTTTGTACTAAAGGTAGATTTGTTGCGTAATTTGACTGTATTTCATTTGGTTGTATATACATAATACTAACGAGTTCCGTATGGAGTATTCCGTAATTCGGGTTTTGGATGATTGGTATAAATTTGACAATACCTATGTCTAAGACAGTTTATACATCTGGATAGAGTCTCTTGCTGCTTTTTTTATGACAATAAAAGACGAGACGAGAAGGAAGTTCCGCTGCTGGTAACTGATACGCCCTACCAAAAAAAGGGGACAAGAATGCTTAAAACCGCATATATTACTATGTATCGCTTCGATTTAAAGTTAATAATATTTTCTCTTCTATTTCCTAGTGGCACTTCACTCCACCAAATATTTGTTTGGAGTCCTAATACCAGCACACCTTATTTGCTTTTTTATTACTTTTTTTTATAAAATAAGGAACGAGACGAGTAAGACATTCATCTGATGGTAATTGTTATGCCCTGCCCATTACAATGAAATGCCGCTCAGGATTCTTGAAAAACCCAAAAGTTCTGAGCGGCACCACAGTTGCGCTCGTCACCTTGAGACATAAGATATTATGTCTCATTTGCCCAGTAATTTCACTAGCTACGGCGCCCTTCAGACCGAAACACAATAATGCCTACACATTACTGCTTCACGGCAGAAATAGGGGCCGTTACCATAATCTAGCAGAGGAGTCTCCCACTGGTCAGGTCAGGCTTGTTTTTTTGGCTAAAGAATGACGAAATTATATTCACGAAAAATTCGCAATACCACCAAAGCAAGCACCAACCTGAGGATACTTAAAATCGAATAGAATAATATGTATCGCTTCACTTTAAAGTTAATATTTGTTCTTCTATTTCCTAGTGGCACTTCACTCGACATTATTTGCTTTTTTTTAATTATTATGACAAGCGCTCGAATGTGCAATTTATTTAATACATGTAAATAGTCCAAAAATTTATATACAATGAACATCTCCAAAAATCCAGAACTGCCACTTATAAAACGTACCTAAGTCTTTGATCATTCATACGTCTAGATAGACTGTGACAGCTCTGAAAAACGTCGAAAAGATTGAGGTTGACTGTAAACCTCTATTGCGAGCAATGTACGCACACTCGAGTGATAAACCTGGCCTGTTTTCATCGGTTGTATAGCAGCAAGAGTCTCTATCTAGACGTATAAATTATCTGAGTTGTAATGTTTGAACTTCTACCGTAATTACAAAGAATATTTTAATTTTTTTTTATGTCTTTTTTTAAGTGAAGCGAAGCGCGCCGGTCACCAGCTAGTCATTGCATACGTATTGAGCCTAATCACTGCTTTGGTATGGTATGGTATAGGGGCTCCTGTTTCCACAATTGAACCACTAGGTTGGGTTTATTTTGCGTGCAGTATTGGCCATTTGGTCACGTCTCTAGAAATGAGAACTCGATGGAGAGACTGGTAGTTCAGGGCCAGGTGGAAGGGAAGAGAGCACACAGTCGATCGCCAACCCGCTGGATAGACGCCATCACAAAGGCCACTGAGTCCACCATAGTCCAGTGTACTCGCAACGCCTCGAACCGACAGAAATGGAAGCACATCGCCAGGAGATCTACCCTCAGAAAGGATATTGACCCACCGAACACCCCACCATGTACCTCGTCAGCGCAACCACGACCACTCTACCAAGAGTGTCCGACTAAGAAGATTGGCCAGTTACTCCAACCAGCCCAGATCCTTTTAGAAGTTCAGAACATTCCTGAGGTACATTTTTGAGTTATTTTTTTTTTAATAATGCGAGTGTTACACAATGAAATAAAACACTTTCAAAAATTTAAGCCGCGTGTAATTGTAACTGTGTTTTTACATTAGATTTTTGCGTAAAAGTTACATTTTAATTTTAGTAAACCCGATGTTTCAAGAGCTTTTCAGATCTCGTTTCCAGGGGCACTGCAGATGAAATAAGTCAAAGATAGTATTTGTCATAGTTGTCATTATGAAGTTTAGCGCTATTTATTGCCTCGGAGGTGGTATTTGCTGTAGAAAGATGGTTTTTGTAAAAATTTAACGCAAAAATCTAATGTTAAAACACAGTAACAATTACACGCGTTATATTCCTTTAAAAGTGTTTTATTTAAATATTCCTGAGGTGTTCGCAGACTTCTTGGAGCGACCCCGTGTTAGATAACGTTTTTGCTCGTTTCGTCCTCGGCTAGATAGCCTCTGCACTTGGGACTGTCCGTTACGCCGATTCTGAAAAGGTGCTTGTTTAGTGATGTGTGACCCATTAGGGTGCCCACCTTTCGACTGTCTACAGCTTGAGACATTCATCCATCGGGTGTTCTGTAGGTTATTGGTGAGACAGCGTATCCATGAGAGCATTTGGCTGAAGGGCAGTGGCAGAAATAGCAATGGACCAGCCACTTTGGTTGCAATAGCTGCGAATAGAGAGGTAAAAATATTACACGAATTGAACTAAGCTAAATGCACATACACCTTTCAGCTCGGGTATTTTATAAGACTTATTCGTTTAAGCTTAATTATAATCGGCAAAGTTCGTTAGCAGGCGTTCGTTCTTTCTATCCAATTATCCTACGTGAATTTTATTCGAAGCTAAGTAAATAAAGGACGGATGAACTCAATTTCACTCTTAATATTATAAGATTTACGTAACGCTGTGAACGATATGTCATTGTTTATGTAAAAAATGAGTTGTGCAAAGACACTGTCTGTGACTCTGACCGCGTAAATTTATGGTCAAAAATAGCATTTGCGTTTGATTGGATTTTGTTTTAATTTCATTTCAGTAATATTTATTTACTGATACAAAATACTTACAGATATAAGCATGTCATAGTCGAGAGCATCGAGCCAAGAAGTGAGTGTGAAGCTGATGTCGTATTCGTCTTAGCTCGGGTGTAATCGGCATGCGGTGCGAGTGTTAGCACCGGGCGAGCACCCAGCAGCCTTTCAGGGAAAAACTATCGAGCGAGGCGGTTGTGTTCACCACGTTCTCATGACATAATAATATAGTTTTGTGTAGTATACCATTACCATTGTAACGTTTGATGCTAAAAATGATACCATGTGTTTCTAAGGTTATGTTTTACTTGCTGCCGTGATCAATGCCCAGAGCAATAGACAACCAAGATGATACTGACCATGTGACCGGCCCATGTGCCCCGTCAAGGATATTTTATAAATTTATTAATTTAGATGTTATTTTGCGATAGTCCATAATAATCCAAATATTATATGAGTTATCTTGAGTGTTTATTTCGCAAAGATTTGTACGAGACTGTCTCGTTCCAGAATTCAGCGAGCCAACATCTCCTCGATGCCTTGTAGACGTGGAACACGTGATTGGCTAAAGAAAAATCTTAGTGGAATTAATACTCAGAATAACTCATAGCATTTGGACATATTTTGTAGGTATATGTGCCTTATTATATATCTGGATAATTTTTAAACAAACATATATAAATATAATCTGGTCTCTTTTTCAATGGACGCCTATTTGGCGGCCATCTACCCGACCTTGAAACGAGAGGCGGCGCCTACATTGTTTTTCAAATATCGTTATTTTAAAGGAAAGCCAAAGAATATTTACTTAATGAAATATGGGTTCGACATTAAATTATTTTGAATCATTTTTATAATATTATTATTGATCCAATTTCTAATCAGAAAGTACTTACAAGTTTTTTTTTATCTCCTATTGTTTAAAAAATTGTTATAACCAAATGCGTTATTTATAAGATAATTTAAAAAGAAATTTAATTTTTAATAAACAAAACTCTAAAACGAAAAAACAAGCTATTCCACCCCATTTGCATTCGTACTATTTTGTGTAATCTGTTTTTTTCATGCATCGTCTCAGCATAGACTTGGCAATGTCTTAATAATGTAATATTTAAATCTTTTTAAAACTACGTTATTTACATAGTTCAACAAAACTTAACCATATCGCTCTTAACGAAATTGCTCCATATTTCTTCGTGATGAAATCAGGTTAATGTACTTTCCGAAGAGTGCATTTTAGTATAAATAACCCAGATTTTACAGCTTATATCCATTTTAATATTATTTATGCGTTTCATATTTTCACGAATATAAATTAAATTCTTGAGGAAATTTTCGCTTTAAAATGTTTACTCCAAATAAAATTCCGACAGTGTCCTTTGTTATAATTTCTTTCGAAAAATGTAGATCCTAATTTGTTAATTTTTTATAACGTGAACAAAAATTGAAAATATGATATAATTTCATACATTATATAATTTATACGGAAACAATAATATATTTACCTCGAGACATAAGATGTTAAGTCTCATTTGCCCAGTAATTTCATTAGCTACGGCGCCCTTCAGACCGAAACACAATAATGTTTACACATTACTGCTTCACGGCAGAAATAGGCGCCGTTATTGTACCCATAATCTAGCCGGCATCCTGTGCAAAGAAGCCTCTCACTGGTAAACCTAGTAAAACTAACTGTACCTAGTTAATTCATTAATTCAGTTAATTCATTAGTTATTCATTCAAGCACAGAGTAGGGATTAATACTTAGATTTCAAGTATTGACTAGGATTCTCGCTTTCGCCTGTGTACATTTTAATTTTAATTTTATGTGAGACAAAAAAAAATTCTTAACGCACTTTGCTACGAGTCATAGGGTAAGTAAAAAACTAAAACTAAAAAACTAACTAATAAAAATACTAATACTACTAACTTTGCATAAAACTACACCTACCTGGATAATGATTGAAGTCTTTTTGACAAAGATTATAATAGAATGAGGCTGACACTGGCTGAAACATACAATATGATGTAACTCTGGCATTTGGTCAAATCACTATAATTTAGAAAACAAAAGATATATCTACTTGGAATTTAATAATATTTAATACAGTACTTAATTTAACAATGAGCCATTTTGTTATGAAAGCTGAGGCTTGCGTTTCGTTGGCTAAAATAAAATTGCTACCAATTAGGGAGAACGAGGTAGCCGTGCCTTCGGATTAATAATCTTAATTAACGACTAAAGAGCTGAAAGGTCATTAAATGTTGTGCTGCCTTCCGGTCCTTGATTCTAAAATTAGTGTATTTAGTGTAGAATATTTATTATTCTATAATAGTTTATTCAAAACAAAACAATACTTTTAACAATATTGACAATTAATCAATTAACCCCCGTGGCTTTGGCACGGGCAAGAGCGCTGGTGTGGGACGCGACTTGTGTCGAAACTTTGGCTCCTTCTCATGTCCATGTTACGTCAGTTGGAGCTGCTTCTTCGACTGCCAAAGACAGCAAACGTCGTAAACATGTCGGTCCTATGGGCCCCAAAGGCGCGGAGATTGCACAAAGTACTATCTTCTCGCCTCAATAGGGCTACAGGCAACCCAGGCGATGACAGCTATTTCGATCAGCAGATCAGCCTAGCTACCCAACGTGGAAATGCTGCCAGTATTCTAGGCATGCTTCCCCGTAATGATAGTTATAATTTAATATAATTATAGAAATTTAAATAATACAGTTATAAGTTTGTTTATTTTGAATATTGACAATATATGAAGTAAAAACAATCATTACAAGGAAGTGTACCAAGAATACTGGAAGCATTTCAGCAGCAGCTGATCCGTTGACAGAAATAGCTGCCAGCCCTTGGGTTTCCAGTTCCAGCCCTATTGTGGCGCGATACATTGTACCTATATAACCTACGCCCTGAGCCCCATTGGTCAAGTGTACCAATCAATCCAATATCCATATCAATACCAATTTCAAAATAACCATATTATGTTTGCCTATAAAGCTTAAGGAGTTGCTACTGTTCTGTATGGATTTAATTATCAAGTGTTTTATAATGTAGTTTATGTGCATTCATACTCGGTTATTTATTTATAGTCTAGTCGACAAGTTGAAAATGGTACAAAATAGAGATACAGGGTATATCCAAGCAATTTCCAAGTAACAAAAAAAAAAATATTCAATACCTTAAATAAATTAATTAATGTGCCGTACTCGCTTTTGACGCCACGCGTGCAACCTAAAAATGTCGCACGCAGACCTATTTTCAGCGTTAAATTAAAATTAAAAAATAGTGGAGATAGCGTACCGGGAGTTCAGAGTTTTTTATTAGAAATTTCCTCCTCTTTCGCAATCTTTTTCTGAAATTTCTTAAATATTAATAGTTTATGAAATATTGGCAAAAAAATAAAAGCCATTTTTTTAAATTTAATTGTTTATAACTTTTGCTTTTTTTATGTGCTAATACACGCTTTTGGCACATTTTTCTAAGCGTCAATCCGGATCCATCGCACATAATTTAAAGAGCAGTATCTCTATCAACTTGTCGACTAGACTATTAGTTATACTTCGGTTGAGTATATTTTGTGTTATAAGCTTTTATTTTATGCTATAATTATGTATATCTATTTAAATGAAGAGATAAAGTAAAATTTAAATTATAAAAGGTATGACTAAATTCAAAGACGTAATAACAATATGCAGAACACTGAAATGGCGATGGATGAACACTGAAAGGTCCAAAAAATATATAAGATGGATAGGAGAAAAACAAGAAAAATTTACTAAAATAATAACAGAGTGGTTTCCAAGAGATGGTAGCAGGCGAAAAGGGCGACAAACTAAACGTTGGGAATATGAAGTAAAAAGAGTCGCTGGGCCTAAATGGATCCAAATAGCGAAAGACAGGGAGATGTGGAAATCTTTAGAGGAAGCCTTTATCGAAAGACAAGCCGTTTAACTTAACATAACTTTATTTAGATTTAAGTAAATATTTAGTTAAGTATCATTTATAATATTTGTGAACAGCAATAAAGGCTTATTTAATTTATATATATTTAAGAGATTTTAACCAATAAACTGCTATGCCTAACATATACTTTATTTAGCTGTAAAAAACTACTTTAATTTTTTAGTTATAGAAAGCTACTATAGCAGTGAGGCAGGTGTGCTATACGTCGTTTTAAAAAAACAAATATTATAGTCAAAGTTGGCTTGCAGAATTATTGCTAGTAAAAAAAGGCGAGGCGTTAAATTTGTAATAAAATATACGTAGAATATTATCGTATTTATATTTAATTATGAATATTATTAAATTCAGTCTGAGCAAAGTCAGGACAAGGCACTAGTACCATTAAGGCATTATAGCGGCGGTAACGCGTGATCTCATTGGCACTAAGCTGAGCCAAGCATAGCGTTACATTATTCATAGTGACCGATCGGTAATGGTTGATCTGCTTTCGAAATATCACACTGAATTGGCTCTGAAAGCTTATAAATATATTTTATATTTAGACGTTATATTATGATTGTTCCAAGATTTTTATATGTAATAGCGTGAAGTTGAATTCCTTGAGATAATATACGTCATTTAAGTTTTGTTTTTATTTAAATATTAAATTGTTTTAAAAATCTTGACATTTTAGCAAAGGCTAACCTTTTGAATGATTAACACATATTAATGTATACAATTACAAAAAATATTGCTGACTGTTCTGTTTTTGACAACATAGCCCACATGATTGCGACACTGAAGTGGCAGTGGGCAGGGCACATAAGCCGACGGACAGATGGCCAGTGAGGTAGAAAAGTCCTCACATGGCGACCACGTACCGGAAGACGCAGTGTTGGTGACAAGCTGGAGCGATGATCTGGTCAAGATTGCCGGAATACGTTGGATGAGGGCAGTGCAGGTTTGATCGTCGTGGAGATCTTTGGGGGAGGCCTTTGTCCAGCAGTTAACGTCTTCCTGCTGATGATGATGTTCTGTGATTGTAAAGCCTTCGGCTACTAAAGGAAATAAATATGAAATGGGTTGCTTAATTGTTGGAGAAATCCTTAAGACGCATTAATTTGAAAATTAATAGCCAGAAGGGTTGTAATTATATGGGGCATGAAAGTGAAAATTCCCTGATCATGAAGCATTATAAATATTAACTGAATCTTCAAATCTATGAAGTGTCCACAGGACAACCCACCGACGATGACAAAATTATCGATTCTAATCAGTGTTAGAAGTGTTTGGATTTGTAACGCGATATAAACTTATATAAAACGCTTCATATAAACTCGGTTTGAGTGGACCAAGGAAGGGCGAACAGTCTGAGTAAAATTGAAGAAGCTTGACTCTTAAATAGCTTCGAAGGGCAATAGAAATGTTTCTTGTATAGTTATTATTTATGAAGCATATTAGTCTTAAATCTTGTTTAATGATTTGGAACCCTCTATAGCAAGACCGAATTTCACTTAAACTTCTTTATTCTTTCAAAATACATACCCCTATAAAAGCTTCTCTAAAAAGCGAGTGTTTAGTTAAGCTAGTTTTATTAATATTTAAATATTTCGATTGACTATTGCCGGCTAGATTATCGGCACCAACCCATAATCATTAAGATAATAATTTTACCAGTGGGAGGCTCCTTTGCACAGGAAGCCGGCTAGATTATAGGTACCACAACGGCGCCTATTTCTGCCGTGAAGAAGTAATGTGTAAGCATTACTGTGTTTCGGTCTGAAGGGCGCCGTAGCTAGTGAAATTACTGGGCAAATGAGACTTAACATCTTATGTCTCAAGGCGCAATTGTAGTGCCGCTCAGAATTTTTCGGTTTTTTGGGAATCCTGAGCGGCACTGCATTATCATAGGCAGGGCGTATCAATAACCATCAGCTGAATGTTAACAAAAACGTTAATGTTTACAAAAAAATTAGGTATACATAGTAGAAAACAATGACATTTAGTAGCCGCTTAACTACGCAGATATGTTAAGTAAGAGTGAACTTTATATGATAGAATTGCTCAGCTGTTTATTTGCCGTTTCTTCTCATGTCTGAGGCATATATTCTCGAATGTAAAATCCAAATGTAACTTCAAAAAAAGCGCGTACACCTTCCTTAAAGGCCGGCAACGCTCTTGTGATTCCTCTGGTGTTGCAAGAGAATGTGGGCGGCGGTGATCACTTAACACCAGGTGACCCGTACGCTCGTTTGTCCTGCTATTCCATAAAAAAAAACTTAATTAATCCCGGAAGTGAGGCATATCACTTTAAAAATAACAATTTGTTTAGATTTGAAAGAGTGACATCTCGAGTCAATTTCCTAATATGCAAATATTGGAGTTGAGCAGGTAATCAACTGTAAAATAGATCCTGTCGGCAGAGCCACAACCTGAGAAGTTTAACAAGACATAGCTAGATTTACGAACCATACGTCTCTCGAACGGTTGGCTCAGTTGGAGGAAACCCGAGAGGTTGCGGGCTCTAGTCCCACATCCTTCAAAAATTGTGGTTACAATTTTAATAATTTAGTTAATCCCAAAAGTGAGGGATTGTATTAAATCCTATTTTTTTATTTGACAATCTCTCTTATAAACATAATATCAATAATTATTGTAAAATAATTGTTAAATTAACCAGCGGTAGGCTCCTTTGCACTTGTTTATCAAGAATCATGAGCGGCACTGCATTGTAATGGGCAGGGCGTATCAGTTACTATTAGCTCAACGTTTTGCTCGTCTCATCCCTTATTGTCATAAAAAAATTGTTAAATTGTTTTTGTGTTTGTAATTTAAATAAGTACATACCCAGTAAGAATTGGGTGCGTTCTTGAATAAGTAACTAAAGATCTTCTATGAAGTTCTAATAATATTTTTATTATTATTTGAAGAACAAAAAGCAATGTAAAGTTGCATTATGCAGCTTATTTCCTATAGGTTTCTTTCTTTCCTGGTGGCAGTATTGCCGTAAAGGATACATTTTTTCAAAATCAATTGGAGTCCATTGATTAAATAAAAAATGATCCTAATTTTAATATCTAGCTAAAATAAAGTCGATACCTAAAATATTCGTATTTAAGTAATCAACTTAAACTGAGTTAGCCTCTAGTTCTTCTTCTTAACTAACATAAACTCATTAAACTCAACTCAAACAGCTGATAAATTCAAATAATGACAAATAATAATTCATTCAAAAATATATTTAATCAGGAAAGTAAAAATGTGGGCTCTCATAATTTTAACTTGGGTAAAGAAGTTTTAACTTCAATAACTTCTATTCACATAAAAATAATCTTATAAAATCTCTATTACAATAAAAATTAAATCAATGTTAATGATAATTAGTATTAAGCTTTTAATTAACTTAGATTTACCACCGTCGACAGAAATAATTTCGTATCTTGAATCTGTATAACTTATATCAAATCGTACCTGGTAACAATGCTTCGTCAACAAGGCAATGCATCAAGTGAGAAAAGTCGATAACGTAGCTTCTATATCTACGTACAGGTAGCATTTTCATTGGAGGAAGTTGTCTCTTCAAGTCTGCGGTGAATTTAGACGCCAGTTGTGTAAGGCACGATGCACACTGCCAGAATAAATGAATGAATATTAAAAAAAGTATGGCGCTGAGTGTGCTTTTGACATTAATGCTTTCCTTGTTTATCCAAAATTGATTTGTTTCATTCTTACATCATTAACAAATTAAAATAAGGAATAAAGAATTCTGAGACCATAGCGGATCGAACATAATATGTCTGGTGCGCAGTTATCGCTATTTTGACACCAGACATATCTGCGTCCCGGTTGAGGGGATTGAACAATGTGATAAATATACATTTTTTTTACAAAAAAATGTAAAATATTGTTGGTAACTGTGGTTTTTACTCGATTACAAATGGGAACGTATTTTGTTATTATCAGAGTATATCATTCAAATATAGCTTTAAAACTCTTTAGTTACAATTAAATTCACTGTGGCACCGATGATAATCAATACTGAATATAATTAAATAGAAACACTTTATTAGCAATAAAAACACACACCTTCAATTTACAGTATAAATCTTAATATAATAAATTAAATGAAATAAATAGCAAAAATTAATAAACTATAAAAACATTTAAATGAACTGTGCGGCTCGTGATTCCCTCCTAAAAGGAGCTGACTCAGTCCATTACTGGTTACTGGTTCAGGAGACACCAACACAATAAAATATTGTGGTAGTATAATGAAACAAAACAATACTATATAACTATATTTACAATACTATGATTACATTGTATTAAAACTATCATTACGGGGAAGTCTACCAAGTATACTGGCAGAATTGAATAGCTCAGCCGATCCGCTGACCTATTTTAGGTGCCAGCGCTTGGGTTTCCAGCAGCCCTATTGAGGCGCGTATACTTTATACATTTTCTACACCTCTGGGCCCCACGGGCCAAGTGTCTTCATACCAAGCGGCACAAAGATGTAAGACAAACTGAGACTGACACCTTTATGACGTTTGCTGTCTTCGACAGTCGAAGCAGCACCCCCTGCACCGACTGAAGTAACTTGAACATGAGAAGGAGCCAGATTGTCAACTTCCAAGTCCAAGTTGAAATCGCCCATCGTCCCACACTATCACCTTTCTCCATGCCCAAGTTACCATGCTCATTCCATCACGACTATCGCAGCGTAAAATACCATTTGGCTCTAAAATTGCTGGTATGTTAAGAGTGGCAAATGCCCTGCGGATGACCTCATTAAGTGCTGGCACGACGACTGCCGATTTTAAGCAGGATAGACCGTGACGCCCAAGATCATCTAACTACACGATTTAATCTAATCATTATTTAAGCAATAATGTAGCTTATTAATAATAATTAATATTAAGATAGATCAACAAATATTATTTAAAACGATACCCAAACTTTACTTAACTCTATTTACCATCTGCTCCTATCATCTTCTGGGTATCTGTGGCTTTGACAGAGAGGTCATCATGATATATTAACAGGGCTGACCCTGAAAATTTTGAACCGCATTATATCTGAATATAATGCGGTTCAAAATATTCACCATACCTCTGTATTAGAGGTTATTTGGGTGCAGTCAAACATGAGCTCACCCAAAGCAAATTGATTTGGTCATGCGTAACTCCACGCGGTCTATGAATTTACTCTATAACTAAGCATGGAAGACTGTACTGTGATTCCTAATTTCCTTAGAACCGAGACGTTTGTGTGAAACTCGTTCCAAAATACTCCAAGTAACCTTCGTCACCGCCACATCTCCTATGTGTCCTTCTTTTTCTTCTCTATCTCTCACAATGTCCCCGTCAGCTGCACATAGAAATTTCTTCTGTATGCTGCCGAATGCTTCTTTCCATGAAGAATATTTATCTTATTTTATTATTTCAAGAATATTTTGATGAAAAACTCTAAATCTGAAAAACTAACATTATATTTTGTCATCGTTGCAATTTCATTTTCGTTATCGAATATCGCACTTTCAGTGAATCTAGGGAGCAACTCATTTTTATTTTCGGTTCCAACAGATTTTTACAAAAAAGTTTGTATGTAGTAGCCCTTACTGCCACAAACAAAATGTCGTATTCGCAATTTTCATAGCTCCGATCAACACAATTTGAGATTCATCGCTGACGGTGTGTTCTATCCAAATATTTGTACAACAGTGTAAGTTTATTACCTGCAACAAGAGATATAAAAAAAAAGTGAACAATAGTGAAATTATTTTAGTAGCTATGTATAACGAGCTCAAATTTTACTAAGTCATTATTTAGTTCATAAATGTTACTTATCCCAGAATTTATACAAAAATGTTAACTCAAATTGATGCAAGATGTTTGAATATATTAGGCAAGAACTCTCATGAGATAGGAAATGATAAGACGAGACCGAGTTCAGCATGCTATATATATTCGTAGAATGCAAGTTGACTTCATAAATCTATTTGTTGTAAAGTACGGGATTGTAGTAAGGACTAATTTAACTGTACACTACAACGATAAATACCATCTTGAACTTCTTAAGTTTACTATTCGATTTTGTGACAATTTAAGTAAAAAATTCCACGCCAACTCAAAAAACTACTCTTCATTGTACTTTTTAACCGATTTTAAATGCAGAAGGTAGTTATGAATTCGTGTTTTTTAAGCCTTCTTGAGAATCTCTAATTTTCAATTGATTGAACTCGGAATGTCGTAGTAATTCTGAAAAAACACTTTTTAGGTTTTCTTTCGTCAACGATAACTCACGAACAATTCAACCGATTTTGACCGGCTTTGGTCGTCGTAGTTTTTTGATAAGAGCTGATTAGTTTTTGGAATCTATCGGTAAAGACGTTTATAAGTTATTCCAAAAAAAGACATCACTCGTCAACCGTCCGAATTGGTCCAAATTGTATTCAAAATTTAAATTTGGTCAAGCCCTTTCGAGTGGCGCCAACCGCTATGAAATCGGTCGAGCCGTTCAAAAGTTATAACAGGTTTACAAACATCCGTATACACACACACACATACATACAGACGTACGGATACCATCCCGGGAATAGTCTGACAAGATTCTTAGGATCTTTCGAGATCTGATGAAATCTCGCAGAATTTTCGAAAATTTTCAATTTTCTTAGCGGGAAGTTATAAACACGCAGGATTAGGCTTAAACACCTCTTTTCGGAAATCAAAGAACAATTTCTTGAACTACAGGGATTATTTTTGTATTAAAGTCCTTTTGCAAAACATTGAAGAACAAGATTAAACAATAAACACTGTCACCTTGCGCAGGGATATAACTATATATGCATATACCACTAGTCACCCCCCTCGTTGGATAAGTGTTTGAGCAAATTGTACATTTAGCGGGTGGATACTATTGTACCGTATCGCTGTTTCCGCTCCATCAATTTTGTCTATATGACCTTTGTTTCTGTAAGGATTTTATTACACGAGTTCCTTTTGTACATATTTCGGAATGCGATATAAGTAAAGTAATACACATTTTTGCTATGGTAAACTTTAACAAACTTTTGAATAAATTCGTAACGCTTAAAAATGTACAAATTCAAATCAATTCAGTTAATTATGAACATGTTTTTAGTTTACGAGTTCCTCTCATGTAATGTCGAATTTTACGATAAAGTTTACTTCGAGTATTACTGAATATTTAAATTTACACCGATTAGAAGAAACCCGCGCTTATTATCTTAAGAATGCCACTAATTAAGACTTCAGTATAATCTCGGAAGCAACGTCAAAGCGAGTACCATCGTTTGAAGGCATTGCCACTGAATTAAAAATCACAATATTTAGTGCTAGGAATATTTTTAAAGCCGTATTTTTATATGTTGTTAAGTGATCACCGCCGCCCATAATCTCTTGCAACACCAGAGGAATCACAGGAGCGTTGCTGGCCTTTGAGGAAGGTGTACGCGCTTTTTTGAAGGTACCCATGTCGTATCGTCCCGGAAACACCGCACAGGGAAGTTCATTCCACAGCTTTGTAGTACGTGGAAGAAAGCTCCTTCAAAACCGCACTGTGGAGGACCGCCACACATCCAGATGGTGGGGATGATATCCTAACTTGCGGCGTGTCGTGCGAAGGTGGAATTCGGCGGCAGGAATCAGGTTAAACAGCTCTTCGGAACACTCCCCGTGATAAATGCGGTAGCACACAATAAAGCGACATCTCTACGCAACGCCAAGTGATCCAGCCGTTCACAGAGCACTGGGTCCCTGACAATTCAAGCTGCTCTACGTTGCACGCGGTCAAATGGATTGAGCTGATACTGGGGTGTGCAAATTATTTGATTATTTGATTTACTTTGGCTTAACGCTGCTCTGCGCTGGTGATAAAGCCAATAGAAACATTTTAATATTCTTAATAACTTCCTATTGGATAATCAATAACTTTTTTTTATTGATAATTTGTGTGTAGAGTATACAGCTCAAATATCTAATGGTCCTCTAAAAGCTCTTAACAATTATTAGGCTAGAAGTTCACTCTGTTGTTTGTTTTATATATTTTGTGCTTATATAAAAATATTTAATTATTTCTCTTGGAATAACGCCATCAAATCAATAATTGCAAATTGTAAATGCAAGTAAGTTACTTCCCACTTGTCACCCATCTAAAATTAGCTGATTGGAGTTGTAATTTCGTCTTTGTGTACAACTCAGCATATCGTTAAAATTAATATCATTTCGAATGACATTTTAATGAGAATTCCAATTAGCTGAATGCTGATCAATATATTTCGATTGTATGTTCTATAAATTGCTTAGGCATTTCATTAGATACTTCAGAAATCGGTCTCTATCATAGGTTATCAGGTTAATTGAGATTAAAGTTATCGTTAGAAAAGCTTCAGGTAAGTAAAGTCTGAGCATAGTCTTAGTACGCTCTATAGATCCCAGTTTTAGTAACGGGCTCAGCAAGTATATAATGTAAATATATTTTAATTAATTTTAGTTTCCTATTTCTATTTTGCTACTAGACGAATATTTGTTTTTATCATAATAAGGGATGAGACGAGCAGGATGTTCAGCTGCTGGAAATTGATACGCCCTGCCCATTACAATGCAGTGCCTCTCAGGATTCTTGATAGACACAAAAATATCCGAGTTGCACTACAACTGCGCTCGTCACCTTAAGACATAAGATGTTAAGTCTCATTTGCCCAGTAATTTACTAGCTATGGTACCGTTCAGATCGAAACACAGTAATGCTTACACATTACTGCTTTATGACAGAAATAGGCACAGAATATGCTTTTGTCTGGTATTCTACTTCCTCTTAAGGAGGGTTATGTGTTTGTTCGTCTGTATATGTATTTTACTTCCTTTATCTTTATGCTTCTATATTATCTAATGTCAATATTGCTTCTTTCAAGTGTCACAAGACTGACATGAATGTCGGGTTTTTTAGTTATATTTTACTTTGCATATATAATCGCGCACTGAGGATTTTTGGCATTTACCTACGCTGTCTTATTTTAATTACAGTTCATTTCTACCAGAAAATAGTGAAGGAGGAGGACAAATTAGGATGCTGATCAGATGTGGTAAGTCATCATCGCGGCCTATCCTCTCCTGCAACATCAGATGAATCACAGGAGTGTAGTCGGCCTAATTGGGAATGCTCAATGTATGCTAAAAGCTCAATGTCCCAATAAGGCATTTATTTTTTCAAAATTGATTCCTTTAGAATTCTTTTTGATGCCATTTCTAATATCCTAGATACTACTACCACTACGGAAACAAATGGAGCTCTGAGAGAAAGAAGCGGCGCAAGAAACTCTCCCAGCATTCTTTTTAATAGAATATACAATATTGTTTTATCATTGTTATTGTTATAAAATAATCATAATCTAGTCCCAAGCTGTCCGATCTCTTAGATATTCAGCTGTGCAGTAGTAGGATTTACGACACTAATGCTAATATAATGTAATGCTGCTAAATAAAAGTCCTTTGCTAAAATTTCAGTCCAATCCCCTAAAATTGGGCAACGTGTTGTACTAACGTCTATCTATCAATCAAATCTGTGACCAATGATACAGTTTCAAACGTTGTGTATCCTTCAGGCCGTAAATGGAAATTTCTTGTCCTACACGTATCAACTGATATCTATGATGTGTTCTGGTATTACATTTTCTCGATCTTTATTTTGATAACGAGGAGAATGTATATCGATGATACGGTTAACCTTAACCTTTAGGTATAATAAATAACCGTTATTTATCTTTATTACTTTTACATCTATAACTGTTAGTAAAAAAGTCTTAACCTATGTTAGTAAATACAATATTTAATTATTATTAAATATTGTAAATATAAATGTTAGTAACAAACAAATTCTATATTCGTTGATTTAAGCCGGCCCACATTCTAGCGCTATACAAAGCGCAGGTCCGGCCACATACTCCATAGTATTGCTGTCATCTCTGGTCTGGCGCACCCCAATATCAGCTCGATCCATTTGACCACGTGCAACACAGAGCAACTTGAATTGTCTGGGACCCAGTGCTCTGAGAACGGCTGGATCACTTGGCGTTGCGTAGAGACATCGCTTCATTGTGTTGCCACCGCATTTATCATGGGGAGTGTTCCGAAGAGCTGTTTCACCTGATTCTTGCCGCCAAATTCCACCTTCACGCGACACGCCACAAGTTAGGATATATTCCCCACCATCTGGATGTGTGGCGGTCTTCCACAGTGTGGTTTTCAAGGAGCTTTCTTCCTCGTATTACAAAGCTGTGGAATGAGCTTCCTTGTGCGGTGTTTCCGGGACAATACGACATGGGAACCTTCAAAAAAAGCGCGTACACCTTCCTTAAAGGTCGGCAACGCTCTTGTGATTCCTCTGGTGTTGCAAGGGATTGTGGGCGGCGGTGATCACTTAACACCAGGTGACCCGTACGCTCGTTTGTTCTCCTATTCCAAATAAAAAATAAATTACATATAAATGTTAGTAATAAACATATTCTATGTTCGTTGATTTAATTAATAAACTTACAAACTAAAGCAGACATCCAGTGCGCTTTGAATGCGCTGTCCTGTCTGTCGGCTATTCCTTAAACATATTAATTCCTATTCATTATATTTTTTACATTATGTTACCCAAAAAAATGAATGATATAATCTCTGTAACAACAAATCAACAAAATCGCGCTTTGGAACAGGGAATGAACTTGGACGTATTAACGACTTCCTATCCGACGTTTTTTCATGTTTACCTAAACCTAAAAACACTATGACGTCATTAGTATGGCTGCCTGTATCCATTATAATGCGCGGGGATTACTTCTTTAGCTATAATGACAATTATTTTTGTTAATTTTGATTGTTAACGCATTTCGCATCATGTCAATTTAACATTTAAATAATTACACAAGTAAAAATCTTTTCTTAAAGTTATCTTGTGTTCTTCATCAAAAACCTAAAAGTTTATTACCTTTTACGCTACAATATTGGTATTTACCTGATTTAAATCCAATAAAAGCATCCTAAATACATTCGAACGCCTCTGAATCACAGAATTACCTACGATTTAAGCTTGTTTAATTTCGTTGAGTCGGTTAAGTCCAGCGCAGCCTGGTTGCTGACTGTCCGATATAATTTACCTCCATTTCCGAACAGGCTTTGCATGTGACGAAATAGAGCCGACTCAATTAACTTTATAGCTATTAGCCTTTAAAACGCTATTGGATCTTTTATTGAAAGAGAAGCTGAAGCGATCTTTTGTATTGTATTGTGCAGAAAATATTTATCTTATTGGTGGTTTCAATATCTTTGATATTATCCAAATGATTTGAGTTTTCTTTAGTGATTAACACTAAAGAATATCCGCCAATATATTTTTAGGCTAAATTAATGATTTCTTGCCAGTGGGAGGCTCCTTTGCACAGGATGCCTGCTCGATTATGGGTACCACAACGGCGCCTATTTCTGCCGTGAAGCAGTAATGTGTAAGTATTACTGTGTTATTTGATGATTTGATGATCTTGCTCGAAATTACTGGGCAAATGAGACTTAACATCTTTTGTCTTAAGGTGACGAGCGCAGTTGTAGTGCCACTCATAATTTTTGGGGTTTTTCAAGAATCCTGAGCGGCACTGCATTGTAATGGGCAAGGAGTAAGCGTAAAAAAAGATAAGTTAAGAAAAATTAATTTGACTGGTATAATCTTAATAAAGGGTTATTATTCTAATAAGAATATTTTCTCTTTAAACTACTTGCGCTACAAGCGATCAGAAGAATTTAGAAGTCATAATTTTCATTAGTATTCAAGGGTTAAATAGTTTAAGTACCTGTATTTGTCAACATTTTGTTTCTGACTTATAAAATATAATAATTAAAATATATTATAATGTAATAATACATATTCTCTTATAAGCAGAATAAAATAAAACATTTCTTGGTATTTAGAAGAGTATCATTATTAATTTAATGTTTCGCCCATTCATCCATTTATGAACCGTTTCCAGTAATTCGCTTAGCGAAATGAAATCGTTTGAGGGCAGCTAAGACCACCATTCAAACCCGATTTATCTTATGTAATTGCTCGAAAATGATGTAGTTCTATGGTTTCTTTCATAAGTGTATGAAATTTAATTAATATAGTATAATATGGTAAAATATACTTTAACTCACAAAGAAACATGACCTCTAATAATTATGAATGTAATTCATATTTTAAGCGAAAGACGTTTGTATGAAATAAAGATCACTTTGTCCCTATGTAGGTATGCTAAGATCTTTAAAACTACGCAACGGATTTTGATGCGGTTTTTATTAATAGATAGAGTGATTCAAGAGGAAGGTTTATATGTATAATACATGCAGAAAATTGAAGAGAAACACTGATAATTTTAGAGGTTTCTGATGTGATGTCGAAAAAAAAACATATTTTTGCGCTTATATTGCGAAGGCTGGCTGAAACCCAAGATATTTCTTGGGTTTCAGAGTTGATCTATTGATCAAAATAATGTTCTACAGTATTGTACAACGTAAAAAGGTCTACAAAAAGTCAGCGATGGTATATTTATTTATTTATTTTATTTTATTCGGGAAACAAACAGAACAACTTAACACACTTAAAAAATAAAACTTAAAATATAAATCGCTGACCAATGTTTCCACAATTAAATAGTACATAGAAAAATACGAGCAAATTAAATACAATTCAAAAGTACCCATTTGTAATGAAAATAATAGATATTAATTAAATATATTGTATTGAAAATAATAAAATATTTATAGAAAATTATATATGGTTTTAGTAATAATAATAGCATACAATTTTAAGTTAATAAAGAGATGCAAAATTATTTAATACTAATGAGAATAAATTAAAACTAAGACATTTTCTTATATCTCTATCTCTATCGTCTCTCTCTCGTCTTTCTCTTAGGTATAATACAATAATTAGCTATAATATAATACAATATAGCTACAATAACCATTTTTTTACTTTTTACGAGAAATAATAGGCAGCAAGAGGGTCTATCTAGATCTGTAAAAGATCTAAGCAATTCACGTTTACTACAACCACTTTTACCAATGGGAAGCTCCTTTGCACATAATGCCGGCTAGATTATGGGTACCACAACGGCGCCTATTTCTGCCGTCAAGCAGTTATGTGTAAACATAGTTGTGTTTCGGCCTGAAGGGCGCCGTAGCTAGAGAGATTACTGGGCAAATGAGACTTGACATCTTATGTCTCACGGAGACGAGCGAAATTATTATTACACAAGAATCCTGAATGGCAATTCATTGTAATGCCACGGCGTATCAATTACTATCAGCTGAACGTACTGCTCGTCTTGTCCATTATTGTCATAAAAATTGTCAAAAAATCAATGACGTTCTTTACGCATATGAGCGTCATTGACTACTAGCATGCGGTTTTCACCTTAAAGGGTAATGCATTTAGTAATAAGACCCTTGTAAATCAGCATAATAATTATAAATGTATTATTGTAATTACCACTGGTGAATCTAAATAAATAAATAAAAATACAACGAACACCTTTCATTTTTTAGTAGTTGATATAACCGATTCATAAGAACTCATAACACATGTGCAAGAACTTTCGTATGTATTTTGCACTTGTCACTATCCACAGTGTTTAAACAAGTTTCACATTTAGCGGTTGAATACTGATATACCGTTTCGTTCCCTTTCTGCAACATCAGTTTTGTCTACACAACCACTTATTCTGTAAAGATTTCAATGAACAAGATACGGTTAAAGAATTTATTTCTCTTAAGAATTTACAAATTCACTTTTAGAGAAAACAATTTTATAACTTAAATATAAAAGTACCTGTGAGAGGCTCCTTTGCACAGGATGCCGGCTAGATTATGGGTACCACAACGGCGCCTATTTCTGCCGTGAAGCAGTAATGTGGAAGCGTTACTGTGTTACTGGGCAAATGAGACTTATCATCTTATGTCATAAGGTTACGAGCCCAGTTGTAGTGTGGCTCAGAACTTTGGGGTTTTTCAAGAGTCCTGAGGGCCACTGCATTATAATGCAGGGCGTATCAATTACCATCAGCTAAACGTCCTGCTCGTCTCGTCCCTTATTTTCATATTTGAAATATCTTAGAACACATTAAAAAAGATAGATATCTAATCAATGATGCGCCAAAGAGACTTAAAATGATATAGCTGGTCTTCTATTGCTTTGGTTATCCTATTTTGGTATTTTGGGAGACGATTAAAAGTACTGCAAAACATATTGACTTGGTGGTAATTTCAACATTACTTATATATAAGAAACATATATAAATTTAAGTGGTACCTTTATGGTCCATGGATGTTTGGCTCAGTTGGTAATAGCGCTCGAACGGAACCCAACAGACGCGGTTTCGAGTCCCTAAATTTTGGTACAAATTATATTTGTATAATACTTAACTCCAGAAGTGAGTGATACCAATTAAAAAATAGTAAACTGTGTTAACGATACTTTTTTTCTGAATTCAATCTAATTTTACAAGATCCCTAAAATGTATATACAAGCTATGCCTTCCTTTATCTCAAAGGCCGGCAACACATGTTGTGACCCTCATGGAAGTCCATGGGCAGTTCCCTGATCACTGCCCATCATACCGCTTACCCATTCGTCACCTCCTATATCCCTACTAATATTATAAATGTGAATGTAAGTTTGTTTGTTCCGCTTTCACGCCTAAACCACCGAACCGATATTGATAAAATTTAGTACAGAGATAGACTAGAGCTTGAAAAAGGACATAGGCTTTATTTTATTACAAATACCTTTTATTACAAAAAAATAAATGGAGGGGTTGAAATAGGGGATGGCAGTTTGTATGGAAATTTGTCATAATCGAAGATAAATACCATGAAACTTTGTATTAAGGCACTTGATAAGAAATAATTTATAAACATTTGTTCGAGGATTTTTGAAACTTTGACCTACATGGGGATGTAATAGGAGATTAAAGGGTTCACAGGGAAATACTATTAATGAGACTATCTACAATGACAAGGGATATACGCTTTATCATAGAAGAGCGCTGCCAGCAGCGGAAAGAGCAGTTTGTATGTGTATTATTTGAAAAGTATCCTAAAGGTGAAAAAAAAATGCCCAAAGTAGCTATTCAACACGAATGAAGTCGCGGGTAAAAGCTAGTATTTTATATAAATTATACTCCTACTAATAGTATATTATGAAACAAGAGAACTAAGTTGCTCATTACCGAGTCGTAGCCAAGGGCGTAATCAGCCGAGTGTCTAGTGAGAAGGTTGCTTACGAGTTTCATAAGCACTTTTTCAACAAAATTGCGAGAAAAAAACAAATATATATTGTATGTATTGCATAAATCGTTTAATTATTAAAAATGAAAATTATGGAAAATAGCGCGAAAGTTTTTTTTTTCACGCGCCAAATGTAAGGTGATTGATTACATAATAGCCATATAGCCTACTTCAAAATTATAATTTTAGGGATAATATGCATAATATGTTGTATAACAAATTATTGTGAATTACAAACTTAGCCAACCGACTGGAACGCTTGGCTCTGTGGAACCCTAGAGGTCGCGGGTTCGAGTCCCGCGTCGTTCACAAATATTGTTTACAAATTTAAGTTGCGTATTTAATCCCAGAAGTGAGGGTTATCACTTTAAAAGAATAACAAACAATAAATAATTTTAGAGTCACATTTTTATATATTACAAAAATTTAAATGGATTTACTCCGGTATAAACCATTAATTATTGTTGTTACAAAAAATCTGTATTACCCGTTTAAATTGAGAACGCTTTGTTTACTCTCATATAATTAGCAGTTTGGTACAAACTTAAATTTGAAGGATTAATTCTCTTCTGTACTAGTGTGTAATATTATGATGCACGTGTGTGTTACAGGTCGGATTATGGCCCTAATAACGATGTAATAAGGCTCAATTTACGAGCAAATGTCTTGAAAAGTATATTAATTGACTTTTGAACTGAGTAAATGAGTTCCTTTGTTCTGATCTCATGTCGAATTTCACGACAAAATTAATTCGGAGACTTTTTCAATTTACACCAATTAGGAAAAACACGTGGCTTATTATCTTAAGATTGCTACTAATTAAGACTTCAGTAGCAGCTCGGTAGGGACGTCAAAGTGAGTACCTTCGTTTGAAGTCATTGCTACTTAATTAAAACTCATAATATTTAGTGCTAGAAGTATTTTTAAATCCGCATTTTTAATAGGTACATCCTTTATTTTTTAAATACAAATCTTTTAAAGGAAAAAGAGATTTAAAACGCGTGTAATTGTAACGGTTTTACATTAGATTTTTGTGTAAAAGTTACATTTTTATTTTAGTTAACCCGACGTTTCAAGACCTTTCCAGATCTCGTTTTCAGGGGGACTGTGTATTTTTTTTAAAAAACACGAGAAGAGAGAGAAGATGGTCTAAAATTATCTAACACCTGGATTCCAATAATCTCTAAATTAAGACCCATGACTACACATACCAAAAAAAGAGGACAATATCAGTAAATTTTGCCAAAAACCATCTGTGTATAGCAAATACCACCCCCGAGGAAATAAATGGCGCTAAACTTCATAATGACAATTATGACAAATACTATCTTTGACTCATTTCATCTGCAGTCCCCCTGAAAACGTCGGAAAGGTCTTGAAATGTCGGGTTAGCTAAAATAAAAATGTAACTTTTATACAAAAATCTAATGTAAAACCGTTACAATTACACGCGTTTTAATGCTTTAAAAGTGTTTTATTTAAATGTGTAACACTCGCGTTAATCAAAGAAAATACTACCCTTTATTTTGTTCAGTATGACGCAAGGCATACACTTTGTGACTAAGATTATTAAGTAACGTTACATACGAGTATGTTACGTACACTGAATGCTTTGTTATTGATATTTTGTTTGCTAATGCAATTATATTTAAACTTAATGTATAATTAGTATAAATCTAATCTAAATAATAAAAATAAAAATTATTGAATATTCTTTCAGCGTTTATGTTGATTTATTTAACCGATTAGTTACTTTAAAAACTTTATATTAATGTGAATACCAGTGGAAGGCTCCTTTGCACAGAATGCCGGCTAGATTATGGGTGCCACAGCGGTGCCTATTTGTGCTGTGAAGCAATAATGTGTAGGCATTATTGTGTTGCTGTTCGAAGGGCGCCGTAGCTAGTGAAATTACTGGGTAAATGAGACTTAGCATTTTATGTATCAAAGAAACGAGCGCAATTGTGGTGCCGCTCAGAATTTTTGGATATTTCAAGAATCCTGAGCGACACTGCATTCTAATGGGCATGGCGTCTCAATTACCATCATCTGAATGTCCTGCTCGTCTCGTCCCATGTCATAAAAAAAATCACTTGCTAAGTGTGTGTAAGGCTACCGCTATAAATCTAGAAAGTTAATTTTCATTTAATATTGATTTTAACTTATGACGTTGTATTAATCGTTAAGATTATAAGAAAGAAATATTGTTTTACGACATAACATATAACAGTTTTTCATCATAATATGCTTGTTCTATTTCTATTTATTCTAATATAGTTATAAATGACAGTTTTTCAACATATCCTCTGTTTGCTCTACTTTACATATGGTAGATTCAGTAATTTAATAGAAATATTTTAAATAGTGACGATTTAAAAGCGCTTTATTTAAGCCTAATTGACTAAAAATTATTTGACTTTGACTTTAAAAGATCTGCTGAATCAATCAATTCATTATTGCATGTCATTGACTTCAGTCTGTATTACGAAAATAAAATGAATTTAATAAGTACATTTCTATCAATAAATAATAGTATCAGACAATATTGGTCTCAAATGAAAATATAACACATAGGTATTGCTATAAGATTGGAGTATTGCCAGCAAATATTGTCATAAGAAGACAGTAATAGAAAAATATCGAAACAACAGATGTATATGACGACCTGTATAGCCGAGTGGTTAGCGATCCTACCTACTAAGCTAGAGGTCCCGGGTTCGAATCCCAGTAGGTGCAAGCATTTATATGATGAATATGGATGTTTGTTTCCGAGTCATGGATGTTTAAATGTATTTATGTATGTTTAAGTAAGAATACTTGTATTATATTAAATATATCATTGTCTTGTAACCCATAACACAGGCTATATATGCTTAACTTGGGGCAAGATAATTTGTGTAAAAGTGTGTCAATATTAAGGCGTAGTATAATCAACTTGTCACTCGTTTGGTTTAAGCTGATTAGAGTTGTAATTTCCTCTATGCATGTTCCTCAGTATATCGTTCTATATAATAGCGTGTTGAATGACATTTTAATGAGGATTCCAACCAAGCAAACTCATGATAAGTATATTCTGAACGTATGTTTTGTAAATTCTTCATCGTTTCATTTCATGGTTTATGAACAACGTTACCCTTTACTTTTATTGATAAACATTCATTTAAAACTTTTTTTAATGAAAATAAGGGATGAGACGATCAAGACGTTCGGCTGAAGGTAACTGATACGCCTTGCTAATTACAATGCTGTGCTGTTCAGGATTCTTAAAAATGGCCCAAATTCTGAGCGGCACTACGATTGCGCTCGTCACCTTGAGACGTAAGATGTTAAGTCGCACTTGCCCAGTAATTTCACTAGCTACGGCGCTCTTCAGTCCGAAACACAGTAATACTTACACATTACTGCTTCACGGCAGAAATAGGCGCTGTTGTTGTATCCATAATCTAGCCGGCATTCTATGCAAAGAAGCCTTTCACTCGTGTGAAATAGTTATGAAAACCTTCCTCAGTATTTTGATCTAGAAATAAAATTTCAGTCTTTAAAGCCTGGAAGAGACCAACACCGCCAACCCCTAAAAATTTTAGGTGACTCGTTTAGCTGGAAAATTTTTATCGGCTGTCTTTTATGGGATATAATTAATGTGGTAGTTATATTTGGTAACTCGACCATGGATCTATCCAGAGCGAATTTATGAAGAAATAAAAAACATGTTACCGGCAATATATGCATTTTCACTGGTTGAAAAAGAGATCTATTGAAATAATGTCAATAGTAAAAAATCATAGTTTTTAAAATACATAGTTTTCGAAACCGTTATTCCATACCAAAAACTGATTAACTTTTGGGGTCACTCTGTGTACTGATACATATCGAGTAACGGTCCTAAATCTGACACTCCCATTTATATATTTACTAGCTGATATAGCATACTTAAAAAATACTGTTTTTTTTATGTATTTGCCAATAATTTTTGATAACATCAAGAATTATTTCGTAACATATGCTCCTTGTTGCTATAACGAAACTGTTTCACAGCAGAACTGTCAAACCGTGCTTCAATAAATTCTCTCACAGAAAATAAGTCCAAACAAAACAAATGTTGGAAATAAAAATAATTATGGGTCCCAAACTGAAATAGAAACTATTCTAACTCTCAAGTTGGACTACACTGCACTACATGAAGTAATCCATATTAAAATCCGTTCATTAGTTTAGGAGTCCATCGCGGACAAACAACGAGTCACGTAATTTACATATATCAGATAAGATTTGTTTATTGTCAGACTAGCACTGTCACTTACACGTATTAGACGAAACACAAAAAGCAAAAATTACAAACAAAAAAGGAATGTAGAAGAATTTGAATGAATTATACAATGTCAAATGCTTTTCTCTCCGTAACTTAGTATTTCAGAAACTAGGGAAGTCCACCCATCATTGACTGGGTCCCATTAAGCAATCTTGTCCCATGTAACGCTAATGAATCTGACGCAGCCGTGTATTGCTAGAAAACTATTAGCTCGCGTAGACAGCGAGTGGCCCATAAGTCCGTATAAAAGCTTCACTTCAAAAATTACAAACCACCCATTGGGAAAAAACTGTAATGAATGTATTAGAAGCCGTGCAGACATCCGATTGAGTTGCGTGTCACACTTACGATCGTATTCCGTGACCAATAATACGATTCAGTACGTGGTACGCCCTTTAGGTGCTAAATGGATGTTTCGTGTCCAATATACCCGTGTGATGTCTATGATTAATTTTTCTCGATCTTTATTTTGATTACAAGGATTTGTTTTGAGTATGTTCCAACTTAACATAGTCCGAGCTGGATTCGGACACGCGAGTTCCAAAACAGTATTAGTATCTCATAATAAGATATGAAAGTTACACTATTTACAGACTTTTTATACTTATGTAATAGACATGAGAAGGCTCTATTACAACTACAGACTCACAATAAAAGGCGTAAAAGGCATTTATTTTTTCATAATTGATTCTTTTATATTCTATTCTATTATAATGTATACAAACGTTGTAGATTTTCAATTCAAAATTTAACTTTTTAAAAACAAGAAAAAGGGCTGGCTTTCATTCCAAAGCTTTCTTTAGCTGAATTAATTTAAGTATATGTTTTTTAAATTTATTTTTCTGGTATTTACATAAAACTATTGGAGCAGTAGTATTAGTTTTGCAAGTATTTATCCGATCTATAGAAAACTTCTCACCGTTATAATATTGCTACGACGTTCTACACATATAAGTACGTACCATTCGGAGTCTGCTAGCGGAACAGCAAAAGTATGCTTAAAGTCAATGGAAGCACACTTTTCTCCTTAGTCCTGTGTCAACTGTAAGTGTCCGAATCAAATCTGAACTGGATAAATGTTTTACATTACTGCTTATTGACCAAGAATATTTAAAACAACTGCAGTAAAAGCGGCAATGTATGGATATAGCACTCAAAGCTTATTATGTGGCAGGTTCCATAAGTTTCCCATTATCATTATCCATATTGTTCAAACCATTATATTGCGCGGCTGCCGTTTTTCCATAACATACTCTCAGGTAAGCTTAAACAGCAAATGAGCGCTCAGTTATAATGACATTTAAAAAGTTCATTTCATTAATTTCATATTAAGTTTTCATATCATTGATTTTAGTGGTTCTCTCCCTCTTTATTTTACTGTGCAAAACTTCTTACTCTGTATAAACTGTGGGTTATGTCTGCCTCCTCACTATTCTTTGAATTTGTATCATATTGTTATGCATAACTTCTCCATACAGAGTATGTATATGTAATGGTATATTAATATTATTATATTGAGTGCTGCCGTATCAATAGTCGTGGAAATTGTGCAATAATACTCTTGCTGTTTCATAATAAATGTCTGCGGAAATATATTATAAAACAATATTTGAATATTTTTCATTAAATATAGAACGATCATGGTCACTCAAAATATATCTCCAGAGCTGTTTCAGTTCAGTATTTCGAGTTTAGAACTGGGAATTCTTTATTGGATTTAGTTCAGTGGATAAGTCAGACATAGGATAATGCCTGAGGGTTATTCGTGATTGTATATAAATAAAATAAAATAGCCTTTATTATTACTAGTGACTTAATTTTCTTATAAATAAAACTTAGATTAGCTTAACTAGTAATTTGTCTCTCGACAAAGGCCTCCTCTAAAGACTTCCACCTTATTCGGTCTCTAGCTACTCTCATCCAGTCCGGTCTTGCTATAATTTTAAAATCGTCCTCCCTCCCACCTTCTAATCTGTCTACCTTTCCTTCGTTTCCCGTCTCTTGGATACCATTCTGTAACGGTTTTTGTGAAATTCTCTTTCTTTGCCCTCAGAATGTGTCCAGTCCATTTCCACTTTTGCTTTTGACACATCTTGTGTGCGTTTTTTAATTTTGTCTGACTCTTAATGTTTTCTAAATGTTTTCTAACTTTACATTGTCTCGTCTCCTAACGTTTAAGTAAGTATATTGTATTAAATATATCGTTGTCTTGTACCCATAGTACAGGCTATGCCTAGTTTGGTATAAAGATAATTTGTGTAAGAGTGTGTCAATTTTATGTATTAAACTAGCTGACCAGACGGTAATCTGTAGATAATAAAAAAATACTGTTTGGAATTTGCCAATCATATTTAAAAACATCAAGAATTATTTCGTAACAATGGTCCTTGTTGTTATAATGAAATTGTTTCACAGCAGAACTGTCAATAAATTCTCTCACAGAAAATATGTACCAAATCGAAATAACATATATCCTATCTCTCAGGTTGGACTAAACTGCACTCCATGAAGTAATCCCCATTTAAATCCGGTCATTAGTTGAAGTTGAGTTGAGTCCATCGCAGACAAACAACGTAACACGTAATTTATTTTATATTTAAGTCCTAGATTCTTGTGTCAAATCCAAAATGAACACGATGTAGGTCGTTCTTCGAATAAGTTCACCTTACCTACATTTTTCCTTAAATATATACATGTGTCCTTTATTAAAACGTGATACAAAAACTTATTATCCCTTTTTATAAATGCTGCCGGGAGCGGGGTAGTTAAAGTCTTAGCTTAGAGATGTGTGGAAAGCAAAAACTTGTAACATTTTTAAATAGAAAAGAATAAGTGAAAACGAATTCAAATAATTGTGAAAGTAAATTAGTGCAATTCTAAGTACACTCAAACAGTCTCCATTTACGCCAGTATATTAGTTCTGACTTGATTTAAATCGAATAAAAACGCCCTAAATACATTCGGACTGCTCAGAATCACCGAATTATATAGGATTTAAGCTTTAGTTTTATTTTAATTCCGGAGCAGCCAGGTTCCTGACTGTCCGACATAATTTACCTCCATTTTGTGAACAAGCTTTGGATGTGACATACCGCTGTAGACTCAATTTACATTGTAACTAAATTAATAAATATGACGTTCTATTTAGTATGGCTCTTATTTAGTATGATAGTTAAGGATTCGAAAGTAATTGTTAATAACTATTACATTCAAACCCTGTACAATGAATGTAATAATAAAAACATATTATAAATTATTTTGTTTCCTGTGGATTCCAAGGTTATTGAAATCGACCGCTGCATCGAATAGACTTAGTATGTGAATTGATATTTAAAATGGGTGATTTAAATATATATTTATATACTCAAAATATGGTTTAAACACACATATTAAACGTCAAACTACCACCCAATTGAAAGTTTGTACCTATACTCGAGAAGGACGGGTGCAATAAACTGATCCGGCTTCTTTTTAAAGTTTAACTTTATATGGAAAGGTATACCGGTTCGTTACGTAACGCGTTATGGCGCCAGTCTATCTGGCTACTCTTTCTCTCACGCATACGGCAGCGGTAGGCAGGCTCCTCCTCTCTCACTCTAACCAATTGTTACTTTTATAGTATTAAATAATGATACTAATAATGTACATACACAAAATTCTAATGTATATATTCAAGAATTTCAACCGAGAATATATTTTAAAAATCAATAAAAGTTTTTATTAATAAAAAACCTTTCCTTACGTATTATATTACATAAAATATAATAATAAGTTTAGCTTAGTTTAAGTTATCACTTCTGACGGGCGTCCCGAGACACACACGTTTTTTTTCTACTTCGGTATTAATTAAATTAAATTCCGACAAATCTGGCGTTTATAAACTAAGTTGTGACACTTGTAACGGGGTATTTAAACATCAAACGGGTCAAAAGTCAAAATTAGATTAAAGGAACATATTGTCGCATTTACGAATTATCATCCCGAAAAATCACACTTCGCGAAACATTTAATTAACACCGGTCACTCACTCAGAAACAATAATAATTTTAATATTTTACATACATGTGAAAAAAGAATTCGCTTGAATGTGTTAGTGCAATTAGAAGTAATAAAACACAAAACTGACATGTTTACATTGTTGCATGAACAAACAAATTTGGTCCCTTCACCATTGTTACGTATCTCTTCCGGGGGTATCGCGTCATTTCATGGGGCGAGGGTGTAAAAGAGCGGTTTCCGGTTCATTTGTTTCAGTCTGGTGCCAGATTTTGGCGACTCAACATGTCTTGAGGATGCCTCGTGTAGAAGCGAACCACGTGTCGAATTGTTTAAAGACAAATATTGGCGGAGTTAACACTAAAGAAAACTCAAATCATTTGAATAATTCGGTATTAATAACTTGTATAGCCCAAAGGTTGGAAGGTCCTGCTCAACGCCCTGCAGCCAACAAAGTTTGGGCCTGCCACAGGTTCATTTAATTGCAGTCTAAAAGCCTTCGTGGTACTCTGCCTTCTTCTATTCTGGCTACATTTCCCACTGAACGCTTTGAAGCCTCTTCAAGACACTGGATTGACTATACAGCTTGTTTAATACGTGGTTGTATCACATTCTCCAACTCCTCGTATTCACATAATCAAGCATAAATATGCGCCGTGGCAATAACATATGCTTAGTCTGGCCATAAATACTGTTACAATTAAAAATGAAATATTACATTTGAATTTGGAATCTCTCATTTTTAAGTAATTGTTCCTTTTTTTCTTTGTTTCATTATTTATGAGAAGACTAGGTATAACTAGGTTACCCGATAGACGAAAATGTTGGAATCTGGACCTAGTGAGCGTCTGCACCGTCAAATGAGTAACAATAAACAAATTTCATGTCAGTCCGGTATATCATCATCATCAATCGGACGTCCACTACCAGACAAAGGCCTCCCCAAAGAAATCCACGACGATCGGTCTTATTATTAACGACGTGTATATATTTTTAAAGATTTCGTGATTTATCAGTTAGGCACTTATGTTAGCAGTCGCTTATTTGTACAGATTTGAAGGAACACTCTAGACCCGATCAACTGTCTACGAATTATGAAAGAAATAGGGGGATTCCTTTGGCCATCATTGGAATGAAATTTAACTAAAATAAATGAACTAGAGCAGATATTATGTGTAACTGTAAATTGTAAAAGGCATAAATAAATTTAATGATAAAATAACACCGTGTCTATTCTAACGGTTGCATAATAAAACAGGTGTCGAGATAGTTAGGGAGTTGGGAGGGCTAAAGGGTAAAAACAACGAGGGTGCATACCTTCCCCTAACGTTGCAATTACTGGAGGCAGCACAAGTAATCGTTGAATAACCTTAAGGTTAACGGTTCAAGTTACGTAAATGCCTTTTACATTTTTCCACATACACAATTTGTTGAATTCCGTACGAACGACTGAAAAAAGACGAAAACTTATAGGTTCAATTTTGTCTATCTGTGCATCACAGTAAAGTTCACCCAAGTCTTGGTTTTGGTAACCCTGTGTCTCAATATATTCTTGATAATGTAATGTATGTTCATAGGCACATAAGTGAATTTGCCAGAAACTGTCATAACCATAATGTTAACACCAGGAACAGACATAAACTGATGATGCCTACTACTCGGCTAAGTCGAGTTAGTAAGTCTTTTGTGGGGCGATGTATATGCTTTTACAACAAGATCCCAGAAAATGTTAAAAACAATGGTGTTACGTTATTCAAAAGAATTGTTAAAAAACGTTTGTGTGGTAAAGGTTACTATAACATAAATGACTTTCTTAATGATACCACAGATTGGGAATGGAGCGACCGCCCTCAGGCTATTAAATAATAAGTTTAATTGTACAATGTTACTTTGTAAATGTTACTTTAATTGTAAAACATATTTTTGATGAGAAAAAAAAAGCCCGCTGAGTTTGTTGCGCCCATTCTTCTCAGGCCTGAGGCATTCACTTTGGAATGGGTGGTAGTTTTTTTGACTTTCAATAAGTGATTTCACATCCTATTTTGAATAAAAATATATGAATTTGAATTTGAATTTGTGAATTCAAGTGAACGTGATTGTATTGAAATGAATTTAGGATTTATAAAAAAAGTTTTATGTTACATATTAAATGAAATGTTTATTTTCAGAAGTCTGTAATTTTTTAATTTTAATAATTTAAAGTTTAGAAGTTGTTATGTTAACTGATTAATTCAAAAATTTTGGAAAAAGACAGATAGCATATAATATTTTTTACTACATTACAGGAAAACTTATATGAAATGCAGGGCGTGTGCTCCATGATATTTTAAACCTACATTTTGGAAGATTAATCAGAAAATTAAAAAATGTTTTGTGTACTTTACTAAATACAGCGTGGCATGTTGAATATTTATTTTTTTGAAAATAAGGGAAGAGACGAGCAGGACGTTCAGCTGATGGTAATTGATACGCCCTATAATACAGTACCGCTCAGGATTCTTGAAAAACCCAAAAACTCTCTCGTGACCTTGAGACATAAGATGTTAAGCCTCATTTGCCCAGTAATTTCACTAGCTACCCTTCCAGGCAAAGGGCCTCCAACTGGTAAAATAGCCCTTACACCAAATAGCAATGGATTTCCACAAACCTACGCCTAATTCGTTAGATAATTTAGATGTCTAGATAGAGCCTCTTCCTCCTACCCAATGCATGACAACAGGACAGGTTTATTACTTTAGTATGCATGACAGCTACGTCTTACACTCGGGATACATTGGCCACTTTGTTTTAGTGTGCGTGCGTTACTGAAAATACAGCCTTACAATTCGCCGCTATTTTGTTCGACATATTCGCAGCTGACGCAGTCTATTTACGGCCGTTCCCAATATTCAGTCTATCTCTTACTTGAAATCGTAACTATCGTTGACTTTTCTGTCCCAATAAACTTATTGACGGTAACTCATGTTAACCGTACACGCTGTCTGTCAATGGGACGACGTATAGCTTACCAGCGATAGAAGTTTGTATGGAAATTGCAATCCACGCGTCTCAATAAAAGGCGATAAGAATGACTTATCGGGTATATTGGGACAGCTTCAGATTATTGACAGCTAATTACTGACAGTAGAAGTTAGTAATTTCTGTAGATATTATATTGGGAACGGCCGTTAGACGTATAAATTATCTAGGATTAGAACATAGATATAAAATTCCTAATTCTATATCTATATTTTAATGTTAATTAAGCTAACATAGCTGAGAAGCTTAATTGTCAGCCCAACACGACAGGATAGTTCATTCAACTTCTATAAAAACCCGTGAGACTAGACTCGGCAAATTTTCCTTCAAAAAAGGCGAAAATATTTATCACGACAATATTAAATAAGGGTAATAATAGAATAACAAATGTGATGCCATCGGGTACGACAATATCTCGTATATGGCAATATCGGGAAACCCTATTTACCTTCGGAAACATTTTGTTGGATATTACGAAAGGATTTTGAGGCATTGAGTGTATTTACGTTTTTGTGTCCTCGAATAGAATGCGGCGAATGATTAACGTCATGATGATATTGTGTTCGTATTTCATGTACTGACCCTTTCGGTTTAGAGGGAAACTAACAAAAGAAAAAATTCATTTTTTGACAGATTGTCAGACAATAATAGTAATATAAATAATAATATTGGCATCATCAGCCGGAAGATGTCTACTACTGGGAAGGCTTCCCCCAAAGATTTCATTTCTCATCCAACGTATTCCGGCGATCTTGCCCACATCGTCGGCCCATCTTGTGGGGGGCCTACCAACACTGCGTCTTCCGGTACGTGGTTGCCTTTCGAGGACTTTACTGCCCCAACGGCCATCTGTTCGTCGAACTATGTGCCAATCATTTGGACTATATCGGTAACTTTGGATCTCCTACGGGTCTCCTCATTTCTTATTCGATCTCGCAGGGAAACTCCGAGCATAGCCCTAAATTGGCATACACAAATGACCATGCCCAAAAATAGGCATAGCCTGTACTATTAAGACATTATAAGATAAATTAAAATTATTCAATATGAAAACCTTAGAATTGCGAAGAAATGCGTCACAAATTCTTTTCTTATATAAATTATTAAATAATCAATTAGACTGTCCATTACTTCTATCTAAGATTGGATTATGTGTACCACCTTATCCTTGTCGTATTAGTACATATCTGCCAGTCCATGTACGATTGTCTAATAGACAATAGAATATTAAAAATGGTAACCAATAAAGTAATAAGAGTCGAGGGTAGGATTTTAAGAACCCTATTGTTTATAGTGTCAGGCCCCGGGGCCTTCTTTGAGTGAAGCTCCTTAATGATTAGCTTCACCTCTTCGTAAGAGGTGGGTTTTATTACATCGCCTGAAGGGCTCAGAGCGGAGCGACGTTCAACTTCACGATCAACTTCGTCAACGTGTGTCGGGTCGGCTGCTGCATTTGGAAAGCACTGACTCTCGAGACTATCGGCGAGGCATTCAGCCTTCTCATCGTCATCGAGCGCCGGCTGCAGTCCCGGTCTGTCCAAAGGAGGCATGACTGTGGGCGGCTCCTGTTTGAACGCGCGAGGCAGCTTCCAGACAGCCACATGTGATGGCTTAAGGTTGCCGAACAAGCGGTCCCAACGTTGCTCAAATTCACCTATCCAACTTATTTCAAAATTATATAACAGTAAATTCCATAGTAGTAGAGATATAAATTTTAATACATTTGGCAATGTTAAAAAATACTCTTTTGAACCCTTATAATTTGGATTTATAAAATTATAGTTTTTCGTAATAGTAAACATATATATTGTAGTAGTATTACTTAACTAACAATAATAAATGAAGACAACGCTGTGCATACCTATAAGTTAGATATATAAGTATTAAATATAAGAAATGTTACATAATAAGTAGTCATAATATTAATAAATAAATAAATAAATTATTGTATTCATTATAATATTGTACTTACTTAAGCATACGTAAATACATATAAACATCCATGACTCCTAAACAAACATCAATATTCATCATATAAATGTTTGCACTTGTCGGGATTCGAACCCGGGACCAGTAGGTCAGTAGGAAGGGTCATTAACCACAATAACTAATTACCTTAGGGAGATGGGGATGGCTGAAAACCAGCGCTGCATGAAATAATTACTTCAAGCAGCATAAGCTAAGCCTACTCCCCTTTGTCTTAATATTTTTTTTTTATAATAAGTTGATTTTGTGTCGAATTTAAGTAAGCGTTTATTAACTTCATTAGCATTCAATAATTCGTTTTAAAATCCGGTTAAGTGTAAGTTGCACGAAGAATAGAAGGATTCTGTACAATAAACTATCTTGTAAATTAAACGTATTTTTGTCAGTAGGCAATGGCCATTATACACTTATAATGACATACCTATACAGACATACAGACACCTGTTAGACGGATGATCCTTCGGATACGAAACAGCGATACCACGAATTTTGACTAACCAAAATTTTCGATGAATTTATCGAGTAAGTTTTGTAAAAATCAATTTAGCACGGCGCTATTTTTAAGGGAATAAGGGTGAGATCTCTGTAGATCTAGATATGTCTTTGAATAATTAAAAATAATAAAAGGCTCGCATAAGACCTTTGTTTACTTACAGTGTGTGTAGACTGTGGACTCGTGCATCTAATGCACGCAATAACTCTTGAGTTTTTAATTAATTTACATTTTTTAATTACTGTCATAAGTAATTTGGAGATTATAATAAGACACTTTAAAACGATTAAAACGCGTAACTGTTTTTTGCGTATAGGTTACATTTTGTTACATCAGAAGGACCTAGTCCCCCTGAAAACGAGATCTGGAAAGGTCTTGAAACGTCGGGTTGACTAAAATAAAAATGTAACTTTTATGCTAAAACATAATTTAAAACCAGCTACAATTACACGCGTTTTAATCCTTTAAAAGTGTTTTATTTGAATGTGTAACACTCGCGTTAATCAAAGAAAATATGGATATTTTAGTTTCATCACTCTACATAAGTTGTGATTAACATAATTTCTAAAACGATAAAGCTGTAAATCTCGATTTTAAAGAATGGCAATGAGTTTGATGCCACTTTTTCTCATCAAAGCTGAACCTGTCCCAATTGGTGGAAAATGGTAAACAGTATAAACTTCTAACGATCATAAATAGTGTCATTTCTTTAACCTTCATGACTAAAGTGACGTTGATTTGTATAATTATTGAAATAATGACTTAAATTTTATATTAATAGTTTTGATATCTTATTTTTTAAGAATTAGAATAACTAATTGATTGCAGGAAATTTATAATGTATTATATAGCATTTATTATACATTAGTTTATTAGTTAATTATATATTGTATAGAAAAAATTTTTGCCGCCCTAGAAATTTTGCCGCCCTGGGCATTAGCCCCGACTGCCCCTAGTATAAATCTACCACTGCCTACACCCTCACTCACCTACACTATATATATACACACACACACCTCTTAAATAATATTATTATTAACGTATGTAATAAGATTAGCATAAAATAACAGATGTATACCTATTAAAGTTTTGTAACTATTATTCTTAATCCTAAATTGGCATATTTGTAAAATTATTTGTAAGTCTATTGTAATGCTATATAAAGTTGTTGGATTATTAGTAAATAAAATAAATAATAATAACTGACTACATAAAAATATCAAACCCCAAATTAGGCTAGGTATAGAAAAAACGAGTATATACACAAAAACGAACATAAAAGTTAACACCATTTAGCTTAAAAGTCTTACCAATTATAGTCTATGATGTCTACACTTATAAAATTAATGATTTAATATGTTTAATCAATTTGTATATTTTTAAAGTTATAACCCTCACTTCTGGGATTAATTACACAAATTAAATTTGAAAAAAAAAATTATATACGTTGCGTGACTTGAACTCGTGACCTATCGCGTTCCGTGTGATCGCTCTTTACACTAAGCCAACCGTTCGAGTGACGAGAATGAGAAGAAGGAGATGAAGCCACAACCTGAGAGTGAAATTAGACATACAAGATTAACCAACGTGTTTTTTTTGCTTTTTTAATACGTTATTTAATAATATTTCTCCTTCAGAATATTCACAAGGGTACCAAAAAGGCTTGCAATGTCCTGTGATTCCTCTGGTGTTCTAAGAGAGTGGCAGCTCCAGTGATGACTTATCATCAAGTGAACGTTCGAGTTACTTGATGGTAAGTCTCTCTTTTTTTTTATAGAAATTTGAATAGTTTTATTCAGAAAATATTTTGAACTGTAAAAATAATCAGGTACTGTATCTGATGTATGAAACAATAGCTTACAGAGGAAACAAAGCATCATACAAGCCCGTATCAGACTGCGCTAAGCTACGATTCTATTC
Source organism: Leptidea juvernica (assembly GCA_949711755.1). NCBI lineage: Eukaryota > Metazoa > Arthropoda > Insecta > Lepidoptera > Pieridae > Leptidea > Leptidea juvernica. The sequence continues at coordinate 9,759,369 of CATIXQ010000011.1, forward strand.
AATTTGCGATGCTGTATCTGCGATCCCGATTCCAGCACAATAGATATTTTGTCTATTTCGACAATGTGTCAAAATGGGTTATGGTGCTGTTTTCTATTCAAAGCATTTTAACCAAATGAGTATTTTTATAATGTACACTTAACTAATGTTTTTATATTAAAATATTCAAAACATGATACCTGATGTAAATACCTACATTACATTTCACAAGAAAATTAAAAAAAAACTGTCTGTTTTAGCTTACGTTAAATTTGATTTAATATTATATTTTTTATTCGAGTGGAACTTTATTTTTGGGACGAAGTTCCTTACGGCAGGCTTGGAGGAGATAGGGATTTTGCTGCGGGACCGAACTGAAAAAAAAGTCCGTGGAACAAAACCGTTAAATGAGACGTGCGCAGGCGCGACAGTCGTAAACACAAGCGAGTAGTGTATAAGACCTTTATCTTTCTAATGGACTTTATTATGTGAGTGCAAGAAATCTTAGCAGGGTTGACAATCTTGCCATTGGCAATCAAGTAATAGATGTAATATAACTTAAAAAAATTAAGATGGATAGCAACTCTACAATTATATAAGTATCGTAATTTAAAAACCCGTCTAGAGATAGCGGTAATATGCATTCGATGACCACGTAACTTTACTACGGCATGTAAGATGGCGCCACGTTCTCTGTTTGCAAATATTTTTACAATTTTATGAAATCTGATTTGAAAAATAAACAATTTATTTAATTAGTGCAACGAAAGTTCTCTCATAAAAAATATTTCATTTAGATTTATATTTCATTCAATATTTTTACTCTGTGGGTAATGTCAAGTCATGAAAGTTTTAGTATGTACCAAGGTACTTAGTAACTGTCAACTTAAATTTTAAATTTTATAACAAATTTTGACAATCGGTTTGCCATTGCTGCGAATTTCGGCGTCTTGTTTGTTTTTCTAGATTTTTATTTTTTTTACAAATTGTGTAGATTTTACATTAGCCGAAGGAACTTCGTTCCTATCTGGTGTCCCACGACACCATATCATTTTTTTTTAATTAAAGAAGCCTTAGCCGCTTATGATTTTGCTCGTGTAAATGTAAGAAATAAAATAAAATAAATATAGCGAATATGCTAATTTGAAAATTGAATTGTCAATTAGTAAATTTAAATATCAAGCAAGATCTTACAGTACCTCAAACTGTCGCGAGAAATATGTCGTCTATACCTACGTAAGCAGCCTTTTTAGACTGCTTACGATAGCGATGATATGGATTGGAAAATCTATACCCGTTGTATATTGCAAGCACGTTTTATGATATCAATATATATGCAACCTCTATAGTCTATGCAGAGGCATGTGAGGTGTCTGTTACAATTACGAAAAATACGTCTTAGTTTAGGTGATACACTTACAATAAGTATTAATTCGCGAACTTAAATTTTTTTCAGACTGATCAGGTTGCGGAAAATCCTTTGCCAAACCTTTTTTTTATGTTTTGTTTGAAAATGGCTGGAGATGTGGCTTTATGAAATATTGTGGCATTTTGTATATTTAATACTTTGTATCTGTGACGTACTATTTATATATTTTATCTATTTATAATTTAATACAAACTTCTGCTATATTTATTTATTATTTACTATATTTATTTTATAAACGTATAATTTTTAATAATTATTTATATATATTATAAATACACTCTTTACTTACATATACATTTTATTTATAATTTAATTATTAAAAAATAATGTTATATTAATAATAATACAAATTAATTTATTTACAACTACACTATAATATATACACTACAATATAATACAGTTTAATTTATTTATCTATTTATAATTTAATACAAATAAAAGATTGTGACTTTACGATTTTTTTTTGTAATAATAAAATATATAATATGGAAGATATATCGAACATTTAAGAATAGGTCTTCATCAGTTTGTAATCCACTGTCCATAGAATCCAGTGAATGTCCGCTTTTAAAGCTTTACCTAAAGTCACGTTCAATTTGTGAAACCCATCTGAAACACAGTATGTTATGTTCGTATATAATTCGATTTCATCGCTCTTTAAATTACATTTTTATTCATAAAAAATAGACGAGTTAAAATCTGATCCGCGCACTGACAAGAAGAAAGATTTTTAAATCTTATATATAAAATTCTCATGGTGCTAAACTTTGAACTCCTCCGAAATGGCTTGACCGATTCTCTTGAAATTTTGAGTGCATGTTGGGTAGGTCTGAGAATCGGACAACATCTATTTTTCATCCCCCTAATTGCTAAGGGTGGTACACACGATTTTTTTTACATTTTTTTTTAAATTTGTTTGATTATGAGTCAGCATTAAAAAATACATACAACTTCAAATTTTCACCCATCTACGATCAACAGTTACTTTTGTATCGTGATTTTAATATCGGCAATACAACGTTTGCTGGGTCAGCTAGTAATTATATATAAAAGGATATAAATTATAGAAAAAATAGGAAAAAATAATAACACAAAGTGTGGAAAGTGTTACCGAAAATAATGTAGGATACAGTTTATGTAGAAGCTAATGATTGACAAAAAAATTTATAACTTAAAATGTCAAAAGCTTGATAAACATAAAATCCTTCCATAAAATCTACCCAGATCGGATGTATATTAATATATTTGTAATGGTAATATTAACTGAACCGATATACGAGTACCCTTATCTATTTTGTGTACGATTGATATACCTCAATCCAATTTAATTTAAAAATAATCTTGGAGATGTAAAGCTTTGGGGTCGCCGGTTTGGGACGAAATTGAGATGTTTCCGTACTCTCGTAAATTTCATTAGGCACGAGACGGATGGAGATATTTTAAAAGAAGTACTGACCGGGCTTACTTATAAAAGACCTGATTACCCTCTATGTAGAAAATTGTGTAGACGATCTCATTATGCACAAGAGGTTTGGCTTCATTGACAGTATTAAGGACCCAACTTTGTAAAGAGTACTTTCTAAGCATATTGAGTAATTAGGATCGCTGTACCATTTTATTGAAGTGAAAACTTTTTTAGGCGTGTTGAGCATTTTATTTTGGGAAATTTAATGACACTGAGCAGTCACGACTATGAGCTATGTAACGCTTGTTTGGAAAAATACTCGATTTGACTAACGGCCGTTTCCAATAATCAGTCAATCTCTTGCTTGAGATAAAAATCGGAACTATCGTTGACTTTTCTGTCCCAATGAACTTATCGACGGTTACTCACCGTATCCGTACACGCTGTCTGTCAATGGAACGACGTATAGCTTACCAGCGCTAGAAGTTTGTACGGAAAATTCATTTCACCCGTCCCAATATAAGGCGATAAGAATGACTTATCGGGTATATTGGGACAGCTTCAGATTATTGACAGCTAATTACTGACAGCAGAATGGCCGTAAAAGAGCTAGATCAGTAGAGCCGGAGTACCTCAAGCAAGCTGCCTCTCTCCGCACTGCTATGCCTGGTACGCTAACGATATTCCGGTCGTTGGGCGGGCTTATTTCGTATTATACGCGGATAATGCAGCTTTCTACGCATCCTCCTACAGAACTGAGTTCAAAGTATAAAGTCTCCAACTTACTCTAGAAGCGCTACCAGAATAGTCAAACAAGTGGACATTAGTGGTGAACGTGGCGAAAACGCATTTGATCATCAGCGGGAATACGCCACTACCGTCACCCTTGAAGCTGATGTCGGAGGAACTCCCATGGAGGTCAAATATCTGGGAGTAACCATTTAACGGAGACTCCGCTTCAAGAAGCATGTTGACAACACCAAAGGGATGGCGAGGGGTGGTCGCGCCAAACTCCAGCCCATCCTATGGTCAAAGCTACAAATAGAAACGAAATTGGTGATATACAAGACATACATAATATGGTCCAGTCTGTCCTATGCAGCAGCAGCTTGGGACCCGTTTCTCGCCCCTACGAACCGGGATCGCCTGCAAGCGTAAGAAAATCTAGCATTGCGTGCAAACCTACCATTGTTGGGGCACCGCGATATGTTAGGAACACCTCAAAATCACCAAAAACCTGAAGCATGAAAACATAGACACATTCATAATTCGAATCACTAAAGTTCACACAACACCTGGTGGGGAGTGCCCCACTACATGCTTTACCCCGGATGAAGAGGGTAGGTAGGTAGGTAGGGTAGGGACTGCTTTACTTAAGATGAGTACAACAACCCGACTCTTTTCGGGTCCCGAAAACAAAAAAAATGTACTGACTCACTGATAAACAAGGGCACAACGAAAAAAAATCATAGTTAAAAAAAAATCGATGTGACCCAGGCAAATAGTGACGAACCCAACAATACTCAAAGACTCTCCCAGTGTTTTGTGAGAAGAAGTTCCAGGGTAAAGATTCCCTGACCTTCCTACCATCCCCAGGGTGGGCATGGTGATATAGGGGGGGGGGGTCATACAGGGGGTGAGAAGAAAACTCGACGAGACAGATATTATGGCGTAAACTCTCCCCTGCAGCTAATGTTACAATTATAATATATTATAGTATTTTAAAATAGATGAAACATTGAAATCTTTTTTTCAAATTCTCTTAATTTTAAAAAACAAATTTATATTGTCCTCCAAAAATTGTAGATTTTTAGATTTCAAATGCTAAATGCATAATATTGTGCCTACCTATTAAACTTTTACATTATATTTGTTATTTTTAATAAATAATTAAAATATATGCTAAATAGTTAATATCTGTTAAATTGTTATCTCAAATCAAGGCGTGAATCGTTTCGTATTCGTCGCACTTTTCCTACAAGGTAGCAATCGTAAAAATCTATGATGGCGCACGATATTTACACACGATCTTGATTATTAAACTTTCTCGTATAAGCCAATAGAAAAGTTATCTAAATATTCACATATTCGGTCGTTGTGGCATCGTTCAAGGCGGTGATAAAGATTTACGACTCAATAATACTTTTGATTATATCTCAGATTCGGGGAACTTCAGCTTTATGGGGCGTTCGTATCCTTACGCAGTTATTGTTGCTATTTATGTGATCTTTTACAGACGCACAATAAAACCAGTAATATCAAAGTGTTTTCAATATATTTCAAATATGAATATTATTTTAGAATATAAGACGCATTAAGGAAGCTGTATTTATAATATCCCGTTTGACTTCTCATGAAATTTGGCAGATTAAATTCTCTTAATAAGTTCTTGTGGATTTGGATGAATTGTTGTATGATTTCAGATTGTGTAGTAAAAGTGTGTTGAAAACCTTATTAGTTACGTACGTGTGAGTTGAAAAAACACGGAGCGCTTAGGCTGCATTTAGTGCTCGACCGACCGTCAGCACTGACGTCGGTCGAGCGTAGCTATAACTATCAACACATATAAGATCGTTCAGTCCAGCGCTGATGAATTGCTACGCGCGTAGAGCTACGTCGCACTGACGAGAATCGGTCCGTCCGATGCGTCGGTCCACTAAGGCGCTATGGCGAAAAATGAGTACGTTCAGTGCTAAGCTGACCGAGTGACCGATCGTACGCACGTGTGTAACATCGTCATCAAAAATCGTACAGAAAAATTCAGGTTCTGGTAATTTTGAATTTATTGTACAAATTTCTCCTTCAATTAGTTGCTCTATAATTATTGGGTGAACATGATATATTGTCCGACTTTAATTCAGTGATCGTTTGCGTAAGTAGTACGCACATATTAAAGAGGTTAAAAATGAGTTCATTTTTCTTCGCAATTCGTGTACAATTACACGCGCAATAAAGTTTTCTGTTATCTGAGCACTAAACGCAACATGGTCAGCGAGTAAGGTACGCGCTATGCTCGACCGACGTAGCGCTGACTATCGGTCGAGCACTAAATGTAGCCTTATACTGTCACTAATGTGTCTGTCTATTTATCTGTCTGTCACGGCAATTTTCTCTGAATCTAAAGCACTCTACTCCATACAAACAGGAAGGTCTTAAACCATATTATGTTAAATTTATGTGCATAGTGCTACACTTATAATTTACGAGGCAAAAAAAAAGAAAAATTTCAAAATCAAATGACACATTTAAAATTTTTAGCTTTTAAAGTTATGTAAAAAAACAGACGTAAATTGACCGTTCCACCCTGTAATTCCGAAACCATAAATATATTATTAAATACTTAATACTTAATATATATATACATATACACTGGCCTTCAAAAGTAAGTATCACACTTTTAAAATTGGGATAACGTTTTAAGTTCACAAGATATACTTTCGAAATAAAAAGGACTCCAAAGAGAATTTAATTTTGTACATAAAAAATTTATAGTCGGTAACCTTCTTTTAAGAATTGGCTGAAAAAAACCTTCAAAAACAAAACCATTCCTTCTTCAAAGTGGACGTTTCCGAATTACAATTTTACCATTCACATTTTTCTTTCTGTTTTAAATTTTTTTCAAGATCGATGGGTCTTGTTTTAAAAATTTACGCTAAAAAGCACATAACATTTATTTATGATGCCTCTTTCAGTAGAAGAATGTGCTAGGATCATGGCTTTTCTGGAACTAGGCATCAGTATGCGTCGCACTGCAAGAATGGTGGGTGTGACGGTACGAACGGTCCAGAAGGTAAAGCGAAGGTACGAAGAGACTGGACACCATCTGAGGAGACCTTGTAATGGCAGACCCAGGTGCACCAGTGCCCGAGAATATCGTTATATTATTTCTACTGTGTTAAGAAATCGCCACCAAAATGCAGTTGAAGTCCAGCAACAGCTACTTCAGACCCGGAGGGACTACATTAGTGACAGTACAGTGAGAAGAAGACTTGCTAAAGCAAATTTGAAACCCCGAAGACCAGCGAGTGGCCCAAAACTCGAGAGACAGCATCGAGTAGCGAGACTGCGATACACCCGTGAACACATGCAGTGGGATGAAGAAGAATGGTCAAGAATTTTGTTTGCAGATGAGTCTCGATTCTCCCTTTACACTTCTGATGGAAGGCGAAGTGTTTACAGGCGACCTGGTGAGCGATACCTTCAAGCCTGCATCTCAGAAAGAGTCCAATACGGTGGAGGCAGTGTACATGTATGGGCTGGCATATCTTCAGAAGGTCGCACAGAGCTAGTAGCCATAGAAAATGGCACCCTCACTGGGCAAAGATATGCTCAAGAGATTCTCAATGAGTATGTAGGGCCGTATTTAGCAAATATGGGTGATGGATCGATGCTGATGCATGATAATGCCCGGCCACACACGGCTCATATCGTACAAGAGTACATTCAGGAGGTCGGTATCAGCGTGATGGCTTGGCCATCAAGAAGTCCTGATCTCAACCCGATTGAACACGCCTGGGATGAGCTTGGGAGGCTAGTCAGAAATTGCAGACCACCTACTACCCTCAGGGCACTAAAGCAGGCCCTGGTAGAAGAATGGGAGAATATTCCCCAACATCGGCTCCGAAACCTAGTGTTCAGTATGCCAAACCGGCTCGAAGCTGTAATCAGAGCTCGAGGAGGCAATACCGGTTATTAAAAATTAAATAACATGTAATACATTTTAGTTGAATTTTTTTACACTAAACTAAAAATGTCTATTTTCATTGTTTTATCTTTTTTAAGTTAAAAATGTTACTAATGTATAATTTTAGTTTCTAAGAATTAAAGCCTATAAAATTTGCAACAAAACGTTTTTAATTTTAAATCTCTACCTTCTATAGTTAAGAAAAAAAAATAATTTGAAAAGTGTGATACTTACTTTTGCAGGCCAGTGTATATACTTAAAATAGTATGATAGTAAAATATAAACATAAAAACGATATAAACATAAAACATGAAATAGAACATAATAGTTATGATTTCGAATGCATTTGAAGAGAAAAATAGTTTTTTTTTGTTTTTAGTATTTAATTAATACTGTATCTAACTGAAAATTAAGCCCGGAATATGAAACTAGCAAAAAACTTGCACTTATCTTTTTTATATAAACTTCCTTTTCGTTAAAAAAAAGGTGATTGCTACGAAATTGGCTTTATACAATTCACAAAAGACAAATAAAATTTAATCATATTTTACTTAAATTAAACGAACAGTTTAACCGTATTTATTATTCTTCATTATCTTTTCTCTTTTAAAATAGTCGCGAATAAAATACATTGGACGATATAATTTTATGAAATAATTACAGAAGGCCTCATTGTGTTAAGCGACTCGTGAAGTGTAAAGGTATATTTAATTTTAGTCCTAATTATATTTATTTAAAATGCCTTTGTTTTAATTGTTTAATATTTCATTTCAAAATCTGGCTACGGTCTTACAGTTGATTAGTTGTGACGTCGCCTCGGTAGAATAACCAAAACCAGTGGGAGGCTCCATTGCACAGGATGCTGGCTAAATTATGGGTAACACAACGGCGCCTATTTCTGCCGTGAAGCAGTAATGTGTAAGCATTACTGTGTTTCGGTCTAAAGGGCGCCGTAGGTAGTGAAATTACTGGGCAAATGAGACTTAACATCTTATGTCTCAACGTGACGAGCGCAGCTGTAGTGCCACTCAGAATTTTTAGGGATTTTCAAGAGTCCTGAGCGGCACTGCATTGTAATGGGTAGGGCGTATCAATTACCATCAGTTCAACGTCTTTCTCTTCACGTCCCTTATTTTCATTAAAAAAAAATAGTGTAAATCTGAAAAACTAATAGGAATTTGTTATCAATTTCATGGATTTTAACTGTCTTATCAATAAACGTAATGTAAAGTTGCTGGGTAAGATTAAGACAAAAAAGTTTTAAATTTGGAATAAGTTTTCTTCGTGCTTAATAAAAATAATGTCCTAAGGAATTCTAATTCATATTCCTAGTAATACTAGTCTGTGTTACATTTTTGCTGGTCCAAAGATTCGCCTTAACAGACAGACAAGACAAGCGTTTTCCGAGGAGCTGTTTGACCTAGTCAGGTGATATTTATATTATCAACCTCACCAGCATGTGAGAAGTTAATCAACCGTGCAGTTTTCATGGGATTTTCTACCACGCGCTGCCAAACTATGGAATAAACTTCCTTGTAGATACACGTGGCATACTGTGATTTGATCACATACAAATATACAGTCCACACTTGTGTACCAGAACGATAGGCCCTGATTTGTCTGGCTTCTTCCGCTACTTCTTCTGTCCCCCAAGCACATCCCCAAGCACATCCCCAGTTACATCGTGTAATATAAATATAGGTCGACTTTTCCCCACAATTCCATTCCTTCCACTTTTGCTCTGTTAATTTATGCAATAAATCTACTTACATCCATCCTCTCCATATCACCAACTTACCTCAACATTATCTTTTAAATACCTGCTGCTAAAATCCCCGCACGTTGAGAATGTGACAGCCCGCCATCTTAATGATGACTTTTATTTACGAGAGTTAGAAAGTATACATTTACGTATTTAGGCCCTGAAACACAGTCCATACTCTCCTATACCGACTAAAAACCTCCTCTATTCTGGTAGCTCGAAAGCTTTTCAGCGAAGCCGGGCTTGGGCCATGAAGGTCAAGATATAATAGTGATGTTAGTTCTAGACACACAATTCCAAAATTATTGTTTGAAATCTTTATTTTTTAATTTTTTAATATTGTACCAAACATTTTGGCCAAACCTGCGCCTCTGTAGATACGACTCCTCCAATCCAATCTCAACGGGTGTTACGCCAAACGGCGGATAGCTGTGAGAAGCTCATATTCATAGAACGATGGGTTTGCTTGGGTTTGGTTGTTGGCTATTGACGTCATACTTATTTTTTGACTCTATATCGTTCTTTAATCTCACTTAATCTCAATCCGTATTTAACATACCTACTCCGTAGTTATATTTCCTGTATTTATTCTCCTACCATTTTTCTTCTGCCCCACACTACCTGTAAACGTGGCTCTTCTACTTCTTCAGTAAGCTTATATGATTGCGCGTACAAAGCTCCATTTACATGGTTAACCCACTCTTATAATTATTCTTTCAGTGTTACCAATACACATAATATACAACGAAAAATGAATTAAATTCAAGTTTGTTATTTATAAGTGATATCTTTGGGATTAAATATACATAATATTTAATTTCTACTCAAACTTATGGAAGATGCGGGGTTTGAAACCGCGTCTCTCGGGTTCCAACGTGGTTTAAAAAAAAGTTAGGTAAAGTTAACAATAACAAACTTAAATTTGAAAGAGTGATCTCTCAAGTCAATTTCCTAATATGCAATTATTGGGGTTGAGCAGTTTATCAACTGTAAAGTAGATGCTGTAGAAGAAGCTACAACCTAAGAGTTGAACAAGGCATACCAAGATTTACGGTCGCTGCGTCACTCGGAAAGTTGGCTCAGTCAATAAGAGCTCTTGGACAGACCTCGAGACACGCGGTTTCTCACTGTAATTCACTGCTGCAGTTCCTTTCGTCATAATATTACCCCACAGTTAATTAGAGACCTGAACCAATATTTTATTTTCAAATTGGTCCAATTATTAAGTAAAAATAATAAGTATTAGATGTGATAGCCGTGCTCTTAAATAACATCTTTTTTTTCTATCAAAAGTATTGATATAATATTATTTTTTTTAATTTGACTCTCACTATTTTATTGAACTATAATTTAAAGGTGATAGTTATGCTCATAAATTATATCAAAAGTATTCCCATACTGTTATAACACGATATGGCTTTTATACTAATATGTTTCAATTGATACTTTAATAGAGAGAGAGAGCGGTATACGAGGGTATGAGGTAAGTAATGAAAATTTTATTACGGCTAATTTGCACCCGAATTGCTCTGAAGGTCTTCTAAATGAATATTTTAAATGATCCTTCTACATTTTTATTACACTTACGTCCGAACAGATGCATTTCTACTATATTTTTGATGTAACAATATCCATAAACATGACGTTTTATGTAACTACTAGCTTTTACTCGCGACCTTGTCCACGTGCAACAGTTACTTTCAGAAGCATTTTTTATTTTTTAATATACTCAATTTGCTAATAAAACTGCTGTGGTTAATACATTTAAACTATGGAACTTTCACCCCCACACATGTCTAAATTTTTAAAAACGCTAGAACAAATATTTATTTATTTCTAATCCAGTGCCTAAATACATCGTAATCATTTCAATTCTTCAATATTCGTCAATGTATAAAGTTCATTAACTTTTTTTTTATGGAATAGGAGGACAAACGAGTGTACGGGTCACCTGTTGTTAAGTGATCACCGCCGCCCACAATCTCTTGCAACACCAGAGGAATCAACACAGGAGCGTTGCCGGCCTTTAAGGAAGGTGTACGCGCTTTTTTTGAAGGTACCCATGTCATATCGTCCCGGAAACACCGCACAAGGAAGCTCATTCCACAGCTTTGTAGTACGTGGAAGAAAGCTCCTTGAAAACCGCACTGTGGAGGACCGCCACACATCCAGATGGTGAGGATGTGACTTTCATACAAACTTCCATACATGGTTGAAATAGGGGTTATTTTAACCATGCCAAGCCTTTTACTCGCGATAAAATGTAGCCTATGTCCTTTCCCAAGCTCTTGTCTATCTCTGTACTAAATTTCATCAAAATCGGTTCCGTAGTTAAGGCGTGAAAGTGTTACAAACATTCACATAGTATTATAACATTTACATTCACATTTAGAATATTAATAGGGATGTCATTTTAAACGTTATTTTTGTGGTTTTTTCGATAAAAAATCTATTCTAGTTTTTGGTATAAAAACTTCTTTAGGTACATTTAGTATTTTAGAAAGGAGAAAGACGTTCAAGGTTATATTATTGTCAACGTATATCAGCTGTTCGTCCCGAATATAGCTAAAAAATTAAAAAACATCCACTGTGTTCATAATATTTTTAAAATTTTTTAGGTTGAACATGATATACATTTTCTTAGATCATATTTTATACGTCTAGATAGACTATAACAGCTGTGAAAACGTCGAAAAAAATAGACTTTAGAACTAACCTCTTATTTGAGCAATTCACGCACACTAACACAAAGTGTCATACAAATCACGAGTGTTTTTTTTTGTGCAATGCAGTGCCGCTCGGGATTCCTGAAAAACCCAAAATTTCTGAGTGGCACTACAATTGTACTCGTCACCTTGAGACATAAAATGTTAAGTCTCATTTGCCCAGTAATTTCACTAGCTACGGCGCCCTTCAGACCGAAACACAGTAATGTATACACATAACTGTTTCACGGCAGAAATAGGCGCCGTTGTGGTACCCATAATCTAGCCGGCTTCCTGTGCTAAAGAGTCTCCCACTGGTGTAGGACGCATCTTGTCACTCACAATAAACTAATATTCGAGGTCTGTTTTTAGCGGTTGTCTAACAGCAAGAGACTCTATCTAGAAGTAAAAATTATATGAGAAAATAATATTTGACCTTTCATTTCCCCCCCTACAATAAAGAGCGGCTCATATCATCGATGATCTAGTTATCGCCGATCAAAATTATTCTTTGGTAACGCGTAGAGATGTATGCTCTTTCTGCATTTTCTACCAAATCATATATCATGGGAGTTTTAGGATGAATTATTGCCAAATCACTACCAGCGGCTCCAACTGTCAAAAGGCTCCAAGCAACACCACGTTCAAATTTCACAAGCCCGACATTAAGGAATTTTCTTATACACCTACCTTTAGACGAATTATTGCCGATTATCCAGTCATATTCACTTATATCTTCATTTTTTTTACAAGTAAAAGCAGTAATTACTAACCTTTAGGTAATATAATACATGTCCGTTTATCTTTATTCATATAAATATATATTTAGCTATTTCTATTTTTCGCATTATTTCAAAAGTGTTTGTGAAATATTATTTTACTTCCTGGGATATTAATCACGTCAATAGCACATAAACAAGCATTGTTAGCACCAGACTAAGCAGTTCAGAGAAAGCACGATGTAAACACCGCCTTAGAATTACACCTGCCACGGATGTATCGTGTCGTGTTACTGGAAAGAACAATGACAAATATTATATTTGTAAACTCAATTATTATTAACAGTTAGATGTAGATCTGGTACGTACCTCTGTCAAAGGATAAGTTTAGCCATACAAAGAGGTAACGTTGCTTGCTTCATGGGCACCTTACCTGCCGATAGCATTCTTAATGATATTTACTATTTGTAATTAATTAATTTTATAAGATTATTTAAGTTTTATTTTGTTATTTTTTATTAAAATAGTGTTATTAATTATTAAATCATATGTAAATAATTTGAAAAAAATTTCATCAGTAGGTAATATTTTTTTTTAAATAGAGTTCAAATTTAAATCTACTGCTATAAATAATATTATTAGTATCATGCCCCCGTAATGCTTTCATCAAAATTAAATATTTCATTTATTTTATCTGCTTTTAATCCTCTTTTTTATATACATCTATTGACAAACATTGTCTATTTTAAGCACTGAAAAAAGTGTGAAAATAAATTCTCATATAAGCGAAACATTTCTGGATATGGTATTACTTTCATACAATATTATAATTTAAGAAATACTTAATCATTAAAATCTTACAAATCATACTTGAAAACCAAATTTAAACGCGTGAAAGATAATAAAGAAGACGTCTTAAATTCAAATAAAAAAGTATCTTTCAGCTGATAAAAAAAAATAAACAGCAATATTTTTAGTCGACAACAAAAACTATTAATTGAATTTTGTTTGACTGTTAATGTTCTCTTCTAACCTTACTTTGTATTATACTAAACATGATATAGTAAATATTAAATAAATATTTTTACTAATATATATACAAAAAGATAGAGTTAATAATCCCATAAAATAAAATGGCGGCAGCCTTCTCAAAGACGCAGCTAAAAACTTGGAAAACAAGTTAATCTGAATAAAGTACACAGCGAAAAGTTTATTTATTATTTAGACTAACTCACACAACTTGATTTCTAAGATACAACTGATAATATCAGCTATGTTCCATTATTGTTTCTATTTATTTAAGACTAGCTGACCCGGCAAACGTTGTTTTGCCATATAAAGTATGATTCACGCGATAGTTTTATAAGTAATAAAATATTGCCATTATTATAGCCTGTACATCATTTTGTTCTATTGTCAATAGTTTTTGCAGCGCACGCAAAAATAGGTTTTCGATTTTACACCTTGTGTTACAAAATAGCAATTTTATTACGGATCCCTAATTTTGAAAAAAAAAAAATAGAATAGAATAATAGAAATTGCCTATAGCCTACCTCGATAAATGGACTACCCAACACTGAAAGAATAATTCAAATCGGACCAGTAGTACCAGAGATTAGCGCGTTCAAACAAACAAACACTGCAGCTTTATAATATTAGTATAGATTTACAAAAAAAACTTAGTTTAAAAACCGACTTAAAAGTATCAAATAACTAAAAAATTAATTTAATACACCTTCACCTTTAATATTAATAAAATACTATATATACCAGACGAAAATTTTATATAACTGTTCATAAAATGAAAACCACTGGGCCAAACTATGTAAAAGTTTTATGGGACCAAATGGCATCAATTTCGCATCAAACAAAAGAAGAAATTTCTAAATCGGATCATAAATCTTAAAGTAATCCGTGTACATACATAAAAAAAATACCGATCGAATTAATAACCTCCTCCTTTTTTAAGTCGGTTAAAAATATTATAAGTAATGATGATCTGTAGTGCGTGATTGCCCCTTTTTGGTTCATATTCAGTTTTCATGAAATATTCCAAACATTTTAATCTTGTGATAGTTTATTTATTATTATACATTTCTCATGTCTAGCATTTGATGTATAATAAAGATAAGTATTTAATATTTCGTAATTCTTAAATGCAAAAGAGGTTACATAATAATATACGTCATAATATTATTACAATCTGGAAACTCGATGTGCGCAAGCATCGATGCAATAATGTAACGCTAGATGGCGCTAGCGGTACATTGAAACGTGCTGAAGCTATTCCTTTAATAACATTGTACACTTCTAGAACTTATGTTTGCAACATAACGTAATATTATTCGTAGAAATAAAGATTTCTCTTGTAAAGGCTACAGTCGGCTAAAAGTCCGGCTGAAGTCTAGTCATAATCAAAAATTTAATTGATCTAGTCTAAGGACTAAGGAGTGAAGGTCCTCGTCAGGTAGTAACTAGTATTGAAATAGAATGAGTACGTAAGTAAAAATTATTTTTGTTTTATCAAAACTATTAAAATAATTAGGTTGTACAGTTTTACCAAAACAGAACTTTTGAAATTCGCTGTTACCACAAGAGAAAGTAGTATACCTAAACGTAGATACATAATGGCAATAAAAACAGAGTCTTTCATTTGAAATTTACTTTAATATTTTAATTACCTACCTCTCTTATCTAAACAAAAGTATGTTTAATAAATGTATGACAGTGATGTATCTATTATTTACGAATATGTCTGTAAGAAAAATATTCACCAGACAATATACAGGGCTTTTCTTATCCCACGCTTAAAAGAAGAGTTGAGCGATTACTATTTTATTACCTATTGAATCAAAATAATATAACAGACCTATAAATCACACAATTATAGCTTTAACAAAATACTAGTTGTTACCTACTAAATACTCCTTATCATTTGTCCAGTAACAGCCAATTACTTAAATATCTGTTACTAAAATACTAGCTGTTATTAAATACTTGTTCTGTAACAGTTGTTACTCAAATATCAGTCGTTACTAAAATACTAGTTGTTATCAAATACTTGTTCAGTAAAAGTTGTTACTCAAATAACAGTCGTTACTAAAATACTAGTTGTTACAAAATACTCCTAATACTTGTAACTGTTATTTTTGATATCTTGTCACAGTGACAACCGGTGATATTTTAATACCTGTTACAAATACCGAGTGTACTAGTTCAAACTTCAAGTTCGGTCTCGTATGTCGTAGTAGTTTAAGTTAACAATTTACTAGTTACCGCTATTAGTATTTTAGTACTGTAGTAGGTTGAACGATACAATAAAGTTTTGCTTTTTATATTAGATTTTTTTCATACTCGAGTCATTACATAATATTTTATTTTTGAATCAAAATAATTAAACAGACCTGCAAACCACATTATAATAACTGTGACATAATACAACTAGTATTTTATTAAATACTACTCCTATCAGCTATTACTCAAATAGCAGTTGAAACATACTACTCTATACCCATTACCTTGAGTAACAGTTCCTCGCTTGTCGCTGTTATTTTTATATCTCGTCACAGTGACAAACGGTAATATTTTAATACCTGTTACATAAGTATAAACCTGTGACGTGGTACGTCTCACCTCCACCACTCAGAAAAGTTATTTAAGCAACTGTTGTGTAATAAGGGGTATTAAAACACGAATGTGGGTGATAATAGTATCACATGAGTGTTTTAATAACTAATTATCAACAGTTGCATACAAGACTTTATTTTATCTACATTCATAATATGAATCCTATATAAAAGATTCTGAGACACTTATCTTACTGCTAACATTAAAAAAGCCAGTCCGAGTAACCATAATATCATCCAAAGGAGTGTTATTATGAAAACGGATGCTATAATGTTGTACTGAATTTCATTACAACACTCGTTTGGATGATGTAATGGTTAGGTATTAGGACATTAGGTGTTTTAATGTTAGCAATAACTGTTTTAGAATCCTTAATAGAGGATTTAGTACATGGGTGTAGATGAACCCCCTCATAATGGTCCGCTAACTTTAAACAGCCGCTTAGGAGTGTTTTTTCTCATTCTGACTTAGGTCAATAGAAGAAGACAGAGTGAGATTTAGCAATGCTTAAGGTAGAATATTGTATAAGGGGGCAAGAATATTAGCACTTTAATAATCTTCTAGGATAAATAATTCCGTGTAGTCTTCGCTGGTCCAATAATTGATGACACGCAATAACTCATCATTTGTGTCGGCTCTCACGCTCTGGACGTGGGTTCTCGCCTTCTCTCACTACTGACCAATAAAATCATAAAATGATGATACGGAGGATGGGGGTATAATATATATATATTACATAGCAATGATTATAAACTTTTATTCCACACGTGATTGTTTATTAACAATCTTTTATTTTACATGCAATCTTATATCTGTTCAAAATGGCGGTTTCTACAAGGTGAAGGTTATTATAACATAAATGATTTCCTTATTGATACCACAGGCTGGGAATGGAGCGAACACCCCAAGCTATTTAATTTTATATTATACTAGCTGACAACCGTTGTTTTGCCATATCAAGTATAATTCACGCGATAGTTTTATAAATAATAGCCTATGTGTTATTCTGGTATGTAAGCTATATTATTGTAAAGTTTCATCAAAATCCATTCAGTAGTTTTTGCGTTAAAGAAGTACAAACATACATCCAGACATAGAAACTTTCACATTTATAATATTCGTAGGATTCTACGATATTACGTTGTAAGTAATCCAAATAATAAGAAATGCCAAAATATTGACTTCTTTTAAAGCGAGCCTTCAAAGGCATAATATACTCAATAATTATGAAACGTTTCAATAACATATGTTAGGTTGTTTTATGTCTTATCTATTAGCCTAACATTGTATTGCATTCTGTACCTACCAAAATCATTGTTTATAAGTACCTACTTTAATTGTTAAAATGTTAATTTCTCATGTAAGTGAAAATAGGTCTTGATGAGAATAAAATTATTTAAACCTTATCCATCCCTACTAATATTATAACTGTGAATGTATGTTTGTTTGTTACGGTATTACGCCGGAGATATTGTACCGATTTTGATGAAATTTGGTACAGCGAAAGACTAGAGTTTGGGAAAGGTCATAAGCTAGATTTTATCCCGCAAAATTCAGTGGATCCCGCGGGATTTGTGAAAAACTGAAATTCACGTCGATAAGCTAGAACTATTCCAATAGAAGGTTTAGTTTGCCATAGCTATCTTCCTCGAAATAATATTCATATAATATGTTGGGAACGAGAGCGAAGACGGAAACCGGAACTGGAATAGGACGTGACGTAATCTTCAATTCCAAACATACGCATTATTTTGAAAAATCCTCTATCCACGCCGACAAAGTCGCGGGTATCAGCTAGTACATTTAAAAAAAATATTTGAATTTGTTAGGGATTTCCACGACTCGACCAATTTGAACCTGCATTTTTTTTTGTCTTCCTCCCATCCACAATATTGTCACATCTTTCTTATGTTTTTGTCTTTAACATCACTCTCTCACGTCTTAAGAGCATTTATCTTTTTTGTTTTTAATTAAACGACCTGTTTATTTCTACTTTGGCGCTATAAGTCTTGACTTTTTTAAAAATAAGTCATGACTTTGATAAACTCTAAAAGTTGTTTCTGTTAATTATAAAAGAAGAATCGTCGTAAGTCATTACCATTGCTCATAGTGCCTTGTATCAAAAGAGGGATTTCAAGAGATGATGAGATGAGAGACCAAGCCAACAGCCTTGAGGATTGAACATGGCTAGGTTTCCTCTCCCTTACAAGATCCATTGTTTTAATTCAGAATTACAAGCATTTTTAATTTAAAACAAACATAATGCTATTTTCTTTACAAAAATAACAAAACAATGTCATGTTAAATAGTTTTGGTGTACAATAAATGTACGTAAAACTTGTATCTAGATTGAATGATTTACGGCCGTTTTCAATAACCTATCTATCTTTAGTTTAACTTACTACAGGTAGACAAATCTATCCTTTTACGCTTACTTACATTTCAATAACCTGTCGACGTAAAGCCTTGTACTTTAACTATATTCGACATAACTATGGATAGATAAGATCTTGTCATTAAACGGTGACAGGAATGTATCCGTAACTAGAGATACGTTATTGAAAACGGCCGTAAGATGGCTGCAACTGTAAAAGGGATATTTTGGTGATTTTTTTTTTTAATATGTCTATTTAAGATATTAATGACAAAAATAATAATTTTCTTCTCATTTTCTTTAGACATAATATAATTATTTCTTGTAAAAGTAAAGCTTAACATAAACTATTGAGAAATTAATTCAATTTTGCGCAACTTTGGCCATTTCTTGGAATAGCGGACTTAATCAAAGAAAACATAATATCACAACTAAATTATATAAGATCCAAAAAAAAATTACTGCTATTTTGAGGCATAAAATCGGGTATGATGCGGTGGCATTTTATTATATTTTTATTTCATTTAATTATAATATTTTAGGATATAGTGATATCCTATTGTAAAGCTGCAACTGTAGGATAAATACGTAGGTAAAGTGACATAGCCAAGGTATATGTGGGGCGATGTATATATTATATATGCTTTTACAACAAGATGCCAGAAAATGTTCAAAACAAATGTATTACGTTATTCAACAGAATTGCTAAAAGACGTTTATATGGTAAAGGTTACTATACTATAAATGACTTTCTTAATGATACGAAAGATTGGAAAGATTGGACATAAGACGTAGAGTTGCGTTAAACAGCCCGTTAAAATCTATGACCTATGGAATGGAGCGACCGCCATCAGGCAGTTAAAATAATAAATTTGATTGTATCGAAATTTAATAAAAAAAAGGCCGCTGTAGTTCTTGTAAGAAGAACTTCTCAGGTCTGAAGTCTGTCATTTCTGAATGGCTAAGTAGTCTTTGACTTACAATTTATGTGATTTCTTATGCTATTTTGAATAAAAAATAATTGAATTTGAATTTTATGTTAATCTAGTGTATTTAAAATGTTTAAAGACCTCTAATGGCGACCAAGTACAGGAAGGTCTGGTCAAGATCACCGGAATACGTTGGATGAGGCAGGACCGATCGTCGTGGAAATATTTGCGGGAGGCCTTTGTCCCGCAGTGGACGTCTTCCGGCTGATATGATGATGATGATGATAGTGTATTTCAACGTGTGTGTCAATCTATGTGCGTGGTTAATTTTTGTTTGTATAATTATAATACTTAGGAGATAATGCCAATTGAGGCTGACTGTTTACGATTTGTCAATTAAAATCGCTTACAGTATCAATAGATTCACTTACCTTTTTCTTTCTTGCTGTACCTCCGTTAGAGATTTTCATCTCTTTTGTACGGTTTGTTTGTCTATACCCTAGTATATTGTATGTCTATGATTTCGATACAAGTTTTTTTTTTATTGTTGGACATAGAAGGCTTACTATGATTCAGTAGATTATATAGAGAAGGAGAGTATTATATAGAGGAATGATGTATGTTCTTGTCTGGTTCTGCGCAGGCAAAATAAAATTGTATTAGGTATATTATATTAAGTAAGCTTTGTTTTTAGTGTGAATTAAAAGATGAGCTGGGAGTTTCTTTTCAGAATCATTTTTTTATGGAATAGGAGGAAAACGAGCGTACGGGTCATCTGGTGATAAGTGATCACCGCCTCCCACGTTCTCCTGAAAAACCAGAGAAATCACAGGAGCTTTGCCGGCTTTTTTTGAAGGTACCCATGTTGTATCGTCCCGGAAATACCGCACAAGGAAGCTCATTCCACAGCTTTGTAGTACGTGGGAGAAAGCTCCTTGAAAACCGCACTGTGGAATACCGCCACACATCCAGATGGTGGGGATGATATCCTAACTTGTAGCGTGTCGTGCGAAGGTGAAATTCGCGACAGGAATTTATTTACGAACTGATGTAGCTTCATGACTTTTACCAAGTGTTGCTGTTATATGTTATGTTATTGCCACTCTGTATGGTAAATAAATATTTAATTATATTTCTACAAACAGACATACGCACAAGCAAACAAAATTTATATTAAGTATTCGGTATTTTTTCGATTCTTATATTATTCGAACACACAGCAAATATCCTTTTAAATAAATATTCAACTTGCAGCTTACACTACTATTTATGAAAATATTATGTTCAAATTTATAACGATTTTATTAATTGTATAATGAATATATTTAATGATGTATGTTTCTTGTACTAAATACAACGGTGTCTAGCATTATCTACGCTTATTATCATATTATATGCCGAGAGTAGATAATTTGTATCATCATCATCATCAGACGGAAGACGTCCACTGCTGGGCAAAGGCCTCCCTTAAAGATCGCCATGACGATCGGTCCTGCGCTGCCCTGATCCAACGAATTCCGTCTATCTTGACCAGATCGTCGGTCCATCTTGTCGGGGGGCTACTAACACTGCGTCTTCCGGTACTTGGTCGTCATTCAAAGAATTTTCTGTCCCACCGGCTATCTGTCCATCGAACTATTGCCCTGCCCACTGCCACTTCAGTTTCGCAATCATTTGGGCTATCTTGGTGACTTTGGTTCCCTTATGGATTTCCTCATTTCTGATTCGATCTTGCAGGCAGACTCCGAGCATAGCCCTCTCCATTACTCTCTGATAATTTGTATAACCGTATGTTATTATTAAAAGACACTACAAAAATATTAAAAATTTAATTGTATTTCCATAAATCCATGTGTAAAACATCTGATCACAAATTAACAAATTCATTAACCTACTTCAATTCGTTTCATTCGACAAATACGCGGATATTTTAAAACGTGTTTATTTTTACTTGTTAACGAATTCAATTTGACAGGTGCGACGAATTCGTATTTACTTGAAACAAATAAAAATATACAATTTTATACATACAAGCTTTTGTTGGGATATGCGAAAGCAATATGGCAAATAGTTCCATGAACATGTTAAACTTAAAGTAACTATTAAAATATATTATTATAATATTCCTGTGTTTACATTATATTCTGAAGTAGCTCTATTACACTTTAAACGATTGATTATTTTTATTATATTTGGAATCAGCTTTTATTATTTGCATTAAATTTTACAAAATTATCAGGTTTCCTGATAATGTATATGTGCATATACAAACACAAGCCATTTTTAATAGTTATCTCAGAAAAATCTGAGTTGGTTTTTCTATACTATTCCAGAAATCGTAAGTAATTTACAACTTTATTTCCTTACGGAGACGCAGATATCTCGACCTAGCGATACGTTATATTTACCGTACAAAATTGAGCCTAATTTCATGCCTCATGCCGGGGTATGTGTGTACGTTAGGGAGGATATCTGCTGTCGCCGTCTCGGCAATTTTAAGGGTAGGGACCTGTCTACTCTCTGGCTCCGCGTAGATTTAGAGGACCGCGTCCGCATCTATGCGTGTGTCTACAGGTCCCAGAGTGTAACTCAGAAACGGATCACCTCATGGGCTGCGTTTAAGCGGCATTTGATGACGTGCTTGCTCAGATCCCCTCTGCTGAAATCGTAGTCTTGGGTGATTTCAACGGGCACAATGCCGAATCGCTTGGATCACGTACTACAGACTACGCAGGGCGATCTGCGCATAATTTTGCATAGGCGTATGGTCTGTCCCAATTGGTTGAGTCGCCAACGCGGCTCCCGGATGTGGATAGCCACATGCCGTCCTTATTAGATCTTCTGCTGACTACACATCACGATGGTTACCAGGTCTCTGTCGACGCCCCTCTCGGAACGTCCGACCATTGCCTGGTCAGGAGTATAGTGCCTATCCGACGCCAACATCGCAGACCACCAGCGACCCGCCGCGTTTGGCACTACAAGTCAGCAGATTGGGATAGGATGCGTTCCTTTTTTGCATTTTACCCTTGGGGCAGGGTTTGTTTCCCTTCGGATGATCCTAGTGCCTGCGCCGTTGCAGTAGCCGATGTGATACTGCAGGGCATGGATATTTTTATACCAAGCTCTGTAGTACCGATCGGTGGCAGATCACAGCCCTGGTTCGATGCGTCAGTTAAAGCAGCATCTGACTGCAAAAAACAGGTGTATCGAACTTGGGTTGCGGCGCTGAGCAGCTTTCCAGCTACCCGACCGGAACACGCAAGTTCTGTTCGTTGTCGAAAACTGCTCTTGGTAACTTCAAACAGCCGTCCATGCCGCCGTTGCACATTAGGAATGACACCCTGGCCCATACGGCAAAAGAGAAAGCCGATCTCCTGTGCACTCTTTTTACCTCCAACTCGACTCTTGACGACAACGAAAAAACACCGCCGACAATCCCGCGGTGTCAAAGCTCCATGACTGTATTACAGTTCCGACAGAAAACTGTTAGGCGAGCTCTGTTTTCGTTGGACGTCAGGAAGTCGAGCGGGCCGTATGGCATTTCTCCAATCGTGCTTAGAACGTGTGCCCCTGAGTTGACGCCGGTGCTAACGCGTTTATTCCGGCACTCTTATTCAAAAGGCGTAGTCCCTGATTCATGGAAGTCGGCCCTTCTCCATCCGATCCCAAAAAAGGAGACAGTTCGGATCCGGCAAACTACAGGCCTATTGCTATTACCTCCCTACTCTCCAAAATCATGGAGAACATAATTACCCGCCAGCTCTTGGTATACCTTGAGGGTCATCAGTTGATCAACGACCGGCAGTACGGCTTTCGCCATGGTCGGTCGACTGGCGATCTTCTGGTATACCTAACACATAGATGGGCGGCGGCTATTGAAAGCAAGGGGGAAGGCCTGGCAGTTGGCCTGGATATAGTGAAGGCCTTTGATCGTGTATGGCACAAGGCGCTCCTCGCAAAACTTCCATCATTTGGGCTTCCCGAGAGCTTATGCAAGTGGACCTCCAGCTTCCTCACTGGGCGCAGCATACAGGTCGTTGTCGACGGTTATTGCTCGAATCCCAAGCCCGTGAACGCTGGAGTGCCCCAAGGCTGTGTGCTATCTCCCACGCTGTTTCTTCTGCATATCAATGATATGTTGGACACCGCCAACATACATTGCTATGCAGACGACAGCACTGGTGATGCCGTATACACGGGCCATGCAGGTCTCTCTCGGGAAAACGTCGACCATTGCAGGGAGAAACTTGTGTCTTCTATCGAGTCCTCTCTCGAGAAGGTCGCGGAATGGAGTAAGTTGAACCTTGTCCAATTTAACCCCCAGAAGATTCAAGTTTGCGCGTTTACCACTAAAAAAGCCCCATTTACCGTATCACCGCTCTTCGAGAACACTTCCCTTAAAGCCTCGCCTAGTATTGGAATACTGGGTCTCGAAATCTCGAGCGATTGCCAATTCCGTGGCCATCTGGAGGGCAAAGCCAAATTGGCTTCGAAGAAACTGGGCGTCATAAATAGAGCACGGCAATACTTCAAGCCGGCCCATATTCTAGCGCTCTACAAAGCGCAGGTCCGGCCTCACATGGAGTATTGCTGTCATCTCTGGTCTGGCGCACCCCAGTATCAACTCGATCCATTTGACCGCGTGCAACGCAGAGCAGCTTGAATTGTCGGGGACCTAGCGCTCTGTGAACGGCTGGATCACTTGGCGTTGCGTAGAGGCGTCGCTTAATTGTGTGTTTTCTACCGCATTTATCACGTGGAGTGTTCCGAAGAGCTGTTCAACCTGATTCCTGCCGCCGAATTTCACCTTCGCACGACACGCCACAAGTTACGATATCATCCCCACCATCTGGATGTGTGGCGGTCCTCCACAGTGCGGTTTTAAAGGAGCTTTCTTCCTCGTACTACGAAGCTGTGGAATGAGCTTCCTTGTGCGGTGTTTCCGGGATGATACGACATGGGTACCTTCAAGAAAAGCGCGTACACCTTCCTTAAAGGCCGGCAACGCTCTTGTGATTCCTCTGGTGTTGCAAGAGAGTGTGGCGGCGTAAAACTCAGTTTAATAAATATCTGATTTCAAAAACAAAGGCAATGTGATTTTCAACAGAAAGCCAACTTTACCTACCTACCTTACTGTTAATTACATCATACATTCTTGTGACACAGTACCAGTGAAGGCTAGAGTGCTTCTCGTTGTAAATAATCATAAAAACATCAAAGAATTACTTTTCCTTGGAACTTGTATGTTTGTGGTTGAGTTTCAGTTGTATGTTTCGTCATTCAAGCTTAAATATCATTTTCTCGTAGCGGTGTTGTGGCAAGTTCTTTCTATTTCGTAAATTATTCTGATAAAAGCAATTACTGGTATTTGCGTTTTTTTTTATCTATTCATTTATGACCTGCCACCAGAATTATAAGTGATAGGTGATAGATAGTGGTAAAACTAGTCCATAAGTTAAGGTTTGTAAAGTGGTTTTGGTACAGTTCAGTGCAGCCCTGTTACACTGCTACCAATGTGATCTATTGTGATAGTCACTGTTAACAGCTTACTGCTTAGATTGATTCTTTTCAAGAATCTTTTGCAGTGAGCTGAAGTATCTCAAGTAGTTGAAGAATTGAACTTCCCAAAGAGATACGTTTACGCATTAAAGGACCTCATTCAGAGATAATGTATAACGCGGCTTCATCTGCACTATTACAGAATCTACACGCTCCGCAATCTCTGAGGCCTAAGATTGAGAGGTGTTTGTGTCCTGGTTCAATGCATAAGTTTTCCCTACTTAGCCCTAGTGCCTCATGCGCAGCCTTCTTGCTGAAGGCTTGGATTAGGGTTTTGGAATGGGTTAAGCCCGGAGTATTGTTTCTGAGTTTAATGCACTCTTTTGAACATGATGTATCAAGGGTTGATTTAACAAGACTCCTTGGGACACCAGAGAAGGGTTCAGGCCAAATTGAGTGGTTTTAGTACAAATCATTGCAAGTTCGTCAGCGCATTTATTGCCTTCGATCTCTGCATATCCTGGAACTCATCGAAGTGTGACTCTGTTTATTCCTCCTTGAGTATTCAGGGTGCTGGTTGTGGTGTCAGGTGACCCTGTTATAGTAAATAAATCATTGTAATTGTGTCAGTAATCACGACCATCATGTTCACAAAGCATCCTTACACAAACAATGAATTCAAGCTCTAAAGATTGATGCATCCAATATACGATAATTGTATATTTATACAGTTAATTATTTATTACTTTTTATGAAATAGTTTATATTATTTAAACACGACTTATATATCTGATGCAGCACCTAATAAACTTATTTGTTATGCATATTACAGCCATTGTAAAATACTCTATTTGATTGATTAGTTTCTTATTAGTTTAAGCCTAATTGAATAACGTTTATTTGACTTTGACCGACTTAAAAGAGCAGTCAGTTTCTTACAAGTTCTTCCAATTTTTGTTCCACTTTTCACTAGCGATAAAATGTACGATTTCAACATTCGTAACTCAAATTTTTTGAAGTTATACTTCTTTTGGCGCGATGGAGAAAAATGATGAGAGTGAATTTTTACGATGCGCGCGCACACCGACACCTGAATCGTGAAGTTAGTTCTAGGTGGCATGAAAATCGATAACTATGTTCAAGTTGTATATTCTACACGTTTGAACACGTGTTTCGTAACAGTACAATTAAACAATGTGAATAAATAAATATTATTTTGGTGTTTTTATTAAATCAATTTGATATACGACGGTTTAGTATTTACTAATAATTTATTAGTATATCTATATATATTGAATATTAGTGATAAAACTGATTTGAATAAACTGTTTTGAGTGCATTTATAGATTTGAGGTTAATTGTCGGTATGTATAATTTATTTACATCGTTATTTAAAAATTATTACATTATTATCTAAAAATTTTTTTTTTCGTTTTGTATTATTTCTGGTATATTAACAAATTTTATGTATAAATAAATAAATTTTCTATACTTGTTTATATTAACCTTAAATGCTGAGTGTTTATACTATCTTTGATCTTAACTATTTGTTAAAATTTTATTTATTTTTCCATACGCCAAAGAAGTATAACTTCTAACGCGTGTACATTAGTACACACACTCTTTTTTGCTTTAAATTAGTAAATGATTTTTCATTTCAATCCTAAGCGTCACTGCGAAATGAATGGTGATATGTCGTATCCTTAACCATTAGTTAAAAGTCTAGATCTTTCGTCATTTCTTCTAACAATAAAAAAGAGAACATACAATAAGATGTAGGATTAAGAGTTCGACTTCACATTTCAATAGAATGGTTTACCGTGGCTTTCACGGTTTCCGTTTCTTGAAATTAATAATAAAAATTCTATGTAGAAACACCTCATTGTGCGACTGTCGCTGAAGACCCTTATCGCGAAATCGTATTTTATCTCCGAATATACTCACATTGAAATATTTATTGATATTAATAGGAGAATACTTTTGAAATGTTTTTCCTCTTATGTTATGAAAAATGCAGAAATATTTATAATATTTAAAAATATATTCCGAATTGGTGGTATGTGAGAACGCGTAACCAGGTTACAATATTATGTATGAAGTATAGCGCTGCTAATCGTAATTAATTTTACACTAAGGTTTAAATAAATACATCTACTTAAAGAATGGCTCAATACTTTTTTCTTTATTCATTATTAAATTCAAAGTACTATTATATAAATTAATAGGGCTACTGGAAATCCAAGCGCTGGCAGCTATTTCGATCAACAGATCAGTCTAGCTATCCAATGCGGAAATACTGCCATTATTCTTAGTGCACGTCGACGTAACGATGGTTTTAATTTAATGTAATTATAGTATTATTTTTATATAGTTATATTATTGGTTTTGTTTGAATAACTATTTTTAATATAGCTATAAGATTTGTTTTGTTTGAATAAATTTATCATTAAATTTATTATAGTTAAGACTAAGACAGAATCGAAGCAGAAGTCAGCAAGTCGTGACCAAGCCAACACTTTGGGTATTACTCTGCTCAATAGAAGCGGAGTCCACAAAGTTATCACACTGCTCAATAGAAGCAGTGCTTATCGACTTACAACTAAACTGCTCAAAACAAGCAGGGGTTGCCAAATAGTTGGCTGTGTTATAGTATAAATAATATGATAGCGATTTTGTCTTTTATAGAAATTAGATAGGTGTAACCTATCAGATGTCAAAACCTTACATTTTTTATAATTAATTATGTTATTAATGTCTTATCTGTATTTTATTAGATAATATATTATTATTACATGTCAAATAATGAGAATTAGACAATAGGGTTAACAAATTGTTTAAATTGTATCGTATTTTGTTGTCCTGTGGCAAATCAGGCATATATGGCAATGTGTACCTTATAAGATTAGCTATTTTTAAGCTATTTAATTCACTGTAGATTTTTTTTTTATTATCTCTTCTCCCACTACTACCCCTTCTACAAACACGTCTATCCTGGAGCATCTTCGCATTGGCGCTAGATTGTCCACAATCTGCTATCAGAAGGTCTTGGGGTATTTTGGCCACATTGCCCGACGCTTTCCCAGTAACTTAGACAAACTGATAGCCATAGGCATAGTGTCCCAGGGACTGGTCGGACCAGATCAAGACACTCACTGGCCTACCACTTACGACCGCAATAAGGAAAGCCGAGGACCGAAAGGAATGGAACGCTTTAGTGACCAACTTACAAAAACTTTGAAGTACGGACACGACCTTCAGAAATGAAGAATGCTATTAAGAAGAAGATATTGATGTCATCATGATTCTGAATTGCGTCCCACTATTGAAGCAAAATTTAAAGACGTATCCACATCAAAAATGATATAATGTTGACTTTGATATGCTGGCACACAACACTCTCAATGCACTCAACGCTGCGTCACGGTCGCCTCGGGCTCTTGACATGAATTTAAAATGTATAAAGCATTAGCTATCCGATGGAAGCTTATTCTCCAGAGTTGCGGTATGACTTCACTTGTCTTAACTTTAAAATGGGTCACTGCAACAATCTTACTTATTAATTTAGTTACGTTATTTTGGCCTTGAGACCCATTGCTTTTTATTTCTTAATAAGATTAAAAAACGTCTTTGAATTCATTAACAGCACTCACTTCACATCCTGATAGTTACCAACGCTGGCGACGCCCCGCTTGAATTGTCCGACCATTGCCTGGTCACGAGTGTAGTGTCTATCCAACGCCCACGTCACAGTCCACCAGCGACCCGCCACGTTTGGCACTACAAGTTAGCAGATTGAGATAGGATGCGTTCCTTTTTTGCATCCTACCCTTGGGGCAGGGTTTGTTTCCCTTCAGATGATCTCAGTGCCTGCGCCGTTGCAATAGCCGATGTGATACTGCAGGGCATGAATATTTTTATACCAAGCTCTATAGTACCAATCGGTGGCAGATCACAGCCCTGGTTCGATGCGTCAGTTAAAGCAGCATGTGACTGTAAAAAACAGGCGTATCGAACTTGGGTTGCGGCGCTGGGCACAAAGGATCCGAACTGCATAGTTCTTAAGAGGAAATACAACCGTGCCTCCAGATTTTTTAAGCGGCAAATCGCCCGTGCAAAGTCAAAGCACGTCGTCAAAATCGGCGAGCAGCTTTCCAGTTACCCGACCGGTACACGCAAGTTCTGGTTGTTGTCGAAAACTGCTCTTGGTAACTTCAGCCAGCCGTCCATGCCGCCATTGCACATGAGGAATGACACCCTGGCCCATACGGCAAAAAAGAAAGCCCATCTCTTGTGCGCACTTTTCGCCTGCAACTCGACTCTTGACGACAACGGAAAAACACCGCCGACCATCCCGTGGTGTCAGAGCTCTATGCCTGAAGTACAGTTCAGACAGAAAACTGTTAGGCGAGCTCTGTTTTCGTTGGACGTCAGGAAGTCGAGCGGACCGGATGGCATTTCTCCAATCGTGCTTAGAACGTGTGCCCCTGAGTTGACGCCGGTGCTAACGCGGTTATTCCGGCACTCTTATTCAAAAGGCATAGTCCCTAATCAGTGGGCGTCATTAATAGAGCTCGGCAATACTTCAAGTTCGCCCACATTGTAGCGCTCTACAAAGCGCAGGTCCGGCCACACATGGAGTATTGCTGTCATCTCTGGTCTGGGGCTCCCCAGTATCAGCTCGATCCATTTAACCGCTTGCAACATAGAGCAGCTCAAATTGTCGGGGACCCAGTGCTCTGTGAATGGCTGGGCCACGTGGCGTTGCGTAGAGATGTCGCTTCATTGTGTGTCTTCTACCGCATTTATCACGGGGAGTATTCCGAAGAGCTATTTAACCTAATTCCTACCGCTGAATTCCACCTTCGCACGACGAGTTAAGATATCATCCCCACCATCTGGATGTGTGGCTTTCTTCCACGTACTACAAAGCTTCCTTTTGCGGTGTTTCCGGGACGATACGACTAATGGTACCTTCAAAAAAAGCGCGTACACCTTCCTTAAAGGCCGGCGAATCTCCTGTGATTCCTCTGGTGTTGCAAGAGATTGTGGGCGGCGATGATCACTTAACACCAGGCGACCCGTACGCTCGTTTGTCCTCCTATTCCATAAAAAGAAAGTTCAGAAGTTCAAGAGCTTAATCGTTTTTCTGATTGTGCATTTAGCCAAATAGCTTTGACCAGATGTGCGACAGGTCATTTTTTCAGGTCGATTTTTATATCGATCAGCATTAGATTTCATTTTTTCCTGAACTGTTTAACTTTTAATATTTCATGCACCAGTGAGTTTTGAGTAAACCATAAGATTATTGGATATATTTTTTAGAACTGCCATCTGCACTCTTTGGATAATGCTTAACCCTTAGTAAGACACACATGCGGAGCCCCAGATTTTGAGTCCGGAAATTCATACTGACATCAATAGTGTTTTTAAACTAGCAAACTGTTGTTTGTTTTTCTCCGAATTGATAATATATTTAGAATTAGAAGTGATTTTCTTGCCGGCACCTATCCTATACTTCATATTAAAAAGTCTCTCTTAGCTAGAAGATGTGACTTCCAGGTGAGTTTTCGATAAAGTTTTATTACAAGATATTTGGTGACGTCATTATGACGTAGTTCTTATTATGCTAATATAACTGTTAGACTATTATCCTGGAGAGAATTGAAATTAACATAACTCTTTAAGTGAAGTCAGTGTTCACTTTTCAATAACGTGTTTTTGAATTAGATTTGTCAAGAAATGCCTAAAGAACTAATTATTCGATTTAAGAATGGAATAAATATACACGTTAGCTTTCAACTGTCCGTGGCACTAAGTGTTTAAGCACATTATCTAAAGCGTTCAATAAACTTTAAAGTAACTGACAACAGAAATACTCGTGAAA
Source organism: Leptidea juvernica (assembly GCA_949711755.1). NCBI lineage: Eukaryota > Metazoa > Arthropoda > Insecta > Lepidoptera > Pieridae > Leptidea > Leptidea juvernica. The sequence goes on from CATIXQ010000011.1 coordinate 9,790,368, forward strand.
TAAAACTGTTATCGCTGAAAAATGCTTGGCCGTAATGCGTTCCATATTTGTACTGCAAATATACGACACATCGAGAATTCCTGGCAAAGCAAACATCTCGTGATGTTGGAAATGGTATGTATGTCGTGACCAACTCATACAGCCAGAGTCATGAATCAAATCTGCTGTGTTTTACAAACGACAACGGTATTGCAAACGAATTGTTTGCAAATCATCGTAAGTCTTTTGATTGTTCTTAGTTCGTTTATGTAAAATTTTCTTCTTATTGCGCGTGTTGGTTAAAGCCTTATTCTATTATAGACTGTTTGAAAGTGCGAACACCAGCTTATTCGTTGCGGACTGAGTTGAAGTGTTATAGTTATTTATGCAACTAAGGGGTATTAAAACACGAATGTGGGTTTATCACACGAGGCGAAGCCGAATATGATAATAGTATCACATGAGTGTTTTAATACCTCATTATCAACAGTTGCAGACAAGACTTTATCTACACCCAGAATATGAATCCCCTAAAAGATTCTGAAACAGTTAGCTTACTGCTAACATTAAAACAGCCAGCCCTAGTAGTAACCTAATATCATCACTTACTGATTATATACAAATAAACTAAGTATTAATGAAATAATTATTAATTTTAGTAGTAATTAACATTTTATATAGTGCAATTATTAAAATTCACTTGATTATTATGTTATTTTGCAGCGCTTTAAATATCCGGCGGTGTGCTGTCAAAACTTGAATCACTCATTTTTTCAAGAAAAATGGCGGGGTTTCGAATAACCTATTTTTTTTTACGGCGCGCCATGTTCTGGTAGTGTGGAACGCGCGTAAAGGAAAATGTTCTTTTTTTGAAATTCATACAGATACCACGCATCGAGCAATAAGAATGTGGCTGTTTGTTGAAACTCTTTGTGCATGAAGGGATCGAAATAAAAACCAAGGAGTGTTGTTATGAAATTCAGTACAACATTACAGCACTCGTTTGAATGATGTAATGGTTATTACGACATTGGGTGTTTTAATGTTGGTAATAAGCTAACTGTTTCAGAATCTTTAATAGAGGATTTAAAGCATGGGTGTAAATAAAAAAATTTTTTAGCGCCTTAGTAATAATCTTATATCATTAAACGAGCAATTCTTCTATTATATATAATCTGAATCTCGGAAACGGCTACAACGATTTTAATGAAATTTAGTATACAGGTTGTTTCGTGGGCGTGCAATCGATCTAGGTTTCGATTTTAAAAAATGTAGTTTTATCCGTGTTATAATGAAAAACAGCTACAATAACATCAGAATACAAAGGTAAATTTCGCCAATATATGCAAGACTATAATAGCTCAGATGGGTGATCCGGATCAGAAGACCTCGGTTCGAATCCAGATGTCCTAGTAGTTTTTTGTTCAAGTTTTGTATATTCTTAAAAATCCGAACAACGCTCAGTGGTCATATTAATGTTTAATTTGTGTAATTATAAAAAAAATGACAGGTTATTAGGGGCTATAAATAATTTCAACTAATTATTCTCATTTTCTTGATAAATCAAATTTTTTAATTGTCAGACAACATCTGCTCGCCGGCAGCGAGTAGCTGATCGAACACTTCCGAATTCTGCTCACTCTTATTCGTCTTGCAAATGTGCGTATGGTACTGATATTAATACTAGTTGTGCGCATAATCAACTAATACCTCTCCCACTTCCACCGACGTGCCCCGCTCTCTCCTGCTCACGGTCAGTACCGTCAAAAAGCACTTACATGTCAATTTAATGCACTCGGTTCGAAATACTTTTTTCTTTGTTAGATTCATTTTTGCTTATTTTTAGTTTTGTTTTCGAAATAGGTTTTTGTATCATTTTCGATTGGTTAAAACAGTTACATTAGATACTTTTAAGGGGAATAATTTCGTTATATAATATTTTCATATACCACTTTTGGATCTCACGGCACACGTTAATAATGTTTCCAGTCGGCTTAACTTGCATGTAAATAATTTTTTTCCAACAACTATTTTGAATATTTTGTATTTTACACCAAGCCTACCAAACGCGGCTGATGCCATAACGCATCGGCAAACCATACTGCTTCCGTATTTGTAGTAGCAAGGATATTTGAAAAAAAAAAACCCCTTTTTTTTTTGTTTCACGAATCGATATCATTACCGATCCTACATCAGCTGTATCTACAAATTACGATTCACTTTGAAAATTAGCCCTTGTAGGATAATTATCTAAATATATTTCACATAATTAAAAAGAAAATGCTTAGAGTGTAGGTAAAAATAAAGCAGTGTGGCAAAGGTGCGTGGGTCAACAAAGATAATTTAGCCGCAATAAATTGATGTAGCGTCCGCCGGTTAATTACAGCAAGGTATACCTGCTTGCAAGAGATAGAACAGAAATCAGTGACACGAACAAACTCTCCAGAGACGTACTTCAAATTATAATCCTACAATAAAACCTACCCAAACAATTAAAAAATTGTCTTTTCTTGCCAATGTGAATTAAAATAAGTGCCATATCTCTACGTCTAGAAATATGTACATAAATCTCAAATATTTCCAAAGAAGCCTATTTATTTCATTTTTTTATAACATTAAAAATAATAGAAGGGAAATTGTAAGCAACTTTGCCTTTTACAATTATTGTGTTGCTTCAGCAATTATAATATAATAATAATAATATTGACATACTTTTACACAAATTATCTTGCCCCAAACTAGGCTCAGCCTGTACTATGGGTACAAGATAACGATATATTTAATACAATATACTTACTTAAACATACATAAATACATATAAACATCCATGACTCGGAAACAAACATCCATATTCATCATAAAAATGATTGCACCTACTTTAGGAGTCAGGGTCACTAACTATTCGGCTATATGGGTCGTCAAACAATTACGTCGTCAATTAATTTCTAACTAGATTTGTGCTCAAGTCAAAGGATTTTTGTTATTATGCGTAGTACTACGTACGTTTGTTACATATTTAAATAGATATCTACAATAATTTTTTAGCTTATGTACCAGTAACTCTTAGAAAATGCTGATTTTATAGCAAAAAAAAAATACAAAAAGTATTTCGACTTGCACTAAATTATATTACTGACCGAATAAAAAAGTTCACGAGTTCGTTATTAGGAGGACTTTTATTGTAATTTCCATAAGTTATTATAAATTCAATATCTCTAAGACATTGTTCAAATTTCAAAATCCATACAGCATAAACATGAAACCATCGGTTGCAGGTTCAAAGAGAACTATAATCAAATAGTTTCCATAACGATTATACACTACCCTATCCCTACAGTCAGCTGTCAAAATTATGAACCTAAATTTGACAGAAAAAAGATATTATATAAACTGAAGCAAACTGTCTCGGTAAGTAAGTACCAGACACATGCACTCAAATTCAAATATTTTTATTCAAAATCACTTATTGAACGTCAAAAACTACCACCTATTCAAAACAGACTGCCTCAGACTTGAGAAGAATGGGCGCAAGAAACTCAGCGGCCTTTTTTTAATAAAAATATGGATTACAATGTGATATCGTACGAAAAACATTAATAACTAAAGAGCCTGAGGGTGTTCGCTTTATTACTCGTCCGTGGTGTCATAAAAAACTCGTTTATGCTATAGTAACCTTTCCCACACAAACGTTTTTAACAATTCTTTTAAATTTCGTAACACACTTGTTTTGTACATTTTCAGGGATCATATTGTAGAAGCATATACATCGCCCAACAAAAGACTTACTAACTCGACCCAACCGAGTAGTAGGCATAACAAGTTTATGTTTGTTCCTCGTTTTAACATTATGAATGTCACAGTTTCTAGAAAATTCCTCAATGTGCTACAGAACATTATCAAAAATAAATTAAGAAGCAACAGTCAAAATGTTTATTTCTTTAAATTTTTCTCGTAATGATTCTTTAGGTTATAAATCGCGCGAATAGCCCTCTTCTGCAGCACAAAGATGGTATTGATATAGGCCGCAGTGCCCCATAATAATATACCATATGACATAATACTATGAAAATAACTAAAGTATAGATACTAGTCGCGCCGTGTCTATGTCAGTTAACCGTCTAATTTTCTTAACCGCATATGCTGCAAAACTAAGCCTATTCGCCAATCAAGTAAAGTAGTTATTACTTATATATAAATCATGTTATTAATTGCATAATATATTATTCTAAATACGTCCCTGTACAGAGATAAGCTGCCGGCAATGCATAATAGAGACTTGCAAAGAAATTAGCGTCCCTCATTAAGAGCTTCAATTATAACCACTTCAAAATGTTATCAGATAAATGAATTCTTACCAAATAATTAATTGACTGAATTAAACAGTTTTTCAAATTTAAGTAGGTATTCATTTTATATAGTATAGTATAAGGATTAACAATGGAAAAGCGGATGTCCAACCTTCATGTCTCATAATATTAGAAATAAGAACCTAATTAACACATAATAATTAACATGATAGTCGATGTAAATGGCAAACCTGTGGGAATAGGTGTTCCACAGGGTTCTATTCTCGGTCCTTTCTTTTTTCTTATATATATATTAACGATCTACCGTTTGTGGTAGATGACAGCCATGAGATTGTATTGTTTGCTGATGATACTTCACTTATTTTTAAAGTGAAGCGACGTGCAGATATTGATGACGAAGTAAACAATGCACACTCAAAGATATATATAGATAGATATATTCTCTCTCAGAGCGCCATATGTTTCCGAAGCGGTAGTAGTATCTAGTAGTTATTAGAAGTGACATCAAAAAGAATTCTAAAGTAATCAATATTGAGAAAATAAATGCCTTTTCTGCCTTTTCATGACAAGAGAGGCACTTTAATTCTTGCGAAGAACTCCGATTCTCCAAATTTAGGAGTAGTCTAATATCATAAGACATCTGCCAGTAAAAGTCACATGGAATTTAAGTTGTTTCAAAGACTAGCCAGTATAAACAGACAAAAATTAAAAAAAAATTTTTTGATTTCAGAATATTTATTATCTCAAAAAGAATACAAATTCATTCACTGAGATACTTAAACTATCATGAGGGTATTTGTTTATTAAGGTCTCGTTCATAGTCGTCTTAATAAGTATCGTAATTATGCATTCACTAAAAAGAGTTATTTTGAAACTGTCAACAGACTGTTTCATTTTGTTTATATTGTATAGGTGTATAAGTAGACATATAATTAAGTTCCTACAGTCGTCTGTGCATATTTCTTAATACGAGAAGAAAAATCTTTGCTTTAGGTTTATTGCGTATTGGGTACCTCAGAAATGTAAATTTTTCATTGTTATTAATATAGGCATAAGGTCTGCATTCACATATACCTGATGATAACTCATACAATCTGCCCATTACAAGCCGCTCAGGATTGTTGATTGAACCCAAAATTCGATGTAAAGTATCATTGGCTAATTGTTTTCACTAACTATGGCTCCCTCCAACCTTCAAAAAACCAAAACATTATTTTAACAGAATTAATTTTATTTTAATTACTGTCATAAGTTAAACAAAACGCACAAACATATCAAAATTAAAGCTATTACAAATATGCCCTTTTGTCTAGTATTTAGTAGAATCAAGTATTCAAAATCTATACCGTCTTTGTAGAACTTTTCAGGAATTTTAGTAACAATATGCAAACGTTACATCTGCAAAAGCTTTTAGATATTAAAATATTGTTAAATAAAATATGGCAAAAGCGTAATGGATGTTATATGTCAATAGAATGCACCGGTGATCGAGCATCGACTGAGCGGGTGATGCATCATAATCCCTTAACTATTGGCAGCTTAAATGCATTACTAAGCATACGATAATATCGTATAGAACCAACTCACTTGAAGCATACTGTAGATAATTTCGTATTCGTAGTACAATGTGTATAGAAGATATTTTGATAAATTCGGCCTTGTGCATGTAGAGCACAATTTTTTATTAATTATTTCTTTGGAAATTAACTTTATGATTATATTGTTATGGGGCAGTAAAGGCGATATTAATACCATCTTTGTGCTGCAGAAGACGGCTATTCGCGCTATTTATAACCTAGGACCTAAAGAATCATTGAGAGAAAAATTTAAAGAAATAAATATTGTGACTGTTGCTTCTCAATGTATTCTTGATAATGTTCTTTATGTTCATAACACATTAGGGAATTTGCAACAGTGACAATCATAATGCTAACACGAGGAACAATCATAAATATATAATATAATAATGCTTTTACATTGTTCTTGTTCGGGATCTTGTGATCCCAGAAAATGATCAAAACAAAAGTACTGCGATATTCAAGAGAATTGAAATCGCTTGTGTGGTAAAGGTTACTATAACATAAATTACCGCCCTCAGACTAATAAATGATAAGTCTTATTGTACAATATTACTTTATGAACATATTTTTGATGAAAAATGAGGCCCGCTGAGTTTGTTGCGCCCGTTCTTCTCAGGTCTGAGGCGTTCTTTTTGGAATGGGTGGTAATTTTTGACTTTCAATAACTGTCATATCCTATTTTGAATAAAAATATTTGAATTTGAATAACTATTATACAATAGACTGATCACATACATCTCAATTGCATTTAAAAGGGAGAAAGTTCTTAAAATTTCGGCATATTTCCTTCCAGACTTCCTAATAAACTCACATGTTATAATAAGAAATTCAGGATAATTCTCAAATTTTAGGAATACTTACGAAATTGATGAAGAAGAACATAATAGGCCACCAGAAGTTCTCATCAAAAGTATTTGATCGAAAAGCAGTTGAGTTAAGTTTTAAATAAAATAATCCACCAAATATATTTATCCCACCAAAAACAATCGACCTTCATGTAGAAATAAAAACAAAAGGGAGCGTCAAATTGGCTTTGGGAACACAAAAGCAATTCTTTATCAACCAGAATCTGCGTACGATTTTTTGGTCGCGTTGCAACAAAGTCGACTCAAAGTGACCACTACTGGTCAACCAATTTAAATTTATTTCGTGCGGCAACCGCATCGTTAAGTCAAGAGCTTGCTTAGTGCCAGGAGCTATTAACGTAATATATGGTCAGGAACAATCTTTTTGTTACGTTTCAAGTCGGATGTTCCTCTTATTAAATGTTAATGGCTTGTGTTATTACACCAATTATGTTTATGGTAACGAGTTTGAAGATTCTTAATTAAATTACATCGTTTTAACCTTTTATAGGGTGCAACAGAAGCAGATTTACGGCCATTCCTAATATTCAGTCTATCTCCGGTTATGGCCTACTGGAGGTAAAAAATCGTAACTATCGTTGACTTTTCTGTACCAATAATCTTATCGACGGTAACTTATGGTATCCGTACACGCTGTCTGTCAATGGGAAGACGTATAGCTTACCAGGGATAAAAGTTTGTATGAAAATTGCAACAGTGAACAGTGACAGCTTCAGATTATTGATAGCTAATTACTGACAGTAGAAGGTAGTAATTTATCTCTATATGTAGATAGTATATTGAAAACTGCCGTTAGTAAATTTTATCACAATATGGAATAACTTTTCGGGCTTAAATAATTTACCTATAGTTATCCATGATAGATAACTGACTGACTGGTAGTTAGTTCTTAGCAGTCGGAATGTATTATATGTACAAGTGATGTAATAAAAATGCAACCAACGTAAGATTTTGGAGGAGAATTGGTGATTAGTTTTGTGGGTTATTTCAAAACAGTTCTAAAACATAAAGCACTTTTCTCAAAGGAACTATATCTAACATTCTAAATTTAAATTATGATATAATTTGTTTTATTTTTTTTCATTTTAATGTGGCCAGTACGTTAAAACTATCATTTAGTTTAAGACCAGTATTTTAAACATATGCAGTTAAACAACCAGAATAAATAGTCGAAATACTATTTTAGTCACGTTTAATGGATTGGTTCCATTTTAAATGGCCTATGTTTGTCGTAGGTTGATTGCATACCCTTTCACAACATAATAGGAATGTAAATTTCCAACAAGCCTTTTCGATCACACAGATGTATTCGCATCGCATTCGCTAGTGGAATGGAACTGAAATTGAAAAATTGCTCCCAGCTGTGTATTTTAGCCTGCACAAGCGTCTTTACCCTAGTTGAATTTGTAATGAAGTTAGTCACAAAGACAATTTCAATTTGTAGATTTTTGTATTTTTTTTCGTAGTTAAATGACAGTTGGTTTGTTATAGATAATATAATATTATGAGTTAAATGGTTGATGTTTGTAGATGTCACAATAATGTATACCAGTGCGAGGCTCCTTTGCACAGGATGCCGGCTAAATTATGGGTACCACAATGGCGCCTATTTCACACAGTAATGTATAAACATTACTGTGTTTCGGTCTGGAGGGCGCCATAGGTAGTGAAATTACTGGGAAAATGAGACTTAATATCGTTTGTCTCAAGGTTACGAGCGCAATTGTAGTGCCGCTCAGAATTTTTGAGTTTTTCAAGAATCCTGAGTGACACTGCAGTGTAAAGGGCAGGGCGTATCAATTACCATCAGCTGAACGTCTTGCTCGTCTCATCCCTTATTTTCATTAAAAATAATGTATTTGGGCTTGACTGAAAAATACGTCATTAATGTTTTTAGCAGAGATTTAATTAATTAATATCCTAGGAAAATAATTAAAATATTAGCGTATAGATAAATAAAGCGTGTGAGGGAGAATAATATCTCTAACGAAGATACAGCAAGATAGAAAAGGAAAGCAAATCTGTTGTTGTAACCGATTTAGATGGACAAGTTGTAAGCAGTCATCTACGCTGGCATTAAGCTCCGCAGTATTTTGTCTATTAAACCACAAGCTAACGCACACATTGATAAATCAAAAATGGCCACATATAATAGGGCTGTCGGGTCGTCTATACACTAGTATAGATAATTAATGATCACTTAGCACTTTTTGTTCACTCGTGAAGCGTCTTTTGACCTATGAGCGTACACTTTGTCACTTTGCTTATTGTAGTGTTCTTCTATTTTTCAAATACACCAAACCCTACTCCCTCACTAAGTTCTGATCCTTATTTTGTTTACATGATGGTTTATTTTGCATGTTCTTATATATTGTTTCAATAGATTTCTCATGCATTTACTCAAAACATCCTTATTATAAGCAATCTATTGCTAGACGGAAAATAATACGCATTGAAAGAACGTTAAAATCGCGCTGATCTGAGGCATCCGCGCGATCAGCGTTTCCTGAAACGGAAAGGGTAAAGGATATAACAATAATTATTATTTTATCACGTTGTAAAAATTACATGGTTTGTATATAAATATTCATTCAGCTATCGATAATTTACACTAATTTTATAATAAGCTTTGTATCTTAACGAAACCGTCCGTAAAAATATTAATAATTTTATTACGTCTGTAACATAATTTTATGGAAATCTGTTTAAATTACGGCAAGACTCAAAAAATAAAATAAATATTAATATGACGTTGTTATTGAATATTAACAAATATGGCTGAATGGGCTGGAACCCTTTCCTATCCTAATAATGGACGAAGAAACCATAAACAAATTAACGAATGTCGCAATTGTTAGAAAAATTCTTGACTTGAAAAATTCTTGAATTCTTCTTGGATGACTTATGTATTGTTTATTACAAAAGTAGTAAGAAATAAGCAAATCATGCACTTGGAGATTTTCAAAAAATATTACTGAGCACATTGAAATGTTTATTTTTAAACCATAAAATTATAACTTCTTAGAAAATTGTTTCAATTGACTTTTTTACTGAGCGTTGAGCGTCAGAAAAAATTTCTAAGTTACCTCCAAGTCTTGCCTAAAGAAGTTTTACTTCAATAATTGTCTTGTCATCAGTTCTTCATGCCTGTGCTAATTTTTAAATAAATCGGACGTGATGTTTTTTTTTATGACAGTAAGGGATGTGACAACAGGACGTTCAGCTAATGGTAATTGATACGCCCTGCCCATTACAACGCACAAGACTCTTGAAAAATCCAAAAATTTTGAGCGACTCTACAATTGCGCTTGTCACCTTGAGACATGTTAAGTCTCATTTGTCCAGTAATTTCACAAGCTACTGCGCCGGCATTCCGTGCAAAGAATCCTCCCACTGATATAAAATTTTATTAACATTATTATACTAATTCGTAAATAAAGACAATGTTAATGTTGCATTGGTACGAGTATCGCTCCTTGATGTGTGTGCAATTTTTTAAATAATTATATATTTTTATCGGACGTGTTAAAATCACTTTCATATATTCCGTTCCATACATAGATACATACTAATATTATAAAGTGTAGTATACCGAGTTTTATGAAAATTGGTACAGCGATAGATTAAAGCCTGGGAAAGGACATAGGCTACATTGTATTCCGGAAAAATCCATGGTTTCCGCTGGATTTGTGAAAAACTGAAATGCACGTCGATGACTTATAACTATACCAATAGTAGGTTTAGTTTGCCAAATCAATCTTCCTCGAAATAAGATTCATATAATATGTTGGGAACGGGAACGAAAAAGGAAACCGGAACTGGAATTGGACATGAGATAATCTTCCATTCCACACTTGCTTATTATTTTTAAAAACTCTTTATTTACGCGGATTAAGTCACGAACATCAGCTTGTAAGGTATATAAGTAAATATGCGATGGCAGCGTTAATATTAGGTCCTTACATATGAAATTGGCGTTTTGTATGGGAGGAAAAAAAGTCGAATATTTTTAAATATAATATATTTAATTAATCAAAGTATGAACCATTGTTTTCTATGCACTTTTGCCATCTCATAGGTAGTTCATTAATCCCTTTACTAAAAAAACCAGTCGAACGGGAATCAATAAAATCTGTGAAGGCGATTTGGACTGCCCCATCAGAGTTAAATTTTTTCCTTTGCAAGAAGTTGTCCAAATTTCGAAAAAAATGGTAATCTGTTGGAGCAAGGTCCGGGGAGTACGGAGGATGTCTTAGACATTCCAATTGAAGCTCTTCTAATTTGGTAGCCATCTGTTATGCAGTGTGTGGTCTAGCGTTGTCGTGAAGTAGTAGTGGCGTGGAGCGATTGACCAGTCTAGGTTGTTTAGCCGCTAGCTTTTCCATCATGGTTTGCAATTGCTGATAATAGACATCAGCCGTAATAGTCTGGCCAGATTTGAGAAAATTGCAATGAACAATACCGGCACTAGTCCACCAAACGCTTACAAGTAACTTTTTTGGGGTTAATTTTCGCTTGGGGCAGGATTTGGCTGGCTGGCCAGGATCCAACCATTGCGCTGAGCGCTTCCGATTATCGTAAAGAATCCATTTTTCATCACAGGTAATGATTCGGTTTAAAATACCTTCATTATTGTGCCGGTTCAGTAATGTAACGCAGCAGTCGACGCGCGTTTGCCGGTTTGCTTCAGTCAATTCGTGAGGTACCTTTCAAGCTTTTTAATCTTCCCAATTTGCTTCAAATACGCCAATTTCATATGTAAGGACCTAATATAAAGCGAAAAAAAAATTTAACAAAAAACAACCTACTTCAAACAAACTAAAGCAATAGATATAATATGCACTAAAAAGTATGAAAAAAATTGCGTATTTTTAAACAATCTAATTCTAGTAACAATAATTGTTATATTTGAGATCGGTGTCCTCCCACCGCGGCCCCGCTCTCGCCTCCTCATGTCGCGCGTGCGACTCAAGCACATCTCACCTATAACTATGTATGTAGTTAGAAACCTACCTTGGCTGACCCCGACGGGACCACACGGGAAGCACCAGCTTTCATATAAAAAAAGAATTATTAAAATATGTTCACGCAGTCCAAAGTTTTGAGGTAACAAACATAAAAAAAGACATACCGACGAATTGAGAACCTTCTCCCTTTTTTGAAATATGCTAATAAAATTGACCAGTTCCATCATTCGTTGATATACATACTGCACGTATATACGTACGTGTACACGTATATACATAGATGTAGGTATATGTACATCCTCAGTGTAATAATTTGATACGGATGTTGTACAGCATCATGTAGCTAGTCAATTTCACCCTTGTCTTTTATTTTTCAGAGTATCGTTCGCGTGTTCACCAATCGAAGTTTATTTTCTATTGCATGCGATGTACAATCGTCGACAAAATTGTATATAAAATAAAATATACTTTTTCTTTAATTAACATACTATCCGGGGATAATCTTTACTAAAAATGCAATCGTATACAAGTATACCTACTTATATTTTGTGTATATTGTAGAGAAGACTTCAAAGTATGTTATAACTTTTGCTTTCCTCTGATACGTGAGATATTGCCATTACAATCTAAAGAAATGTCTTATGAAATTTCCAATAAGCCCAAGCACGGCTGGTTTTATAACGGTTCCTATGACTACCTTAATCGGCTACCTTATGGCTTAATCGGCGTATCAGTTCGGTGGTACTGTGTTCAATAAATAAATATAAAATAAGCAGTTCGCTTAAATTAGGTTGGTTATAGCATCTAGTCAATACCCGTGCAATGTGATGTTCAGATGTTTGAATGAATATAAAATGATAAAACTAAATCATAGATTTCATCAAATCATTATTTGTTTCTTAAAGATCCTTAAACTACGCAATTCTTAGCTATAAAACATAAAAAAAAATCGTATTTCTTAAGTCGGTGGAAAAAATAAAAACTTTACTCACCAAAATGTTTAATAAAAACGTTACATAGATAAATGCATAGTGCATTCTCCCTCTAGACTTCCTCTATTATCCTAAAATCTGATTATACTCTTTCAGATTTATTTATTCAGTATTCAGTAAGGAATATAACTTTTATAAATAAGTAACTATATGCCTTAACAACAGGACCCTAGAAACTTGTGTGGTATTAAAGGTTTTTATAGCCTAAATTACTTTAGATGTAGTACAGAATGCCCCCCGGCTAGTGAATGTATAAATTTTATTGTACATCAGTTTTTTTGTGGATTTTTACTTTCAATAAGTGTATTAAAAACCCTATTTTTTTGTTTATTCTAAAATTTATTCATACAAAACAAATCTTATAACTATACTTATAATACTATGATTACATTAAATTAAAACTCATTACGGGGAAGTGTACCAAGAATACTGGCAGCATTTTCGCGTTTGATTGCAAGGCTATCCGTTGACCGAAATAGCGGCTAGTGCTTGGGTTTTCAGTAAAACTATTGAGGCATGTAGATAGTACTTTGTAAATTCTCCGCGTCCCAGGGCCCCACGTTACAAATGTCTCGTCACCAAGTGGCACCATATATAAATCCTATGTTGAATTTAGAATTTAATTTTGAGTTACTGGAAACCCAAGCGCTGGCAGCTATCTCGGTCAACAGATCAGCCTAGCTATCCAACGCGGAAATACTTCCAGTATTCTTGGTACACTTTAACGTAATGATAGTTTTAATTTTATATAGTCATAGTATTGTAAATATAGTTATAAGATTTGGTTTGTTTGAATAAATATATATCTGTTTTGAGTTTGAATATATTTTTATTTGAATTGTGTACAGAACTGTACTTTGCTTGGTAGAGTAACATCAGCCCAACTAGTGAAGCGTGTATGCCTGTAAAAGTTATGGGTCAAAGGTTACACAATTAACTACGTACAAGAGAATGTATATGAGTATACTAAATTATTATATTGCCAAACTTGCCCCTAGTTCTGCTCTAAAATATTATTTATTGTATGGTAATTACTGGATAATTAAAAGGTATGTTTATTTCGTAATAAATTAATTTGGTGGTAGCTAAAAACAGGAATAAGACTAATATCATATTTTGTATTAGAATGAAATTATAGTATTTGTTTTCAATGTCGTAATTTTATGTTCAACTTAGCAATAACTTCAAAAATTTTTAATATGTTTTTCCGTAATCAATTTGAAAAGTACGTGATATATCGAAATAAACACTTCAATTTATTTCTTATTTCAACAATGTAAATATTTCTGTACTGACATATAATAATTCATTCATGAGGTGCATAAATAAATTATTCTGTTATTATTTTAAGTTTCAGATAATAATAATAATAAAAGCCGATTTTACTCGAAATAAGCTATTTGCGATTTTGCAAAGCGTGGCTAGGGGTTCTATAATATGCATGTATAGCTCCTCTGTAGTCATTCATGCAGTTCACTTAAAGTTACATAAGCATCGCTGGCAAACGAACGGAACTCCACCTAAAAGCTCATCACCACATATAATTAAAGCATATTCCTTCGCCACGTCCGTCTGTCTGTCTCTTCGCGATAAACTCAAAAACGACACCACCGATTTTCATGCTTTTTTCACCAGTGGATAGCGTGGTTCTCGAGGATGGTTTTAGTATATAATTTGTTAAGTTTTTATAAATATTTTTATATATATGAACGGTATTTATTAGAGATGTCGAAAAGTGGACGTCTGGGAGATTTCATCGAAAACGCTGTCTAAGCCCGACTGTATACACAATTCATTCGACTCGGCTGAATTGTGTGTCTTATACATATAGGTCTACAGAAAAGTCCACGATGGCATATGTCCATCTATTAAGGATAGCATACTATATCCATTTTATTTATTTTCTTTTGGAAGACTAGTGTCGGTCGGGTCAAAAGTCAATAAAAGCATCACAAAAGGTGATGACATATTATTGTCGCGTAGCAACGCTTTGACGTTCATGACTAGAGTTGTCAAACTTCAAGGCATTGATAATTTCGACAGCTCCGTCTACAATTCTCTAAGCGAAAAAGTGTTTGGTAAAATATTTAGTACAATTTAAATTTAAAGATGGAAGAGAATCTTTTTGAAAATAGAACAGACCCGGGGTTATATAAGCCGTACTAAGCGTGGACTAAGGCTATCCCAGCGGAAACTCCATAGGGAGTGCCGCTTGCGCCTCTCTCTCCCCAAGAGAAGGTCGCCTTCGATGTAGGCTTAGAGGGCACCTGCCCAAAGCCAACTGCAGGTGGTGTTTAGTGGGTAGGCACCTAGGTTTTCACGTGAGTCCCACATAACCAACGCAGACTTAGGCTGCGTTGGTATGCATGAGCATTCACCACCTCCCTCCCGTCGTTATCCCGGAGGGTAGCCCATTCCCTTGCTTGGGCGCAAAAAAAAAAAAAAAAAAAAGGACTAAGGCAGTGCTAGTTCAGACTCGAAAGTGAAAAGTAAAAGAAGAAAGAGAAGAAGCAGTGAAAATTATGAAAAGAGGAAAGTGATTCAGTGAGGAGAAGATAGAAGAGAACGAGTGTTCGTTGCGGTGTGATCTGCTGAAGGCACCGCCATCTGAAGAGGAACAGCAGCAGACAGGCTACCTGTGTATGACTTTCCAATCCCTGACCCAATCCCGTGACATTAACGACCGTTCGCAATATACTACAGATAGAGATAAATTACTACCTTCTTGTGTCAGTAATTAGCTGCCAATAATCCAAAGTTGTCCCAATATAGCCGATAAGTCATTGTTATCGCCTTATATTGGGACGCGTGAATTGCAATTTCCATACAAACTTCTATCACTTGTAAGCTATACGTCCTCCCATTGTCAGACAGCGTGTACGGATAAGGTGAGTTACCTTCGATAAGTTTATTGGGACAGAAAAGCCAACAATAGTTACGATTTTTATCTCAAGTAGGTATGCCACAACCGGAGATTGACTGAATATTGGGAACGGCCGTAAGTTAATCATCGGTTGATTAGTTAAGGCGTAACAAACGAGCAAACAAAAAAACACTCGCATTTATAATATTAAATAGTATAACAATATGCGTCTAAACTGCTTTCCATTTTAAGCACACACAAGTTTGTCAATATAATACCAATTTTCCAACATAGCTCCTGAAATAGGTTTCATATATGTCGGCCAACTCGGTTATTACAAGGCGATAATTGCTTTGGACCCTTGTATAATTTACACCCCTAATAGCTAACAGGAGGTGCTTAATAATTGCTATTTGGGATTAAATATACTTTTAACAAAGTGATGAGACAGCCAAAATTTATGTAGGCACTTTAAAAAATATACAACGGTTAGATGCGTAAAGGATTGGTGATAAACAAGTAAAATTGATGTTATTTAGTAACTCTACATCAAAAAAAAACAACAAAAATTTGAGACAAGAATAAAAAGTAATTTCTAAACTAAAATCTGACAACTGAAACAACATGCTTTAGATATTATTTCCTAATAATTTGTTTAATTAAGCCCTTTGATACTCAACACTGCAATGTAATGGGTTAAGTCCTTGATAGGTCTTTTGGTATTCAATCTAATATATAAAATTCTCGTGTCATGTCATTAAACTTTGAACTCCTCCGAAACGGCTTGACCTATTCTAATGAAATTTTGAGTGCATATTGGGTAGGTCTGAGAATCGGACAACATCTATTTTTCATCCTCCTAAATGTTAATGGTGGTCCACACGAAAATTTTATTTATTTATTTTTTTTTAATTTATTTGATTATGAGTTAGCGTTAAAAAATACATACAACTTCTTCTTTTCACCCATCTACGATCAACAGTTACTTTTGTATCGCGGTTTTAATATCGGCAATACAACGTTTGCTGGGTCAGCTAGTTTTACAATAAAATACCAGATGGAATACTAGAACTCATTGAACACAAATTTAAGAAAAATTAACTTCTTTGACAAAGAAGGCTATAATGTATCATATTATATATGTATAATATAATAATTGATTGGTTCTGCGCAGGCCACCAAAGCTTGAGTAGTTATTATATAAAGTAGGCTAAGCCATTTTATTATATGATTTAAAATATGGGATGGGAGTTTCTTATCAGTTCGCTCAGTTGGAATAGCGTGAGAGCACGGAACGCGAGAGGTCGTGGGTTCGAGTCCCGCATCGGTTATAAAATTTTGTTTTCAAATTTTATTTGTGTAAAAAATGATCAATTTTTATTTTTTCCTATTTAGCGCCCTTATCAAGGCAGGTCTAGAAAGAAGATACATAGTAACATTGCTGTTAAATTTGTTTACATTCCCGACGTTCGTGTATATTTTTATTAAAAAGAGCGCAAAAAAAGAATGCTGGGAGAGTTTCTTGCGCCGCTTCTGAGAGCGCCATTTGTTTCCGAAGCGGTAGTAGTATCTAGTATATTAGAAATGACATCAAAAAGAATTCTAATGGAATCAATGATGAGAAAATAAATGCCTTTTTTATGCCTTATTATACATCTAGGTTTTGTGTAGTCAATCTACTTTCACCCAAGCCGCTTTCATGAACATACCGATACAATATTTCAGTTTCAATAAATCTTACTTTATCTTTTTAGCTCTACGTCATGTTGCAATTTCATGGTTTCTCAAAATTTTAAGCTATATTTTCCAAAAATCCTTTCTTAGCGTATGCTTACGTCACAGCTCAGATAATAATAATAATAATATAAATATATAGACATACTTTTTACACAAATTATCTTGCCCCAAATTAGGCCTATATATAGCCTGTGTTATGGGTTGCAAGACAACGATATATTTAATTCAATATACTTACTTAAACATACATAAATACATATAAACATCCATGACTTGGAAACAAACATCCATATTCATCATATAAATGCTTGCACCTACCGGGATTTGAAGCCGGGACCTCTAGCTTAGTAGGTAGGATCGCTCGAACCACTCGGCTCTATACAGCTGATGTCTTGATTTATGAAAATTATTCAGACATGATGAATGTCGGATTTTTTTAAACAATTGGAATCTATCGATATTGTAATAAAAATAAACTAAATTCCAATAAAATTACTGATCCTGGTGTACCAAAACTTCTGGTATACTTTCATTCGTAATATGAATTTAGTAAATAGCTGTAATTTCCACATCATAAAGAGACACTCACTTAATTTTATGTAAAGATAATTACAAAGCTTTATTCAGTACAAAAGCCAAAATAACTTATCAAAATTAACTTTCAATATTGTAAATAATATAATATTACATGCACCGGAAACAGGCTCGTGCACAAAACTTATTAAATACTCGTGTTGAAGCTCATTCAATGAAGCCTTATTTCACGAGGGTTAATACGCAACTTAATACTCTTTGCATTCATCAATTTTAAATTATCTATCAACTTTGAACCCGTATAAAATTTATTTACGCAATTTTTCAATAGTTGAGGCCTGATAAGATTTTAATTAAGCCTTCAATATGAAGTTCAGTCTGTAGTTTGTAAAATAATGAAGAGAGAAAAATTATGATGGGCACCACAATGACGTTCTATACATATGCACATATCATTCGCAGTCTGATAACGGAACGACAAAAGTGTGCTTAAAGCCAATGTAAGCAGACTTTTCTCTTTAGTAGTGTGTCAACTGTGTGTCAATCAACAGGCCTAAGTATGCTATAAAAAGTGCTTAAATGATACATTAACGACTCAAAAAAAGCTGGTGTGACTTATCATCGGTAAGGTTGTTTTATTAGATAAGGTACGAACGAATATTTTTTCAATAAATATGGTACAATATTATTGACAAGTCCCCAGACAAGATCCACTTGTCAGAATGGGACAGATGAAAGGACACAATCAGAAATGTATAGACATAGCAGTCGAAGGTTATTATGGTGTCATTTGTGGCATGTGCCATATTTCGGCTTTGATTTTGTATGAGGTGCATTGTCTATATGTATAGAACGTCATTGGGGCACCATCATAATTTTTCTCATACACATGTACATAGTCATTATTAGATGATAATAGGGATCGCTCATTTGGAACCATTATGATTAGATTTTTCTTTTAAATGTATCTTCAGATTTTGATTAAGGCGAAGAATAAGCAGAAAACACACAAACATGGTGTTTTTAGACAAGTTTTGTGGTGAAAGTATAGCATTTCGAGCTATGAACACTACTTAATCCTGTTACACATATCCTTAAGTCTTATTTGTAGGTTGCTAATGCTTGCTGTTGCTTATAGTTAACACTGCCGAGCCTTTTTGAACTACCACATTTCTTTGAAGTTAAACAAGTTTTTGGCATGGCGTGACGCATTTTTTTTTGTACTTTTCTCAGAATAGTTATTCTTATAGCTTGTACTTTTTGGTGTAGGTTAATTTATTCAGATTAGTAGTGAATAACGAGGATTGTAAGCATATAAACTGTTTTCCACGCAAGAATTTATATGGCTGGAAAATATTGGCTTTGTTACAAAGATGGCGGGCCGGCAGCCGTGAACTCATATCGCTCAAGGTCGCTTGCATTTAGTGTCGCCTTAAGAAGCTTCGACTGCTGCTAACCGATACCATTTAGTGTTTAATGTAATTTTTTTACATCATTCCTCCACTTGTGCCTGAGAATAAAGATTTTGACAGATGATCAGATCCTATAAAGGCTCCTTTGCACGTCTCACAACGCCCCTACGCGTCAAAAAACCGTTCTTACACTCCATAAGTGAAATCCAACTAAAAATTAATGATGATATCCAATATAGTGTAAGATATCAGAATATCTTATTAATATTTATTTAAACAAAACAAATCTTAAAATCTTATCATTAAATTAAAACTATCATTACGGGGAACTGTACCAAGAATACTGTCAGCATTTCCGCGTTGGTTAACAAGGCTGATCCGTCGACTGAGATAGCTGCCAGTGCTTGGATTTCCTGAAGCCCTATTGAGGCGCATGGATAGTATTTTGTACATTCTCCGCTCCTCTTGTCCCCACGGGCCAAGTGTCGACACCAAACTGCACATAGATGTATGGCTCACAGTCGAACATATTTGCGACGTTTGCCGTATTCGGTAATCAGAGCAGCAGCCCCAGCACTAAATGACGTAATTTTGAAATAAGAATCAGCCAGAGTGTCCACGCAAATTTCGTCCCACACCCGCACTTCCCGGTGCCCAGGCCATCAGGATGCTTGGCATCGCGGCGGGTAGCCACTTGCTCGTAAACAGCTGGTGTACTTATTCTGGCCATAAACACTATTACAATTAAAAATAAACAAATTAGTACATTTGAATTTGGAATCTGTTATTTTGATATATTTTGCGATATTAAAATATACTGGGGTGATAAAGAGAATCGAATCGCTGTGATTGGATTACACAAAGTAAGTATGGAGTAAAATGCAATTTTTTAAAAACTCTATAACACTTGGTATTAGTAAAATGTTTGTGTACCGGGCTATTAATAGGTACAATGAGACCTCCTCTATTTGTGACAGAAAAAGATCTGGCCATCCATGTAATGGTCGTACGAAAAAGATAGTCTTACCCTTACTGATATAGTAAGGGAAAGAATTCGAAGAAATCCTGTCCGAAAGCAAAAGATTTTATCTCGGGAGATGAAGATAGCACCTAGAACCATGACGCGTATTTTAAAAGATGACCTAGGACTTGCAGCCTATAAGAGACGAACTGGTTATTTCTTAACTGATAATTTAAAAAGAATAGGGTGGTAAAATCGATACAACTACTGAAGCGGTACGCAAAAGGAGGTTACATAAAAATTTTGTTTACGGATGAGATTTTTTTACAATTGAGAAACATTTTAACAAACAAAATGACCGTATTTATGATCAAAGATCTAAGGAAGCTTCCCAATTAGTGGGCACTATCCTACTTCAGTGATGGTTTGATGGGGTATTACCTATGAAGGAGTGACTGAGCCATTCTTTTGTGAAAAATATATCAAAACATCGGCACAAGTATACCTTCTAAAGAATGGTATCTTGGTATCAAGATACCATAGTGAAGCCCCATAACAACACAATGTTCAATAACCAAGAATGGTCCTTCCAGTAAGACTTGGCGCCAGGTCATATAGCTCGGTCTACGCACTCTTGGTTGGAAACGAACAATTCGGACTTCATCATCTATATCCGCTGGATTATGATTTATGATCAGTTTTGGAGAGTACGGCTTGCTCTAAACGCCGTGATAATTTGGAGTTCCTAAAACAATCTGTACGATTGGTAGTGAAGAATTTTCCAATGGAAAGAGTGCGTGCTTCTATTGATAACTGGCCTCAATATTGAAAGGACTGTATCGCAGCTAATGGAGACCACTTCGAATAAACTTTTTATATTTTAAATTGTTTTATATTTTTGTATTAAAGTAACACACCGAAAAAGTAATAATTGTTGTTTCAGTCTTTATGGTAAGACTAGAAATAGAGAGCGGAAAATGTCCTACGGATTACTTTTATATATCATAAACAGATAAACAAAATTTGAAAAACAATTTTTTTTTATGAACGATGCGGGACTCGAACCCAAGACCTCAGGCGTTCCGTGCCGGTGCTCCAACCAACTGAGCTAACCGTTCGAGTGACGTATCGTTATAAAATCTTGTATGCTTTGTTCAACTCTCAGGTTGTGGCTTCATCTACAGGATCTACTTTACAGTTGATAACCTGCTCTTTTTATTTATGTATTAATCCTAGAAGTGAGGGTTATCACTTTAAAAACATTACAAATCATAAACAGATATTATTTGAATATGTTAATATTAATGTTTTCTTGTATTGATATAGAACCGCAGAAACTGAGATATTAATTATGAATGATGTAAAGCAAGAATATCCCACTCCATAACTTTATAGAATCTAGTTAAATTTTCAACTAAAAAGTTGGCAACTATTACTTTGATACAAACTTGAAGTTAGCGGTAGTTTGTTGCTGAGTACTTGTGGTTGTACGCTTAGGAACTAAGTTAATGCTTAGCGTTTATTGAATTTTACAATTACGTATAAAAGGAAAAAGTAATTCAAACTCACATCTGCATCTTTGCAACAGCTCGGTGTTTTCATCGAGTTGAAAATGTAATTTTACTCTCGCAAAATGTTTAACTTGTTTGAAACGAGTTAGCCTGGAGTGTTTTGTTAAGGTGCAGTGTACAAGTAGTGGGAAGTTTAATGTCACCGTTGAATTTGTTTCTCAATTATGGTTCACGAATAAGATCTGAAATTATTTGAAGATTTGAAAAGATTTGTAACAAGTTCTTAACAGAAGAACGATTGAAAATATGTATAATAAACTGTTTGTCTAATAAAATGATTTTCTATCATGAAACTTGCACTTGTTTCGGTTTACTTGAGTTTTCAAAGTATCTTATATTATAATGTGCGACATGTTTCTGTAACAACCATAGACTCACCATATACTAGCATATAGACAAACAAATCATGCGAGAAAGAAGGAAATATTTAAAATAAACCAAGAAAGAAAAGATAGGCGAATTAATTAAAAATGAAATAAAATAATGTTTACTCAAAAA
Source organism: Leptidea juvernica (assembly GCA_949711755.1). Classification (NCBI taxonomy): domain Eukaryota; kingdom Metazoa; phylum Arthropoda; class Insecta; order Lepidoptera; family Pieridae; genus Leptidea; species Leptidea juvernica. Next base: position 9,812,635 of record CATIXQ010000011.1, read on the forward strand.
ACATCACAAAACAACTACAAAAACTTATTAAAGGGATAAAACATTAAACAAATAAAAACTCGTCGAAAAGACGTAGTGTTGGTAGGCCCCCCACAAGATGGACCAACGATCTCGCCAAGATCGCCTGAATAGGTTTGATGAGGGCAGCGCAGGACCGATCGTCGTGTAGGCCTTTGTCCAGCAATGGACGTCTTCCGGCTGAAATGATGACGACGAATTAATCCCAGGAGTGAGGGTTATCACTTTAAAATAACAAATTGTTTAGATTCTATTTTTATTTTGTTTTAGAATAAAAAAAACACGTGCAATCTTTTATTCTAAAACAACGTCTACTTCATTAATAATATTCTTATTTCGCATTTGCAGTTACAACACGAAACCAATAAAAAAACACCAATCTGAATAGTTATGACATGACATTTCTAATTTATCGCGCGTCGAGTATGGCGGTCGTATCCGGCAGCGTGTGCGGTGAGCGCCCGCGACGATTCCTTCACGGACTATTTGCGCGGGAAATTACTAGACAGTTCTAATTTCAAATGTCTAAATGACTTATTACAGTCCCTCTTACGGCCGTGTTTAATAAACTATCTATCCTTAGTTTAACTTACTACAGGTAGAAAAATCTATCCTTTTACGCTTACTAACATTTCAAAAACCTATCGACATAAAGTATTGGACTTACGGCCGTTTTCAATAACGTTTCTCTGGTACCGGCAACAATGCTGTAAACGTTTAATGACAAGATGGTTTCTATCTATAGTTATATCCCATATAGTTATAGTCCAATGCATTATGTCGATAGGTTATTGAAATGTAA
>CATIXQ010000011.1:9818275-9930291 GCA_949711755.1 Leptidea juvernica
TGTAACACAGTAATGTGTAAACATTATTGTATTTTGGTCTGAAGGGCGCCGTAGCTAGTGAAATTACTGGGCAAATGAGACTTAACATCTGTCTCAAGGTGACGAGTGCAATTGTAGCTCCGCTCAGAATTTTTGGGGTTTTTCAAAAATCCTGAGCTGCACTGCATTGTAATGGGCAGGGCGTATCAATTACCATCAGCTGAACGTCCTGCTCGTCTCGTCCCTTATTTTTATAAAAAAATACATAATATTATTTATATTTGTTTGGGTGTGTAAGTATAAAGGCATAAAAAGGCATAAAAGGCATTTATTTTCTCAAAATTGATTCCTTTAGAATTCTTTTTTATGTCATTTCTTATACCACTAGATATTACTACCGCTTCGGAAACAAATGGCGCTCTGAGAGAGAAGACGCGGGGCAAGAAACTCTTCCAGCATTCTGTGTATGTGTATGTGTTCTGTTCTGACCGTCTAAGCTTTGAAGAATAGAAATATTATGTGATTTTATAATTGAATTTATCCTTCTTAATATTGTATATTTATAATTGAAACTTATCAATTATAATAGGAATTATTTTGTTATAAATAAATGGATATAGAACAATTTCAGGAAGTCCCAATACTTAGTGATGTTACAAGTAATGTTGTTTTAATGAATAACCATCATTACGTGCTAAAAATGACATTAATATTTAACCAGATTTAAAACAAAGGAGGAGTTTATTATTTTTTATGTTTTTTTTTCATAACAAAACTGTCTAACTGTGCGTCAAAAATGTATCTCATAGAGCTATTCATACAGAAATAAAATTTGAAATTAAAAAAATATTGAGACTCACAAATCGAAATATAAATTTAAGACATAGGATATCTTAACGATATTAGATTGTTTTGGTAACCGAAGGATTTATTTGAAGTCTTCAATAAAAATTTTCTTACAAACTCTAGAATTACTCTGAATTTCTGTAAAGTCGCGAGTTAGAGCTTTTAAAGAAGTATTTATGTAAATAGATAGTCTTTTATGATAACATTTTCTAGTAAGCTCAAGCCGTCTAGACGGGCGATGTAAATGGATAAACACTGAAATCTAGTTACTATGCTCTACGTTAGTTTCGATAGCAAGTATATTTTGAAAGGAATTAACACTAAAGAAAACTTAAATCATTTGTATAATTATGGATTGCCGCAAAGTAACGCCTAATTCAATAAAGCTATATTCTTAATATTTTTAGCTCATAACCCACAGTTTAAGTTTTTTTTTAAACTGTTTTAAATTGTTTTATGTATCTAGATGCTGAACGGCACAACGTCCGCGTGTTTACTGTTAATTCTTCATTAATTTGAATATAATTTTATTTTGGCATTAAATTGTTTATTATATATGCTATATATAAGTAGCATTTTATATATTAGCGTTGTTCTGTACAAAATATGGCGGTGTATGATTTGACTCCTAACTACCAAACAACTGACAGTTATTTAAAAGAACGCTGGGGCTAAGGTTTTTAAGTTTCTGCGCAATTCTCTTTATTTTAGAAATGTAAGAAACCACGGAAGTATTTGAAAACATGTAAAAAAAGATAAATGAAATCGGTAAAGCTGTTCTCTACACATAGCGTGACCAGGAGAAAATGGGGTTCATTTTTATATAATATAAAAGTTCATTTTTAGATAACATTAAAGTTCATTTTTAAATATTATAAATATTAAAGACGTAAATCCTACTACCCCACAGTTGTATATCTAAGTGATCGGACAGCCTGGGACTAGATTATGATTATTTTATAGCAATAACAATGACAGTACAATATTGTATATTTTATTAAAAAGAGCCCAAAAAAAGAATGCTGGGAGAATTTCTTGCGTCCCTTTTTCTCTCTCAGAGCGCCATTTGTTTCCGAAGCGGTAGTAGTAACTAGTATATTAGAAATCACATCAAAAAGAATTCCAAAGGAATCAATGTGTAATACGATTATGAAGATCTTGCCTATCATAAACATTAAAATACACGTTAAATTTACGCGAGCCTAGTCGCCATCTACCACTCGTTTCATAATAAAGTCAATGAGGTTGATTATTAAAACTTTTCTCCCTTTGAAGAAGTTTTTATGCGTATTTCGAAACTCACTTGACCGTTTCATTATTATTTGGCCTTGAGTCGTCCGCAACAATTGGATAAAAGGAGCATCTTGAGCCGAATCCCTTTCATAACGCTTTTTGCTTTTAACTTCGCGTACCCAGCGACACTTCACAAATATTAAGTAACATGTTCTGAATACTGAAAACCACGGTCTCTTTCCCTTTGTAAAGTACATAATATTTGAATATTTGATATACTTACTAAGGCTCTTCACACATGAAAAATGACAGATATCTAAACTGCTATTAAAACATTGAAAATGTGTATATAACCCATGGAAAACTAAATAAGACTTACAAGAAGATACATACCCGTGATAGTACGTGAGTACGAGTGAGTAAATAATGGCAAAATAATAATCAGAACGGTGAACGTGACTCAACGAATAAAAATGGTATATTACTAGGAGTGTAGACTAGTCTACTAGACTCACAATCACGCGCAAGAATTGTTTGAAGCAAAACTCTGCCTACGCATCTATTATGCAGAGATTTCGTTCAGATTTAATATCTCTAAGAAAAAAAGCGATTCACTTGATTGTTTGAAACGTGCAGTCATTGATAGTTTGACAGATGACGGCTATAATCTTGTAAAAAACGGGGATAGCCGAAATACAGTACGTTTTAAGCTACTGTTTCCTTTCAAACCGCCTTAATGTATTTACTACTATTTCGAACTAATCTAATCGCTTTATTTTATACTAAACTAAATTTTGCAATATTTACTTCTTAATAAGAGGCGGATCTCTTATTAAGAAGTATTTACTTCCTTTTTGCAGTTGTGTTTCGACCGCGCTTTGAATACAACTCCACGCAATGATAAAGTGTTCAGTGCAAAACTGTCCAAATAATAATATCAATTGGTATTATGATTTAATATATCATTCGAAATACTATATTCCATCGGAAAATTATTTTTGAAATAAAATATTTTGCAATAATTCTTCACTTTAAAATTCACTGCCATAATATTTCATGGGAGAACGTGGAATGAGACCCGCACAACAGCTGAAATTGGACTTAGCAGGATCACAAAAACATTGGAAAATAATCTACTCACCATAAATGCTCAAAAAACCAAGTACATTTGCTTTAGTATAACGCGAGTCACCCAGCCCCCTTCTAATTTCAAACTTAAGTTACGTTTCCCTGTAACAAATTAGAATTCACTCCTAATGACTGCTCCTGTGAAGTACTCGGTAAAGAAGTAACCATGAAGTACTTGGGAGTTGTCATCGACGAAAACCTAAAGTGGCATCCCCACATCACAGCACTTGTTAATAGAGTCAGGAGGCTAATCCCCGTATTTAGAAACCTCCGTGACGTTGCTGACACCAAATTGATAATACGGGTTTATAAAGCACTATGTCAATCCCTACTGATCTATTGCATATCTGCATGGGGTGGAGCAGCCTCCTCACACCTTATTGAGGTAGAAAGAGCGCAAAGAGCTATCATAAAGGTGATGCTCGGTAAACCTCGTAGATTCTCTACCGAGGAACTATACAAAATCACTGAACTTCTTACGGTACGTCAGCTGTATATAGACAGAAGCGTTACACGTTACCATCGGATGCACCGAATTCCACCACTGGACAGTACTCCCCGACGTCGACCTGTAATACACATTCCCCGAACAAAAAGTTCATTTGCACAACGCCACTATAACTATTTGGGACGATATCTTTTCAAAAATATTAATACAAAACTTAAAATTATGCATTGTAATATATATGAACTTAGACATAAACTCAAGAACATGTTAAGAAACCTAAATTACGAAGCTACTGAAAATCTTATTCGATAACCACTACTTAAACCAGGTATAGCATTTGAAAAATAAAAAGCTAAACACATACTCACACACACACACACACACACACACACACACACACACACACACACACACACCTACACAGATACATACACATACACATACACACACAAACACACAATACACGCCCTACATTATATATAAAACAGTTTCTGTGTTCATAATTTGTTGCATAACTTCCATTGTTAGACCTTAAAATACGTTGATGTTTGTTATTTGACATTTTACAATGCACAACTGGGAAGAGACTGACCCCCATGTCACGGGCTGTCCTAGTTTGGGGGTCGAGGGTAATTTTAAGCAAAATTGTATTTTTTGCAACAAATAAAGATTTATTATTATTATTATTATTATTATTATTATTATTATTCTTAATTTATTCGTACTGCCATAATTCGTGATAATTATTACAGCAAAGTACCTTGGCATAGAAGCAAATATACGCTGGATAGCTTATGTTGAAACGAAATGAGGGTAGTAGGAATTCTCTCTTATTCATGTGTCAACTGACACTATCCCAATCAAATCTGAACTGAATAAATGTTTTGCTGCTAAATTGCTGCTTATTCACCAATACTATCTTAAACAAATGTGGCAATGTATAGCTACGGCAGTGGAAGCTTCTTATGTTCTTATGTATGTTCATAGGCACATAAGTGAATTTACTAGAAGCTGTCATAATGTTAACACCAGGAACAGACATAAACTTATAATGCCTACTACTTGGCTAAGTCGAGTTAGTAAGTCCTTTGTGGGGCGATGTATATGCTTTTACAACAAGATCCCAGAAAATGTTCAAAACAAAAGTATCACGCTATTCAAAAGAATTGTTAAAAAACGTTTGTGTGGTAAAGGTTACTTATAAAATAAATGACTTTCTTAATGATACCACAGATTGGGAATGGAGTGACCGCCCTCAGGCTATTAAATAATAAGTTTAATTCAATATTACTTTGTAAACATATTTTTTTGATGAAAAAAAAAGCCCTCTGAGTTTGTTGCGCCCGTTCTTCTCAGGTCTGAGGCATTCATTTTGCAATGGGTGGTAGTTTTTGACTTTCAATAAGTGATGTCACATCCTATTTTGTATAAATTTGAATTTGTATATAATTTGTGGCATGTTCCATATTTTGACTTTTGTTTTTTAATACGACGTGATTTGTCTATATATATATATTCCTTAGATATACTGTCGTTAGTAGTTTAAGTTATAATTGAATTATACAAATTATTTAAGTTTTCTTCAGTGTTAATTCCGCCAATATTTGTATTTAAATCAATTCGACACGTGTTTCGTCTCGTGCCAGATTTTGACGAGACAACACGTCCTGAGAATGCCTCGTGTAGAGGCGAAACACGTGTCGAATTGTTTTAAAAACATATATTGGCGGAATTAACACTAAAGAAAACTTAAATCATTTGTATAATTATGGATTTCCGCAAAGTAATGCCTAATTCAATAAATTTTCTATAAATAATTGCTTATTAGCGTACGGCCAGCATTGATTTAAAAAAACCAGCATTGATTTAAAAAAAAACGTTATTTTATATAAAGCTCCTATGAGTTATTTTTGCGTGTATCTTTCCGACTTTTATTATTATAATGCCGATGGCAATAGAGTTAAGTGTCGGAAAATGAGGCGCGACATTTGGGACGAGTGTCTGGCGATACAAACCACTGCTTGACCTAAATTTTATCCTCCACTCGGCCACTTTAATGTTAAATAAGTAATTTTCTGTCAAAAGAAAACCCCACTTATGTTGAGTGCGATAGAAGACGAGAGAAAGAATTTCGACATAATTAATGTTTGTAATTCTTGTTTACTGCGTCAAATGATTAGCATCTCTTTGAGTCTGTATCTATTTTCTTAAAATTCTTTAAATGTTTAAAATGTTCACGTAATAGCTTTTTTGAATTACTTAAGTTACGTGAAATATTGGAATATTTACGTAGTATCACTCAGCATAGATTTATCTCTGGAACCATAAGGCGTAGAGACATAAAATTTGGTAGGAATATTCCTTTCGCCGAGTAGACGTCGGCTAAGAACGGATTTTACAAAATACTACTCGCAAGAGTTTTTTTTATTATGAACAGAACAGCGTCTGTCGGATCAGCTAGTAATATACAAAACGAAAAAGCTGTAAATATTGGTTTGAATGAATAGCAATTAGTTTCTTGCCACTTCTTTTCATTAAAGTTCAATTTGAGCGAATGTTGGTAAATGGTAAAGTGAGCTCATGTAACTTTTTCAATTTTGTCTGTAATAGTTCTATCACTTAATTACTATAAGAATAGGCGATATCAAGTTGACGGGCGCAATTATAGATTTTTATGGGTTTTTCAAGAATTTTAAGCGGCACTGCATTTTAATGGGCAGGACGTTTCAATTATCATCAGCTGAACGTCCTATCTCGTCCCTTATTGTATTAAAAAACATGCATAGAATAAAAGAATCAGCCCAGTTCTAAGCTAACCCTACGAATCTCACTTAAATGGGCTTACAAGACTCTTAAACTGAATTCCAATTCTCATAAACGCTCCCATTACAGTTACTGCATTAATTATTACTACTGTTTTACGAAGTTTGACATGGTTTTGATAGTCCCCAGTGGTGTCTGCTAAATTATGTTCAATTCCGATTTGATATTTACCCTGCTCGACTTTCTAAGGGAACATTTTCGAAATGCTATCAAAGTTTTCGCTCGCAAAACCTCTGTTAATGACGTGATAACATCGTATAACCAATTATCAAATTGGAGCTCCCGAGAGATTCCTTACAATGTCGGAATGAAAACGTTGTCTAGATTAATTAGTACTGTAATAAGGATTACAGCTAATTGTAGCATGTTTAGTAATTACAGACTTAAACAGATTTAAATTGGCACCATTTTTAAAATTGATTTTGCAGTTTATTTAAATTGCGAGCGACATTAACATTTTGAATAGTGAGCTAATAAATAAGAGTTCTTAGATTAAGGATTGGTCTCCACTGCGCTCCAGCTAGATACTACGTCCTATTATAACGTAACACAAATCGATAATTACTGCTACATTAAATATGACCAACGTAAGGCCATACCTAAAAGATCCTACAATATACAACTACAATTATTAATAAATTGTTAAGATATAATGTAGTAAAAATAATAAGAAAAAATTATAATATTAAAAATAGTACTGGTGCCCATTTCGCTAAGCAACCACGCGCTTTTATCATTCAGGTAATCATTTACAGTGTAATAAGCCTTTTTACTTCAAAAAGGAGGTGGTTAACAATTCGATCGGTATTTTTGTATGTATGTACGCCGATTACTCTGAGATTTATGATCCGATTTACGTAATTTTTTTATTCTTTAGTCCCATAAAAGTTATACATAGTTTGACCTAGTAGTTTTCATTTTATGAAAATTTTTGTTTACCTCGATGATATAATTATTGTTTTTTGTGTACGGCTTTTTTAGGAGTTTTCATTCAGGTTGATTATATATTATAATTATTAACTGACACTAAAAAGTAAAAAATAAAAATAAAACTACGTTTAAAAAGACTGACTTCAAGACACGGGTGGCCAGACAACCTTAATAATTACAGTAAGTAAGCTGTCTATAATATTAAGTTTTATTTTGTTTAAGGCTTGGCACCGCTTTAAAATCTATCAATATGTAGAACATACAAATAATAGTAGTTTTTTAATATTAAAGGCATAAAAGGCAATGCATTTATTTTCTCAAAATTGATTACTTTAGAATTCTTTTTGATGTCATTTCTTATACTACTAGATACTACTACCGCTTCGGAAACAAAGGTGTATTAAATTAAATTTTTAGTTATTTGATACTTTTCAGTTTTAGAAGTCGGTTTTTTTAAACGTAGTTTTTTTATTGATTAAAATGTTTTCATCACCGATTTAAATCTATTAAAGTGCAATCTTGCAGGCAAATTGGTGTTTTACTACAAATGTGGACACCTATTCCCATAAAAAAGAATAATGTACTTTTTACAGATAATAATAACCAGTGCACTATTTATAAATTTTGAAAACATAATTTTATTAACGATGCGGGGCTCGAACCCACGACCTGTCGCGTTCCGTGCGGGTGCTCTCCCAACTGAGCTAACCGTTCGTATCGTCATTTCATATTTATAATGTATAATCATTTCAAAAATCACTTTTGCAATGAAACATTCTTATATAATCCTCACAAAATTAGCTATACTAAGAACACAAAATATATCGTTTTTAAAAGTACAGCACAAATTTCAATCGTATAAAACCGTACAGGCCAACTTCGTAAACTTATAGTAACTAGTAACTTTCTCTAAAAACAATTTCAGATCGATTCCTTTCACGTTGAGTAAACACATACTCGTCACATATTCGCTGAAAGCCTTAAATTTATGTCTCCTTTCATTTCTACCTTTCCAAAGTCGCTATTTGCTCTGGCATGAAGCCAGAAATATCTCTTGCGGTGCGGACAAACTAGGCATCGAATTTTTACAACCTAGATAAATTTTTACCTCGATTTCGAAGCGATCCCAGCCGTTTAAATATTTTGCTTCATAGAAATGATGTCTCAATAAATTGTTATGATTCAAGGAGCGTTTTCAGACTCTCTATGGTTGCATTGTATTACAAGTATTAAGCTCTATAATACAAACTTTCAAACCACTAGAACAATATTTAGTTCTTGTGTGTTGAAAGAAAAGTATTTAGTGGTTTTATAACGGCAAAAGTGAAACTTTTTTTCATACTATAGGCATTTAACTAAAAACTGTGGAATAATATTTCATTAACGATACAAAAATCGCTTTATCAATATTAATTTTATGCTTGGAAAATTGGAATGATAGTGGGAAATAATAAAAGTAGACTAAGTTTCCAACTAATATTTTTATTGAACACTGTGTCTTAGCCCTGCTAAATATATTGATTGAAAAGGATTAAAAATGATGAAATTTGAATAATTTCAATTATTGTTCATCTATATATAGATATACAGTCACTCCATGACTGATTCCCTATACTTTTCAATCAATATTTTTAATCAGGGAGAGTACTACATACATAATACTTAACAATAATTTAGATTATATACAAACATTAAAAAACAAACAAAATAGCGTGGAGCACTGGCACAAATGAGTAATAGTCTATACACTTAACGGTCAGCTGCTGCGAACTATAGGCACCGCCCAACCGTCACGCGACATGCAACACACAGACTGTAATCAAAATTTCACTTTAAAAGTGAGTAATTAAAAATATCTTGTGACAACTATGCTTAATATTATAATGCTGTGTATCGTTCAATATAACCTTTTCATGTTCATTCAAAAATGGAAATTTATGTGATCACAAAAATAAATATTGTTTTACCACCGAGTCATTTTCGACTAGTATGGTATACTTACGCGCTGCGTCTCAAGTTTTGTTACGGGCTCGATCTCCGCTGAAATTGACATCTCATCATTTGGTGATAAGTTTGATAAGGCAAAATGCTTATTACTTTGTTTGATCCTGAGTAGATAGTTAAGCATTTCAGAGCAGTGAGTTTCGTTTGGAATTGTAAAATAAATTTTGATTCAATAATTGGGGTGTATAAAATAACTTTCTATAATCGAATTGTCAATTACCGTTTGTACAATATGTTACGGTAACTTCCCTTTGTGGTACCAGAAGATAGTTGAAACGTTGTTAGATTCAGCGATCGAAAAACGTGTCTTAGAGAGAAAAGCAAACTCATGTAGGCAATCAAATGCTATGTTGTTATAGTAAGCCTAAAGTGGCAGTGAGAAAAAGATGATGAATGCATCAGGATTCTTCACTTCCTGCAATGTGTGATACGATAACCTTAAGGTGGAAAGCACACAAGAGGAATAAGTAATACAAATCCTTTGAACAGATGAAATTAAAGGTATGAGAGGAACGGAATGGAAGAAGATCAAGATAAGAGTCTACGGTGCCAGCTTTAGGAAATCTATACTATTACGGTCGAAAAAAGCTAGAAAGCAAATGAAGGATATTAGGATATCCTCAAGGTAGTCCGTAGTAGTACTCCGACACTCTAAATCGTGAAATGTGGAAGGGTTGCCGAACCTCTAAAGTATACAAGCAACCATAGTCAAATCCCTAGTCAGCCTGTCTATGAAGAACTCTTGGAAATTATTGCTTTTATTATAGATAAAACGAACATCAAATACCTAGTCTAAATCAATCCAATTATAGGGTTGTCGATCGTGCGTGTGGTATTGCACCAGAATATTTAATATTTAATAATTTTAAGCCAAATGCTTACTTACTTTAACTCTCATAAGTTACTTCATTTGAAACAATTTGGCTTTACTAGGGGACGTTCAACAACGGATGCAGGTGTTGAGCTGATTAAGAATATTTTTGATGCCTGGGAGGAATCGCAGAATGCACTTGGCATCTTCTGTGATTTATCTAAGGCTTTTGATTGTGTTCAACATTCAACGCTGGTCAGGAAGCTATACCACTATGGCATAAAAGGAACTTCGCTCGATCTTCTGACTTCATATCTAAACAATAGAATTCAGAGGGTCGACGTGAATGGCAGGAGATCTCCTGGGACTCCCCTCAGTATGGGGGTACCCATTCCCAGTCCCAGGTACCCCTTGTGGTACCCCACAAGGGTCTATTCTTGGACCGTTCCTCTTCCTTATCTATATAAATGATCTTCCTAATCTTATAGAGAAAAAACATAAGGTAGTATTGTTTGCGGACGACACTTCACTGATTTTCAAAGTGAAAAGAAACCAAGCTATGTATGACGAAGTGAACGATATTTTATCTGACATCGTGTACTGGTTTAGCGCTAATAACCTATTGTTAAATAGCACGAAAACTAAATTCATTAAATTTACCGTAACAAATGTCAAAAATGTAAATGCAAATGTTTTGTTAAACGGAGAGGTGATAGAACCGGTGGAATCTGCTATATTTCTTGGCATAACTCTAGATTCCAAATTACAATGGGGCCCCCATATTGAAGGATTGGCGAACAGATTTAGTTCTGCAGCATACGCGGATAAAAAAATTAGATAATTATCTCACATAGATACTGCGCGACTAGTATACTTTAGTTATTTCCATGGTATTATGTCCTATGGTATATTGCTATGGGTCAACGCTACTGATATTAATACAATATTTGTGCTGCAGAAGAGGGCTATTCCCGCTATTTATAACCTAGGTCCTAGAGAATCATTGAGAGCAAAATTCAAAGAAATTAACATCTTGACTGTTGCTTCTCAATATATTCTTGATAATGTTATGTATGTTCATAGGCACATAAGTGAATTTGCCAGAAACTGTCATAACCATAATGTTAACACCAGGAACAGACATAAACTGATGATGCCTACTACTCGGCTTAGTTGAGTTAGTAAGTCTTTTATGGGGCGATGTATATGCTTCTACAACAAGATCCCAGAAAATGTTCAAAACAAAGGTGTTACGTTATTCAAAAGAATTGTTAAAAAACGTTTGTGTGGTAAAGGTTACTATAACATAAATGACTTTCTTAATGATACCACAGATTGGGAATGGAGCGACCGCCCTCAGGCTATTAAATAATAAGTTTAATTTAACAATGTAAATTTGTAAATGTTACTTTAATTGTAAAACATATTTTTGATGAAAAAAAAAGCCCGCTGCGTTTGTTGCGCCCATTCTTCTCAGGCCTGAGGCATTCACTTTGGAATGGGTGGTAGTTTTTTTGACTTTCAGTGGGTGATTTCACATCCTATTTTGAATAAAAATGTTTGAATTTGAATTTGAATTTGAATAGCCCGACCCCATCTCCTCCCATGGGTTTCGTAAGAGGCGACTAAGGGAAACAAGCTATGGAGGATGGGCAGCAGCATTTTTCTAAGACAGTACCACCATCAACTGCGATCGCCAAGCCGCCTGCCAAGCGTGGCGATTATTTCAAAATCTACAAAATTAAAAAAAACATGAGACATAATATAAGACTCCGGCCCCCAGTCTCCGGCGGCCCTGCTTGTGGTGGCCATGGTAGCAGCAACATAAGCAACGGGATAGGGGGTACTAAGAATCCCTGACGTTGTCAACGAGGCAGACGAGGTCGCTAACTATGGGCCTCATGGTCGCTCAGGGGTCAATGGAGAGGGCTATGCTCTCAGTTTCCATGCAAGGTCGAATCATAAATGAGGAAATCCGATCCAAAGTCACCGAATTAGTTGATATGGTTGCGAAACTGTAGAAGCAGTGGGCAGGGCACGTTTGACGGACAGATGGCCGTTGGGGCAGTAAAGTCCTCGAATGGTGAGCTCGCACCGGAAGATGTAGTGTTGGTAGGCCCCCCAGGAGATGGACGGACGATCTGGTCAAGATTGAATAGATTGGATGAGGGCAGCGGAGGACCGATCGTCCGACTGAAATGATGATGGTGACAATAAGAAGTAATCAATTCGTAAGTGATATTTTAACACAACTCCTAAATATTTTATATAAACCTCATCCAGTACGTTATACACTTGTGTGATTTGATTTGATTTCATTTGAAAATATTGGTGCTAAGACAGTCTAAATTGAATTATACAAATCACATATTATTAAGTTGAAGTATAATATTATAGTAGCATCAAACACGTAAACTAAGCAATGTTTAATAAATAGAAACATAAATCATATTGTTATCCATTCGTACAACATAATCTAAATATAAACGATATATGAATAATTCACAATGACATTTAAATGGAGCAATTTCGAAGGGAAAAGACACAATGAACCCAGTTTCAACTTTCTTTGCATTTTAATACAGAGTACATGAATACGTGATGAACTTATACGTAATGGCTTTTTTTATAAGAGCTTGAGTTGACTACAGACTTTTGGTTACTTAATAATGATTTTTGAAGTGAAACTTCTTTCGAATCGGTGTGATTTTAAACTCGATGAAACGAAAAAGCGATACAATAGAGGCACAAACAGATAATTGTCGGCCGGCTGAATAATTCAGCTGGCGAGAGAATGACATAGGAAGCATAATACAGTATTTTGGTACCAGGCAATCATAGTTCAAGAAGAGATTGTCTTAAGTATGACGCGAGTATACCTTAATATATTCTGACGTCATGCGCACGACGTATTACTTACTACATAGACACCAGGAGAACATAAATATGGTAGCGGTCTTTCATAGTGGTTTAAATCATGTCTAATACTACATGTTGGTACATGTAATATTAGATCTGTCCTGTGGACCTGTGAAGTCCTGGTGGACTTTATATGCAGTGTAGAGGTTAATGCACAATGCAGGTTTCACTTCTGACATGTGTACTTTGTACGCACGCAATTTTTTTAACGTTTTTGGAATGGATTTGTAAAGCTATTTTGGTAATACAAAACTTGTAGGGGAATTATGGTGAATCGACTTATTTTTCTTTAAAGTTACCAACCTCCATCACATAAGTATTCATAAGAATTGATTCTGTAGATGCTTTTAAGTACGGCCGGAAAAAATCAAGTCCCTACTAACGAAGATCCATAAGGATTCGAGGGACCTCTACAAATATAATAATGTTATTTTTTTTGAAAAATAAATCAAACATACCATAAAACTCTTTAGTAAACTTGAACTTATTAAGAAGATCAAAGGAGGTCACGGGGAATTCTCTATTAATAATAGACTATTATGTGTATTTAACGGGTGATGATAAGATAACTTTGAAAAGAGATAATAAGCCAACAAAATTCAAAGAAATGGTTTGAATAACAACAATGCCATTGATTTTATAAAGTGACGATGCCGGAAATAAGACTTCTAAGAATAGATAAATAATGTAGCCGTATTTGGGCTTTTTGGGCGATATTTTGTGTGGAATAAAAATATAAATGTTACTATAACACCTACTTGCTTCCTACTTTTCGCTGGCCCATATTAATATTTAATAAGTAAATAATAAAGTATCAAATATCATTTTCTTATATCACGTTTAAGTTTTAAGTTTTGTTTGTAGAAGGCTTTTTTTAATTGTGTTATTTCTATGACTTGAACAACTTAAGAGTAATAATAGAAACGCAACTTAATTTTTTCTAAATAATGTTATACTTAGCCTCCTTCGGATTTTAATTCTTAATTAATTATTACGTGGAGTGAAATTTATGTATTTTGTTATGTAAAGTCCTATTTCAATAGTTGACGCTTTGCTAGAGGTAAGCCAATGCCAACGGCGAGCGAAGAAAGTTAAAACCCTTATTTCTTTTAGAATACATCTACTAAATTACTAGACCAAATTGTAATCTACAATACTCAAACAAATGAAATTGAAATGAAGCTAACACGAAGTAGAACGCCCAAATTCTCTCGTCACGAAACAATTTTCATTAGAGAATATTACGTGACAGTAATGTTAAGTGCAAATGTGTCCGTTGTTTTAGCTTCTGAACTTTTCCATTATGTTTCAAGGGATCACTTGTGCATTTGTTCCTACTTTTCTAATTTTAAACTTTATTCTCAGATATTTCAGGTGTAATGGTTCGACCACAACAGATAATTTAGATGTGTGCGTGCGATATTTCGGTACTCAGTGTAGTCTTCTATATATATATATACTAGGAGAGGTTTTTTTTATATGAAAATAAGAAACGAGACGAGCAGGACGTTCAGCTGATGGTAATTGATACGCCCTACACATTACAATGCAGTGCCGCTCAGGATTCTTGAATAATTCTTGGCGGCACTACAATTGCGCTCGTCACCTTGAGACATAAGATGTTAAGTCTCATTTGCCCAGTAGTTTTACTAGCTACGGCGCCCTTCTGAACGAAACACAGTAATGTTTACACATTGGTTTGTTCTTAGAGTCAAAGATAGAGTTAAAGATTTTAAACATATTACCACCTTGATTCTTCTATTTAATGCATTTGTTCGTTCTTTACTTGAATTCGGCTCGGTAATTTGGAATCCTCATTACAATGATCATATTCAAGAAATAGAGAAAATTCAAACGAAATTCTTAAAGCATTTAAAATTTAGGTGTTCCGCTATCGATCAATATGTTCCTAACTTAATCTCTCTGGAAAAACGTCGTAAGGTAAAGGATCAAACATTTCTGCTAAAATTACTTCATAATATGATTGACTCTCCACTTCTTCTTAATTGCCTTAATTTCCGATGTCCAAGACAATCTTCGCGAATTAAATCTTTATTTAATTTACATACTACACGCACTAACTATGCACAAAATGCCTTCATTCATCGTTCTTGTTTAGTATACAACAAAGAATTCTGTTCAATTGATTACTTTTCAGGGTCGATACAGAAGTTGATTGAACAAATTAAGAAAATGTCTTAGCTTAAATTATTTCTCATTAGTATTATATATAATATATATTGCATCTCTTATTAACTTAAAAATGTATGCTTTTATTATTAATATTATTACTAAAATCATATATAATTTTCTATAAATATTTTGTTATTTTCAATTCAATATATTTAATTAATATTTATTATTTTCATAACAAATAGGTACTTTTAAATTGTAATTAATTTGCTCGCATTTTTCTATGTACTATTTAATTGTGGAAACTTTTATTGGTCAGTGATTTATATTTTAAGTGTATTAAGTTGTACTGTTTGTTTCCCGAATAAAATAAAATAAATAATAAAATAAAATAAATAAAATTTCTGCTTCATGGCAGTAATAGGTGCCGTTGTACCCATAATCTAGCTGGCTTCCTGTGCAAAGGCCTCCCACTGATAAAATTAAATAAAGTTTTAGTGAACGTAGTAAGAGTAATTTTGACACCACTTTTATGATAAAGTTACAGTCCGTGTCAGACAAATGTCTGAACAAAAAAAGACAGAATTGAACTATTGTGTTCGCCACTCATACTTAGCTCATCGTCAATCCCTGCCGCCTTTACGAACCGCAGTATCTTCTGGATGCGAGCACTACAAACAGCACCTGGGCGCAAGGTGTAGTCGCCAAGCATGGTGTTATGCTTATGCATTAGTGGGCCGCAATCGTAGAGGAGATGAAGAGGCGATTCATCAGCCTGAAGGAAACAAACTTAAAAAAAATACTGAGAAACATCTCTACTGTAACTTTAATTACGCAACTGAAAATTACTAAAAGATGAGACAGTGGAAGAATAGTATATGATTGTAATGTACTGCAATAAATTATTGGTATTATTTTTAATAAAGAGCACAAAATAGAATACAGGACGATACTATTATCTTCCATTTGCTTGCGAAATCGGAACATACGTTGGAAATTAGATTCATTTTTGAATATGAGTTCTACCGTGGAACTAACGCAGCAGACATAGCTCGTAATATGAATGCTGTCTTTTGAGAGGATATGGTTAATGAACGCACTATGCCTTTCGACTTGAAGAAGAAACACCAAACAAGATTACCAACTAAAGTAAATAATGATGAATCAAATGAGATTGTCGCTTCTCAGCAAAATACCAAAAAAATACCGGCTTAATTTCAGGTTAGAAAACCAACAATATCGAGCCATTTGCATGAAATGTTTTGATTGTCCACAAAAGGAAGTATGTGCTGAAGAGTTTTTTTTTATAGAAGAGGAAGAAAACGAATTTATGAACATATATACTCTGTTGTAGTACTAGAGGTCAATCACAAGAGCCTTGGAGAATTTATAATACGTGGAATATACGTAAGTACATAAGAATTCGAAAACCGAAAATACGTGGTACGTGGCGGGAGAAGCACTAACCGGGGCACCGCGATGAGAGTGTATCTGTTATACTACTGTCACGAGAGTGGATCAGGGATTTGAAAATAATACACAGCTTTAAGGAACCTTTATTTGTGTTCATTTCCACGAACTTGTACATCGCCGGTCTGCCGCTGTTTCTCTTCAGATTCTCTTCTTTTCTATCTTCTCCTCACTGAATCTCATTCCAATACTTTTCACTACTTCTGCTTCTCTTCTTTCTTTTCTATTTTACTTTCGAGTCTGGACTGGAACTCACTAGAAATTTCCTTTAATTTTACAAAATCAAAAAAATCCTTAACACTAGTAGGTATTGAACCTCGGTCTCCAGCGTCTAAAGTTAGCACTTTTCCGCTGAGTTGCGAGTATTGTTACGGAGCTGTCAATGCCTTGAAGTTTGAAAACTCTCGTCATAGACGTCGAAGCGTTTATTCGCGACACTACTATATGTCTACTAATACGTACATATAGAAAAGTAATAGTTTTTTTTTATCAGAAAATGTGACGACACTAGCAATACTGCACAAGCTGCTAACAAATCTAACAATGCTCCTAGTTAAACCTGTATATTTAGTAATTGGTACCACGGCTTTAATTAAGAATCTTATAAAAAGTAATGTAACGAGTCTAATATTTAATGATGTACATGAATTATTCTTGTCTATCAACTTTTTATGAACGATTATTAACTTAATTATTATTGAATGTTACTTCAATCGCGCGTAAAGATAACACTCACACTTGTTTTTTTCTATCCGTAGTTACGCGAGAAAATCTACAGAACCGTTATTTATAAATAATGCATATTTTCTGCGTTTAAATTTTAGCATTGCCTTATTTCACACTAATTTATACGCTAACCCGTAATTTAATGTAGTAGGTATTCTTAAAGAGGGAACCAAATCCTTATTTGAGTTATTCATATCTTAGACGGTTATAAGTAACATCACAAATAAATTACTCATTATCTCATTATGGAGAGGTTCTCTAAAAATTTGATAAAAATTAAAAACTTGTTACATAAATTAAAAATGAACGATCCGGGACTCGAACCCGCGACCTCTCGCGTTCCATGCAAGCGCTCATACAAACTGAATAATAAAATTTTAAAAACAAAATCTTATGAACGATGTGGAACTCGAACCCGAAACCTTACGCGTTCCATGCAAGCCCTTCTACCAACTGAGCCAGCCGTTCGAGTGAAGTATCGTTGATAAAATCTTGTATGCTTTGTTCAACTCTCAAGTTGAGAAATAAATTAGCGAAAATATCACTTTTGAGAAAGTAAATGTATTTTTTGTACTCCTCTGCTAAAGAGTCATTTAATACCTGCTAGGTATTCTTAAAGAGGGATCCGAATCCTTATTTGCGTTCATATCTTAGTTAGACGATAATAAATAACATCACTTAGTTACACATTATCTAATTAAGGGGAGGTTCTCTACAAATTCCTATCTTAACCGGCGGCAATACGGAGCGTTGTGAAATCTTCAACAAAAACAAACGCCAGCGGTGTTTATTGTTACAAGCCCATTTAATATAGGTATGTCGGTTATATTAATTTTGTTTCGTGGCTTTCGGACAAGGCTTCCTCGGCTTATGCTAATGCCCAGGAGCTGTTGTCTGCTTATTAATCTCAACTGTTTATATTTGACTTGTTCCCAGCGGCCTTCCTTCCTGATACTAATTTTACACTTTATTTTTACTTGAAAGAGTTGCCTAAATACACTTTTGTTTAGTTTAGCTTATTTGATGAAATCTCTTTAATGCTGAATTAAATAAGAATAAACATAATATTTTGGAAGAGATACTTAAAATATTTTCGAAATGAGTCTTTACTTAGTTGTTTTGTGTTTCAGCTCTGCCATTAAAATGGGGTACCTATATAGGTATTTGTCAGAGGAGAGTTTGGAGACTATTCGACATTCGATAATCAGTACACAGATGACTCCGTAGGAATTGTTTAAGGAATTTATTTGTTTATCACATTTTCAATGTAGAATTTGTTTTTTGAAGTAATTGCATGTACAGATATAATATTATTTCTTTTCGAATAATATATGTGACATCAGTGTGCGAATTTCTAGATGAATTCAAAAAGTTCCCATGAATTCAGGACTTCTACAAAAGAAGGTATAAAAACTTATTAATCATCATAATCATCTTCCTTTACAAGTGGGAGGCTCCATTCAACAGGATACCGGTAAGATTATGGGTATTTCTGCCGTGAAGCAGTAATGTGTAAGCATTATTTTGTTTCGGTCTGAAGGGCGCTGTATCTGGTGAAAATACTGGGCAAATGAGACTTAACATCCTATGTCTTATAGTGACGAGCGCAATTGTAGTGCCGCTCAGAATTTTTTGATTTAGTATCTTGAGCGGCATTGCAATGTAATGCATTGTAATGGGCAGGACGTATCAGTTACCATCAGCTGAACATCCTGCTCGTTACAGCCCTTATTGTCATAAAAAAATCTTCAAATCAGTTGGAACACGTCCACTGCTGGACAAAGGCCTCCCCCATAGTTGTCAAAGACGATTAGTCCTACCAACACTGCATCTTCCCGTACGTAGTTGGCATTCGAAGTCCTTACCGTCGCAAAAATAATTAGATAAAAATTAAAAACTTGTTAATACTTTAAATTAACTACAACAAGTAGTAGATTAGCACCAGTAGAGACTAGATATATCATGAACTTGTCTATATTTCTAGATTTTCATGGAACCAAACGAGAATGCGAATCACGTAGCGAAGAGTGAACTTTCGTTGCCTATACTCTCTTGTAATACCAGAGGAATAGTATGACCCTCGTCGCCATGTAAGGATGTGAGCGAATTCTGATTTTCATTAAGTGTTGTAGGTATATCGTATCGGAAGCACTGCAAGACAAGTTTCTAACTTAGCGCTAAGATAATATTCAATTTTATTAGAATGTCACACAAGTCTGATTTTCACCATGCTAGAAGGAATATACGTTTGCTGCGGGTGTACAAATTAAACAAATATAAAGTCACAGGGGTTTTTTATTGCAGTTTTAAAGGCCTTTATTCTAGTGCCTATTTAATCGAAGTAGAATCTATCCCGCAAATTTGTGGCCAATAATTTAGTCGTAATAAAAAAAAAACAAAAATTTATTAATTATCTAGATCCTAAAGAAAAAGAGAAAAATTTAAAAGAAACATTTTGACTTTTACATCTCAATATATTCTGGATAACGTTCTGTATGTTCATAATTACATTAACGAATTTGGTAGAAACTGTGACAATCATAATCATATGTCGGCTAAGTTGACTTAGTAAGTCTTTTATTGGCGTTTACTATCCCAGAAAGTGTACAACAAATACCAAATTCAAAAGAATTGTTAAAAAAAACTTTAATGTAGTAAAGCTTATTATAAACTAAATGATTTACATAACGACTGACTAAGAAAAAGAACCCCGCGAGTTCCTTGCGCCCGTTCTTCTCACGTCTGAGGCACACTATTTCGAATTGGTGGTAGTTTTTACCTATAATAATTGGTTTTAAATCCTTATTTTGAATAAAATTATTTTAATACAATTTATGGACTCAATATACCAAGGGAATGTTCTATTATTGTAACATACATTTTCCGTTAAATACGTATCGCAATCAAACAATTTTGATCATTCACGAGCATTATAGAGTTCACTCTATTCACTAGTCTGTAGGGATCGTAACGTACACATTTGTCTATAAATTGCTACAGTCCGAATTGAAATCTGTATGAGTGTACAATTGATGACAATAAAGCTTTAGTTTGTTATTTAATAAATAGAATATATAACAAAGCGCAGGCCACACATGGAGTATTGCTGTCATCTCTGGTCTGGTGCACCCCAGTATCAGCTCGACGGCTGGATCACTTGGCGTTGCGTAGAGACGTCGCTTCATTGTGTGTCTTCTACTGCATTTATCACGGGGACTGTTCCAAAGAGCTGTTTAACCTGCTGCTGATTTCTGATTAGAAGTTAGTATATCATCCCCACCATCTGTATGTGTGGCGGTCCTCCACAGTGCGGTTTTCAAGGAGCTTTCTTCCACGTACTACAAAGCTGTGGAATGAGCTTCTTTGTACGGTGTTTCCGGGACGATACGGCATGGGTACATTCAAAAAAAGCGTACACCTTCCTTAAAGGCTGGCAACGCTACTGTGGTTCCTCTGGTGTTGCAAGAGAATGTGGGCGGCGGTGATCACTTAACACCAGGTGACCCAAGTACGCTCGTTTGTCCTCCTTCTCCATAAAAATAATAACACAGGAATATAGCTCTCCTCTTCTGTCTTTTAGTAAAATTTTAAGGATCAGAAGGAGGTGAGAGTACCAGGGAATCAGGAACGAGGAAGTGCACTTGGGAACTTCACAACTTGCTCAGTATTCGTAATACAACTCTAGGAAATAGGTAAGTACTAATTCATTATATCTTAAAATATTACCGAGAAATTCTATAATATAATAAATATAAAGATAAAGCAAAAACAGAAAAAAATTGTGCATGTACACATACACTCTTATGTCGATGTTAATACACTACCTACTGGCGACTGTGTAATATCTGGGACTTCTAATAAATAAAAGGCTGACTTGGTCCTCACACATCAAAGCCAAAAAAGAAAGAAAGCAAAGATGCAGCTCAGAAACTTCAGCTGACTGATGGGAGGGCAACCCCAGCTTTCAATTAAACTGGAAATTTACAAGGTGATGATGAAACTCATCTGGTACTACGGTATAAAGCTTTGGGGTTCAACGAGCACCTCCAACTTAAAAATATGCTGAGATTTCCGAAGCTCTAGAACAGATAAGTAGTGCAAACTGGTTATAGAACTGGTTGATATAAAAAATAATAAGATACACATTTTCGAAAAAAAAACGTATAATAATACAATCGGAATATTCTTTAATGGCATAATAACTGAGAAAAGACGTCATTTGGTAATAAATGAAGAGCATAAGAGCAGAGAATAAGATCATATTTTTTATCTATATATTGCACCTCACCAAGGAGGATATGTAAACTATTCCAAATTATATGTCTAAATGACAGTTTGGTTTTTTAATGATCTAAGGCGCTTAATAATTTTGCGATGCGTACAATATTCACTTCACGGTGTGTCCTCTCCCGCGTCTACACGTTTCGGAGAACTCTTTTACTTGATTTCTACCTCCAAATTTCACTATATACAAACAAACCACATGCTTAAATATCATTCACATAAGAAACAATAAATTTTAAGAAACTTTCTTACACGTAATAAAACCGATAAATAAATAAAAGATACCTTCAAAATAAGCGCTTACACATACCCAAAAGGCCCTAGTGGTTCCTTAGAAAGGTCCGTAGACTCGTTCGTACTTCTTTTCTTTGTTTGTAATTCACCATTTTTTTATCATGAAACAGGTCACCTGGTGTTAAGTGATCACCGCCGTCCACATTCTCTTGCAACACCAGAGGAAAAACTGGAGCGTTGCCGGCCTTTAAGGAAGGTGTACGCGTTTTTTTGAAGGTACCCATGTCGTATCGTCCTGGAAACACCGCACAAGGAAGCTCATTCCACAGCTTTGTAGTACGTGTAAGAAAGCTCCTTGAAAACCTCACTGTGGAGGAACATAAATATTAAAATACCTGTACACATAAAATATTAATTATTAATAAGCTGAATTAAATATCTACACGAACACATTGTTGTTACGCCCGAAATGAAAGTAAAAATAAAAATAACCGGAATTAATCACATAAGCCACCACGACACACGATCCATATTTTTCATCTAGCATGTTCTCATCACAGAGATTTATTTGACACTCGCATACTCAACTCACAAAGAAATTCCAGCCGCGATCGGTTTAATCTATTATTCGTTCCCAACCTCGCATCCCGTAGGCCAATTAATATCAATATAGCTTATATTGTAGGCCGGAGCTCAGTTGAAACTTATGAATGTCAATATCAAAAGGTAACTTCAAATTGGAGTTATAAAAGGATATTTTTATTGATTCTTTTAAACTTAATATATTTTTTGAGAGTAAATTCACCAATGGGAGGCTCATTTGCACAGGTTGCCGGCTAGATTATGGGTACCACAACAATTTTGCCGTGAAGCAATGTGTAAACAGTGTTTTGGTCTGAATGGCGCTGTAGCCAGTGAAGTAACTGGGCAAATGTGACTTAACATCTTATGTCTCAAGGTGACGACTGCAATAGTAGTGCCGCTCAGAATTTCTGTGTTTTTCAAGTATCCTGAGCGGTACTGCATTGTAATGGACAAGGCGTAACAATTACCATCAGCTGAACGCCTTGCTCGTTTTGTCCCTTATTTTCGTAAAAAAATCTAATCTTTACAAAATATTATTAGTAATGATTCGATTTTTCTATGATTGTTTTTTTGCTTGAAACAAAACAAAATTCAACATGGGATCGGATTTTACAAAATCTATAGAATTATGTATATTGCAGTAACAAAAATTTTACAAACATATGAGACGTTACCTTTTAGAATGCCTTCATCTATTATGTAAGGAACACCTGTGCCAGAATGTCCAAGGTCCAAGGTCTTCCATATACATAGATTCCATATAAATTTTAACATTGGAGTCTCACGAAACATGTCTCACATACGCGGTGCTGTGGTCCGAAGAAATATTGCTAGTTTCTCGGCAGATTTTGATTCCCGTAAAATTTCAGTATATTTCTAAAATTTATTTTTATTACTTAATTAGTTAAATAGCAAACTCAATTATTTTATTTACTATAAACGTCTAATAAATGAAAGCCATTAATAAATTTTTTAATGATAAATTGGTTCTTGATTTTCGAAATGTACGTTCTCGCATCAGACTGGGTGGACCCAACACCCTAAGTAAATATTTTTAAATTTATAGTACATCATGTAAAAACAAAAAGATCATTTATACACCTAGATAGACTATGACAGCTGTGTAAACATTGACTAATTAACAAAACTAAACTGTATTTTAAGCAATTTACGCACACTAATGCAAATGCAAATAATGTAGCTTCTCACGCACACTAAACTATCTAGAAGTATAAATTATCTAATTAAAAACATTTCCTCAAATAAAAATAAAATAGTTGAGATCCTGAAGAGTTTCTTACCTGCCACATGCCGCAGAATCCCAACAATAATATAGTTCTTGACGAATCAACCTTTCTTTCATGTACCATTAAAATTTTGAAAGTTTTTCCTATTATAATATGCGTGTATTATATACAATACAACCTTCATTATTATTGTATTTGAAACCAAACTATTATTCTATTAATCTGATTCGGAAAGACTACATATGAAATACAAATGATTTAAGTTTTCTTATATATACGAGGTCTCGTGCTAGATTTTGGCGAGACAACACGTCCTGAGGATGCCTCGTGTTGAGGCAAAACACGTGTCG
Source organism: Leptidea juvernica (assembly GCA_949711755.1). Lineage (NCBI taxonomy): Eukaryota > Metazoa > Arthropoda > Insecta > Lepidoptera > Pieridae > Leptidea > Leptidea juvernica. The sequence continues at coordinate 9,842,426 of CATIXQ010000011.1, forward strand.
AATTGTTTTAAAAACAAATATTGGCGGAATTAACACTAAAGAAAACTTAAATCATTTGTATAATTATGGATTTCCGCAAAGTAACGCCTAATTCAATAAATTTTACATATGAAATGTAAAATGACTTCTTAAATCTAATATTAATGAATATTTTCACTTTTTTATGTAAGTGCATTTTCAATGCTTCGATTCGGTTATTTTTAAATGCATTTCCAAAAGCACTTTAACCTTGATAGGCTACTATTTGAGCTTGCAAAATATCCCTTTGTACTTTTACAAGCAGCTGTACATTCATCGAATTCTCAGCTGAATAGCCAGATTTTTATTTTTATTGGTAATTAAACAATTAAGCTATTCGTATGTACAAAAGGCCTCTTTCTGAAGTTCCCCTCTGAGAGAGAGAAATTTTATCCCCATTGATGGCATTGTGGTGTATTTTAGGTCGTCCATTCAACAGTGCGGCGAATGTTAAAAGCTTTTGGCACTAAACTGCACTTTTAGGAAAAAATAAAACCGCCAATTGAGGTGTCTTTCGTCAAGATTATGAATTGTGATGGCTCTTATAAGCTAAAATAAAATCTCTACGTGTTTGTATGTGGATGTGACTTAGACATATTTTCCAATAGTCTACAGGAATTGAAACGTAATATTCGGAAACATTACAATAAATAGAAACCTCGGTATTTATAGAAATAAATAAAAAAGAAACTTTTATGCTTTTTATATCTAATAATAATTGAACTTATGTAACTTAAAGTCTATAATCAACTTTAAATTTATTACGTTATTAAATTTTATTTTATATTATATTAGTAATAAGTTAAAAGTAAGTAATAATAAGTATGTAATAGTTAATAATTGTCACAGCAGCAACTGTGAATTTTGTGTACATCTGTGATTAGTACCTACAGTAATGTAATTTCCTAGATAGTGTTATATGTAATTGTTTGTACTGTTGATGTATCATTAAGAATAAATAAATAAATAAGTGCTTACATAGTAATTTATTGGATTTTTAAAAGTGACTATAACTGGTGTTTAAATATATCGAAAAGTTAATTACTCGTTCACTTATTGTATCGGCGATCTATAAATTTTATAGTGCCCATTCTTTATTCCTCCATCGTAATTAATATGATTGATTGAATAAATATTTTCATGAAAATTAAATACGCAATTATTTAAGGTTACTAAAAATAACAAAACACAGTTCAAATATCATAATATTGTTGCTGAGTTCGATTTAAATTAACGTTTGAAGTGTTAATAAATAGAGGAGATAATAGAATAAGTTCGTCCAAAAAAAATTTAAGGTTGACTTAACCATTATTTTGAGAAATGCCAGATGTACAGATAGAGATAAATTACTACCTTCTACTGTCATTAATTAGCTGTCAATAATCTGAAGCTGTCCCAATATAGCCGATAAGTTATTTTTATCGCCTTATATTGGGACGCGTGAATTGCAATTTCCATACAAACTTCTATTGCTGGTAAGCTATACCTCGCGGTCGTCCCATTCACAGACAGCGTGTACGGATAAGGTGAGTTAATTTCGATAAGTTTATAGGGATAGAAAAGTCAACGATAGTTAATAATATATAAAGAATATTGGGAACGGCCGTAAGATAATTTATTCATCTAGATAGACTGTGACAGCTGTGAAAACGTTGAAAAAATTGAGGTTGGATACCTCTATTTTGAGTAATGCACGCACACTAACAAAAAGTCACATACAAATGGCGAATGTAAGACGTAGCTTTACACGCACACTAAAGTCATAAACCTGACCTGTTTTCATCGGTTGTCTATGTAAACGTATAATTTAACTCAGAGTTTTTTTTTTTAAATAAGGGACGAGACGAGCTGGACGTTCAGCTGATAGTAGTTGATACGCCCTGCCCATTATAATGCAATGCCACTCAGGATTATTGAAAAATCCAAAAAAATTTAACGGCACTAAAACTTCGCTCGTCACCTTGAGACATAAGTTGTCAAGTCTCATTTGCCCAGTAATTTCACTAGCTACGGCGCCCATCAGATCGAAACACAGTAATGCTTACAAATTACTGCTTCGCGGTAGAAATAGGCCGTTGTGGTACTCATAACCTAGCTGGCATCCGGTGCAAAGGAGCCTCCCACTGGTAAATCAAATAACAATGGTTGAAATAATTATATTTGCACTGACTGAATTCTATTCCACGTTTTAAAGTAAATAATTAATCAAGAACGGCACGAAGTCTTAACTTAAATATACTTTGGACGGAACTAAAACTAGGTCTCGACTTTTGTCAGCCGTAAAGTTGATTTAAGTAAATTATTATGTCTTGCAATCGAGTCCAGATGTATTAAGGCTGTGATTTTATATATTGGATAGCTATCTCGAGTTATTTGTTTGGTAATAAGATTGGTAAGTATTCACCCCATCCATACATTTGAGTTAAAATTTCATTTACCGAATATTTCTCTTACCTCCCTTTTTGCACCGCATCAGAAATTGTTTTTATTTTGTACCCTATTTTTTTTTAAATAATCAATTTAATAATGACCAATGCGTGTAGTAATGGTCTAGTCCTGAGTCACTTATTAAAATACGCGACATGGTTCTAGATGCTGTATTAATTTCTCTATAAAAATTTTTTGCTTTCAGTTTGGATTCCTTCCAATTCTCTCTTTACGTGGACGGCCAGATCATCTTTCACAATTAAAAATTTCACTGACACGTAATAAACTGAACATTGTTTCAAAAATAAATGTTAAGTTACCACAGAGTAAATCAAATTAGCCACGTTTTATTAACCATTAAACAAATTTTTTTATTATAAGTCCCTAATTGTCAGGCATCACAAAGATTATATTTCGGTACAGCTTCGTTAGTCAATGTTTACGATAAGATAAATTTGATAGATCGATGTTAATTAATAATAACTTGTTGATGCATCGTTAACTATAATTGCTCTAATTATTTTCCCTTTGATGTTCCGCGACCAGTTATCGGTCAAAATGTTTTGTAATTTCCGACGTGTAAAAGAATTTAGCTTTTGAGATTATCGTAAGTGTTTCTTGTTTTATGATGAGACACTTATATTGAAAATAATAGGGTTTATTTACTATAGAAAATTTATTGAAGTAGGTGTTACTTTGCGGAAATCCATAATTTTCCAAATGTTTTGAGTTTTCTTTAGTGTTAATTCGGCCAATTTTGGTCTCAAACTGTCTGGCACGAGTCTCGTGTCTCTCTCGTTTGGCGAGTCAACATATCCTGAGGATGCCTCGTGTAGAAACATTATTTTTGCCAATATTCGTTTTCAAACAATTCAACACGTGTTTCGCCTCTACACAAGTCATCCTCATTAGATGTTGACTCGTCTAATGAGAGAGACACGAGACTCGTGCCAGAGAGTTTGAGACCAAAATTGGCGGAATTAAGACAAAAAAAACAAAGGCCAACACAAAAAAATACAAAAATAAACAACAAAATATGGCATGACTTAAATTCATTAGACCAGCAAAATCTGGTGAAGAATAACTGTAGGCAGAGTAAGTAAAACATCTATTAGTAGAAAATCTTCACGATAAATATATGTACAAAGTGGGGAGAAAAGTATGGGGGGGAGGGGGCAAAGGACTCTTGCTACCGATCACTACGTGAGCATTTCAATTTGTCGTTTTTGTAACAGGTGAGTCAAATGTCATTGATTTCTCTTTTGTAGATGCATAGTTTGATCTAAAATTTACCTAATACTACTAATACTTGTATGTGAATAAACCTCATTTTTAATGTAACTATGAGTAATGTTTGCACCTGAATAGCTTTAAATAGCTCATCAAGCTTTTCTGATCAAGACTTTTCCATCGATATATTACAGGGGTTTGTAGGTATTGTGGTTGCTGAGAAATACTATTTTCAAAGCCGTCTTTGAGCTAAAGCTCAATATAAATACGCATATATGCAATCTTAATGAAACTTACCTACATGTATTTTTTATTGAAGAAGTCTTCAATGCTAAGTAGCAATGGTAAAAAAATATTCTATTTGAAATAGACTAAGATCTAAATTATTTGAGCTCTGCCAATATTTGTCTTTAAACAATTCGACACGTGTTTCGCCTCTACACGAGGCATTCTCAGGACGTGTTGTCTCGCCAAAATCTGTCACGAGACTGAATCAAATGAGCCGGAAGCCGCTATTTTATTCCCTCGTCCCATGAAATGACGCGCTGTGATTGGTCGACTGTTGTGACGTATTACCCCCGGAAGAGATACGTAACAAAGGTGATGGGACTAAATTTGTTTGTTCATTCAACAATGTAAACATGTTATTTTTGTTGTTAAATCTTTTGTATACTATACGTTTTGTGTATATACGTTTCAAATAAACATTTTTTCTTACTTCCTTCTATTCTTACTAAATAGCAGTCCTCGGATCAGGTATGCTGTTATAAGTATATGTTCAAGTGTCAACAGCGTGATACAAATTAATTTTTTATGTGATTTGACGAGACGTCAGAGAAGATGATACGCCCATTACATTGAAGTGCCACTCAGGATCAATCAAAAACAAGTTATAGAGCAGTAGCGTAGCTCAGCGGTCTCCTTGATATTTATACCTACGTCTAGGCAGAGTGTTAGGGTTGTTGCACACAAAAATATTGACAACATTGACGGCGCGGCGCAGCTCATTTAACTCGGACAGCGACCAGTGCCGGCGGCGTACGGCGTGGCACTCAATAGTTTTGACATTTTTTTTATGAAAAAGAGCGTACGGGTCACCCGGTGTTAAGTGATCACTGCTGCCCACAATCTCTTGGAACACCAGAGGAATCACAGGAGCGTTGCCAGCCTTTAAGGAAGGTATACGCGATTTTTTTGAAGGTACCCATGTCGTATCGTCCCGGAAACACCGCACAAGGAAGCTTATTCCACAGCTTTGTAGTACGTGGAAGAAAGCTCCTTGAAAACCGCACCGAGGAGGACCACCACACATCCAGATAGTGGGGATGATATCCTAACTTATGGCGTGTAGTGCGAAGGTCTTTGTCTTCCCAAGATTGCTAAGCGGCCGTGTATATCATGTGTATGTGTGCGTGCGTCTACTCTAGTATGTTGCACTCTAATATTTATGTATTTTACATAAATATTTACCTACGATGAGTCCAGTATTAGCTATGGCGCTCTGCAAACCGAAACACAAGATATTTTGCAGTATTGTAATTATTTGTAATACCGGTTGTCGACATGAAAAGACGGCGCTGTGATACTCATCTTGTCGAAATTCTATGCAAAGAAGCCTCCTATTGGAAAATATAAGGAAGTTCATTTAATCCTTAAAAGAATATTTGTTATCTAAAATTATTTCTCACCCACTGTTTACCTTGATGCTGCAAAAGTTATTATCATATCCTATGGAGTGACAGAAGTAAGTGGGTGTCAGTGATCACTTAACAACAATTATCCCGTTTATTATTTGAAAGGAGAAATATAATTCTAATAAAACGATACAAGGAAAAGGCAAGGGAATTATCATAGCAAAGGTAATAAAAACAAAATAAATTTTTGTGGTTTATTTAATAAAATCTCTTTTGACTTGAACACGATCACTAATTACAGACAAAAATTTCGTGTAACATTGATTATTTTATATCCATTCAGTCGAGTATTACTTACTGTAGGTATAAAATGAATAACTCGCTGATTAAAACATAAATATACATTAATATTTACAATAATATGTAAAAGCAGTGATAAAGTACAAATAGAATTTATTTACAAAAACTTCATGTCCCTTATGATTTTGGATCGGCACTTTCACCGATTATAATCTTTTAAATGGAGCATGATCAGAATCACATGTACTCAGTATAATGGTTACGGTGTAATGTTATTTTTTTTATGTTTGACAGACAATAATATGCTAGCCGCTGCTACTTGATACTAACTGTCAAAGCATTTGGTGCATACTTTGTTGTTGATTACGAAATAATCTATAATGAAGATGTATGTGTGAAAGAGAGAGGGATATCGGCAATACTACTCACACAATTTATGAGTCAAAGTTATAAACGGCGTTGGCAGCTAGTATCCATTACAATAACTTTTACTTAAGTTTTCCAGCATATAGAAATGTGTACAGTTAAAATAACGATCCACATCATTACGAACATCTAACATAATCTACGTACAAACAGCACACTAATAAACCCAATCTGTTATAAAAGAACAAAGTTTAGAACTAGGCTCATCAATATCAGAAGTAATTATCGATAACAAAATATTTGAAAGTTTGAACAGCCTTTCAGATTAATGGCTCAAGTATTTTGGAAAATTTATCGCAATTGGAAACAAAAATTATAAAGAAATTTTGTTAGCATAAATAATTCACTAATTTGAAACGGAAGTGGTATATCTTGACAGATTAATGCTTTTTTCAAATGATAACCGTTGAAACAGAAGACGCAAATGAGATGTTTGAGGATAGTTCATTTACAAAATGTGTTAGGTAAGGTGTTAAATCCCCAGCTTTATAACAATTATTATTTGAAACTGTTCTAGTATTTTTGAACATAGTGTAGCAGAGTTTAATAAACTGAAGCTAATACGTGTGAACTGTGGTCGGTTGTACAATGTATGTTGCTATTTCTGTAATATTTATTTTACATTCAAATACTACAATAAATTCTGTTACACAATTATACAAAATATTCAAAATTGGCAGTTACACAGACCCGTAGCCTAACATTGTGATTTACATATACAGCGTTCTATTTACATTTGAGTGCATATATTTACATTTCATTATATACTAACAAATATAACAATCTTGAACAATAATTTATTTAATATAATACGGACTTATGTTACGAATGACATGTTGGACCTTGAGGCTTAGAATGGCAAAACAAAACCATATTTTGCTTAAGCACCATATACTTAACTGTTGTTATTGATTTCAGAACATAAACATGAACCGTCATATTGAAGATTGCTATTGACAACACAGATTCAGTTACTCATTAACGGCCTTACAAATAAACTTGGTATAAAGTTATAACTGATGATAAACAAAGAAAATGCAAAATGTTTACAGTATCGTTGACAACCCTGTCAATACAATGATAATTCTGAAGTTTCCCGAATGACAAGCTGCCTTGCAAATAAACGCGGGAAACGTTATGCGTCAGAACAAACTATTCGTAAGCAAAATGTCTATTTGTAAACATTTTGCATATTCTTGGTTTTTTGTTAGTTATAACTTTATGCCAATTTTATTTGTAAGGCTATATAAGTATATGAATTTGCGTAATTTTGTATGGGACGGGAGAAATAACGAAGTTTCGGGTAATTTTATGGTAAGGCATCACCTGTTAATTATGATTTTTAACAACACAATTACATGTACGATACTATCTTTTATGAAAGTTTATTTTGGTACCCAAGATTAGATAAGTCTAGTTAATACAGCGGCAGTTTGGCCTAAAGATGAAAGTGTGAATTTAACTAAAAAATTTTTGGGAAACACGCTGTGGATACAGTATGTATTATATCAATTGAAACAAAATTTTAATAATATTTTAAGTAAGGCCTTCAATTACCTAACAAAATACAGGCAAGCAAAATATCAAGTTTGCCCGTTAGCCAAACATGCTAGCATCTGAGTCCTAATCAAAAAATAATAAAAAAAAAAAAATCTATTAAACCTTTATTTTACTTTGAAGGTACTTTTCACAATTTACTGTTGGCATAGGCGCGGCTTAATTGCAAGGTTATCCCTTACTGCCAAGTAAGTCAAAATCTTCCAAAAGAATCAGATTTTATCGATTTTTAGCTAATGTAAATCAATTGAGTCAAAATCATTCTTATAAAATTTTGTAAAATAAAACACATAACGCTAAAAAAAGTTGCGCTTACGTTTCTTTTGTCGATCGAGCAAAATTAATTTTAACTGTTTCATTATATTTTGAATAATATGAATTATATAATTTATCAAAAAATTAAGATCTGACAGTTTTATTGAATTTGGCGTTATTTTTCGGAAATCAATAACTATCCAAATATTGAGAGTCTTCTTTTCCGATTGTAATTCCGCAAAGATTTGTAATCAATGCGACATCTGTTTCGCCTCTAAACGTGGCATCCTCTGGAGATGTTGACTCGCCAAATTTTGGCACGAGACTCATTTGGCATGTAACAAGTATCGAATTGATTACAGGCAAGTCCTGGCGAAATTTGAACTCAAGAAGACAACATTTGGTTTACCACGTGATAACAAAAATATATATAAATTAGCAGCCGCATTATTTGATGATAAGCCCTTAATTTTAACATATTTTTATATGGAGGAGACAATCAGAGGCATGGATGCAATAGAGGCAAATACGATGGAGGCAACATGGATATAAGTAATTCCAGAGGTCAAAAAATGCAATGCCATTCTGATGGGAGAAAGCTCTAAGTTTGAAAGTCCCTAAGTCATAAGGGTTCGGGGATACTGGAGCCAGCAGTTCGCTCCACATAGTGGCATTACGAGGCTAGAAGTTTTTGTGAAGATCACGGTTCCGGAATGTCTGACTTCAACTTCATGAGAGTGGAATTTCACATTTTGGTATAATGTTCGATAATGAAATTCAACTCCTGGTATTAATATGTTCCTGAGCCACTTCTCTGAGCACTCTCCCTGATATAGAAACCCGTAGACTCGATTATAAAATTAAAATATTTAGAAATTTGTTTTCGAAAAAAATATTATTAAATGGAAGTCGCTATTCAACTTGTAATATCGATTCCTTTTTTAAAAAAATTCTGTAGTACCATCTGAAATATGTCATTATATTACCAACATTTTCTATTTGTTTCCATGAAACTCGTTGTAACAATAGAAATATCTAAGCTTTCACCACACCGTATACATCTTCATATCAATATTACGTGATCTATTTACAACTATTTTCACATAGAATATTATTTAAGCCAAGCCTTAACAAAGTATCTTTAAGACACAATGTATACTAAACATTCAACTTGTAAATATTACTTTACATAAAAGGTATGGAATGTAATAATTTTTTATTCTGCTTCCATACATCATCGAAATATTTCACTATTTACGGCGTATTCTAAATCCATCATACGAACGTATTATTTTGATAGTAGTGAAAAATATTTTGCCTTTCAATGATAAAAATACTAAGTCTGTGTTTTCATTGGATAGTACCCTTTAAGTTTGTGCTAGGGAATCCATCGGCACCACCAGTTTTCCGTTTGAGTAACTGTAACAAAAACAATACATAAATAAATAGAATGGAGGAAAGATACATTCAGAAATTGTCCACTTAAACATTCTCTAATCAAATCTACGTGCACAAGTTAAACATACATATAAAAGTGCAGGAATAAAAGATATTTATTTCTTCTAGATATTAACCTGCATTGTATGGGAGAAGTTCTGGATTTAGCTCTGCTTGGCCTACAGGCTTCATCTGTAACCAAGAGATATTTTATAAGTTTAACGCAAAATTTTAATTTAACTATTCAAACATTCTGTTTTCTTACAGCTGAACTTCAATTTGCGGTATTCTATTACGTATGAAGCACATCTAGCTCAGCTTATTAAAAGTTTATCAAACGTTCAAAGCATGACTGTAGACAGGATTAATTAACTGAAAGTGCACAGTGTTTCCTCGACTTCTCAAACAATACTTAAGACAAACTTCGTACGAAACGAAGTAATATCTGATACCTTAACGAGGGAAGTTTGTATCGATTAAGTTGACTCTTACGTAACCTCATCCTTTTCACTTCAAACTTGCCACAGATTAAAATAAAAAATATTAGTTTATATATATCTAAAAGAAGTAGCTTGAGAGTTGAATGGGTGAAAGAAATACCCTGTAAAGGGTAAAGAAAATATGGACGCGCTATTTTATAGAGGCCATTATAATCATAATGTTAGTAAGACTTATGTAAAGGTTGTGGATGTAATTGAGAGAGGCCTTACCATAGATCATCTAACATCGTTGGGACAGGCAGGCATCGCATTTGACAGACTCGGGACGCCGCTTGCTTTGCGAGCCTTGCGTGCCGGACTTACGCCGGAAAGTGTACCTAACGAGCAGACCTGAAATGAAACGGCGAACCGTTAAACAAAATAAACAAAAATGATATCAATATCGTGCGCGTCCATCTGAATATGCCTCTAGGCAGACGAAAGCGGACAAATATTACTTTTATGAATCTACAAATGGGAATGCCTGTAGTTATTTTTCATGATCTTTGTGTCAGCTTGACTTTTGTGTTGTATGAAAAGGGGGATAAATTAAATGAATATGTTATGAAAAAAATTGGTTGTAATGAAGTGAAGATTTGAAAGAATTTAAGAAAGATAGTAAGTACCAATAGACATATAAACAACTCACCAGCTAAACCTGCTTTGTTTATACTATTTGAACTTGAAAACCCGGATAACTTCTTCCATGCTTTTTTATTCCAAAATCCACTCGACTTGGCATCACCACAACTTGAACTGCGGGGCGAAGAAGAATCTCTAGGAAATCGAATGTTGCAGTCATCGGTTCCTAGAATCCTCACGCCACCGCCACGTGTTCCATATGCAACTGCGGGTAAGTGAGGCACAGATCCAGTTGGTTTTCTACGTAAACTTCCCACATAACTTGCACCACTACTACTTCCACTAAAACCACTGTCTAAATCTGGAGGATTACAGCTAGCGGGAGATAATAACTCATCTGTTGGACCCACTCTTAACAACTCCTCTATGTTGTCTCTATCTTCAGCTCTTTCTGAATCAGGTGATTCGCACTCAGGCATGAGCATGGCTTCTACGCTTAAGTTTAATTCACCTAATATCCTTTTATGTCTAGACTCAACTCGACGTACTTCTTCTTCAACTACACTTCTATCGAGTGATATAAGTGACTGTCGGGGTACATGCCTATGTTTTGGACATGTCCGTGAGCCATCTGTGATTTCTTCATATATATTTTCTTCAGTGCCATATCTTGTTACAAAATTATGGCGATCAGTTCGTTCTCTTGGGCATCCGCCCCTTCCACGATGGCGGTTACCCTTTCGGGAGGATGATGGCATAGACAAATGATGATCGTAATATGCGTAAGAATAATCGACTGGTTCAAATCTCTCCATTGTCGCAGCAATATTGCTTCGATTCCATGACTGTGCAACTGGATCCCTGGATACATTTATACTTGCAAGTCTAGCTGGTAAAATTTCATCGAGATCCCGAGCGCATCTCTCATCTAAAGAGTGAGCACCATCATCATGTTCTTCTCTTCTGTGCTTTCTGTAAGGTCTTCTATTAGTTTGATTGCGAGGATGACCTCTGTCACTATCTGAGCCGTGCTCGTGATAATCTGGAGTTTGGCTTCTGTGGAACTCTGGTCGATGTTTAGTACAATCAATGGTATGATTAAAGTGTTGTCTTAGACTATAACTTGAATTCGCTTCACAATCCGAACGATCATAGCATGGGCTATCATCTGCATTACTGCTGTGAGCGTGGGGACAATCCGCTGCGATTCCTGATTCTGAAGAAGGATAGTCGTGAACCTCTGCCGTAGTAAATGCTCTTTCTTCTGGTCGTGCGGGCTCTGATATTGCATGCCGATGGTGTGGGCGAGGTCTCGATGAATCTCTGTAGCTTGCAAATACTCTTTGTAACGATTGCTGGTTGTTGTATCGTCCACAGTGTGAGTTGAACACCGCCTCCCCTGCCTCGTCGGGGCTTGGCGGCGCGCTTCGTGATTCCATGGCTCATCCTCTCATATCCAAATTAATACCTGGCAACAAAAAGAAATCTAATTTATAACGTGTTTGTTTTACGTAAAGTTATGATAGAAAGCCGGGGGCAATGAATCCAAAATTACAAGCCTCGTGATAAGGGTAGGGTAAGCGACGATCAACACAGCAGCCGACGTCAATATATCATCATCAGTCGCCGCGTTATAAATTGGGGCCTTTATTATTGTGTTTATTGTTGGGTATCAGACACATGCACACTTCAAAGTATATACATTATTTTTATCAATATACATTGAATTGTAGAATATTTTAATAAATTATTACGATATTTTCTGCGGAGTTTCTTACGAATAGCTTTAAATATCAATAAACTATAAATGAGTACCTACACAACTGATGAATTGAATACCAATTATTTAACTCTTTTTCCACATTTTATTATAATATATTTTTATTTGAGCTTATTTTTACTTTTTTTATAATATATGATAATAAGAATATGGATGTTTGTTTCCGAGTCATGGATGTTTAAATGTATTTATGTATGTTTAAGTAAGGATATTGTATTAAATATATCGTTGTCATTCATAGTACAGGCTATGCCTAGTTTGGAGCAAGTTAATTTGTGTAAAAGTGTGTCATTATTCTTATTATTATTGTGTAAGTACATTTCAATAGAAATATACTGTTTTAATTTCTTTGACATTTTATGAAAATTTAGGTAATTGATATTACTATATCTGTATCACATCGTACACTGTATCTAACTATATATATTTACTAACTATATCATGTTGATATAATATTTAAAAGAGCAATTATTGTTGAGTTTCTTAGCGATTCTTCTAATATTTAACAGTGGACGTTAAAATATAACTGATAATATAAAAGTGTTGTTAATTGTATTGTTTTTATGTGTATTAATTATTAATATCTTAGATAATTTATATGTCAAGATAGTCTTACACTCGTAAGATGTATATAACTATTTCAGTTTGCATACTTTGCTTAAAATAGAGATTAACAGTGCGCCGCTATTTTTTTCAACATGTTCACAGCTGTCACAGTCTTTCTAGACGTATAAATTATTTTTTTTATAGAAATACGGACGGAGACGAGCAGGACGTTCAGCTGATTGTAATTGATACGTCCTGCCAATTAATTACAATGCAGTGCCGCTCAGGATTCTTGAAAAGCCCAAAAATTCTGAGCGGTACTACAATTACGCTTACCTCATTAATTACGGCGCCCTTCAGATCGAAATACAGTCATATTTACACATTACTAACGCGACAGAAATAGGCGCCGTTGTGGTACACATAATCTAGCCGGCATCCTGTGCAAAGGAGCCTCCCACTGGTAAATCCAAGATTAATATATCAAAAAAAGAATACAAATTCACATTGGAATAAACAATTTAACGAAAATACTTGAAAAGCGATTTCAATGACACCTACCTAACGAAAATTTCCATCACAATTTTATTGCTTTTTCGCTCAAAGTTATTGCACGAATTCCAGACCAATTTATTTCGATAAAGATAATAAGTGGCCATGAACTAGACACGGAGGGAGCCTGGTGTACCCTCTAGCTTGTTGACCGTTGCCATGACAACGGATTTGTTCCCGCGGCTTATCGTGCATCCGCCCGCTATTGCTTGCATCTAAATCATCATCAGTGTTGGGAAGCGCTTTGTAAAGGGCCGTTTGACCGCCCGACAATGACAATAATTTGTTGCACTATTGCCGTCCTGAGATTTCTCGACCCCAATTTAGTATAAGGACGTCTTATCGCAGTGGTTTACTATTCTTATTTCTGTCTGAGAAGAAAATATAGTTTTCATTTGTTTTGTACATAGTTTTCAAGTTATATATCGTTTAGTTCAGTAATGGCTAAAGCATTATTGTGCCGTAGCTAGTGAAATTACCTTTAAATTCTGAAATTTCATTAAAAGATCTTATGTCTCAAGGTGGCGAGCGCAATTGTGAAACTCTCAAGGGGCATCAGAAATTTTAGGTTTTTCAAGAATCCTAAATGGATCTGCATTGTAATGGGCAGGGCGTATCAATTACATCATCTGAACGCCCTTCTCGTCTCGTCCCTTTTTTCATAAAAATAAATAGTCCTGAGTACGTTTTATTTACACTTTATTTTTATTCTTTTTGCAACTAAAAGAGACAATATTGTAAGAAAATTCCAAATTTCTAACGGAGGGTTACTAGTAATTACTAGTAGTTAACTAGTAATAGTCAAATTAACATGACAGAGAAAGCTATATTTTATTTTATGAAGACTAGGGTGATAGCCCCTGCTTGTCTAGCAAGCCAACCCCGGGGTCTCCCATACCGCATTTCGCAACGCCAGACAAAACACTACCGACTTCAACCGGATTAAATGAGACTAATGTTAGGAAAATAATTGAAAAATCTTATCAAATTAAAAAGAAATCGAATTCATCGATAAAGCTATTTGAGCGAAGAATTCCCAAGAATGAATTGAATTTAATATCCATAATGTATAAAAATCTTGTAAAAATGTATTTGTAAAAAGCGATTACAATTGTTTATTAATTAGAAAATAAGTTATTAAGGTTGCTACCCCAAGGAATCTCCAAAATAGAGCATAATTGAAACCATTTTTTAACGGTTTATATGAAGCTTTTAGTTTACAAAAAATTGTTATATGTCTACAGAATATGAGCAGGAAATTAATGTTTGATTTACAATTCCATGTTTAATAGACATTGCGAAAAATATCACCAAAGTACCCCTAACTTTTACAGTTTGAGCTATGCTACTCATTCAATCTAGAATCTAGATATTTTTTTTCTATTATGGAATAGGAGGACAAACGAGCGTACGGGTTACCTGGTGTTAAGTTATCACCGCCGCCCACAATCTCTTGTAACACCAGAGGAAACACAGGAGGGTTGCCGGCCTTTAAGGAAGGAGTATGCGCTTTTATGAAGGTACCCATGTCGTATCGTCGCGGAAACACCGCAAACACTATATGAAAAATTATTAACTGTTTACTAATACTATTTAACATGACATAGTTTTGTCAATTTTGGAAGGACAATTGTTTTATGTTTCTAAGAATGCTTCTCAATTCTGATTTAATACTAAGGCGATCATGTGCGAGAGAGGTAACTAGCTCCGCTCGATTCCTCAAGGCCATTGGCTCAGTCCCCAGCCTTAACATTCGGTTTTTGTGTTATTATTATGAGAACA
Organism: Leptidea juvernica; assembly: GCA_949711755.1. Classification (NCBI taxonomy): domain Eukaryota; kingdom Metazoa; phylum Arthropoda; class Insecta; order Lepidoptera; family Pieridae; genus Leptidea; species Leptidea juvernica. The sequence continues at coordinate 9,857,431 of CATIXQ010000011.1, forward strand.
TGACGAAAGAAACAGAACTCTCTAAAAAACAGTTGCAAAATACGAAATTATAAATTTCGATTTTGCGGCTTTTTCTCTGATTTTTATTTGTTTTATTTATTTTATTTATAGCTTTATTTCCTTACATCTATATATTAAGATATTTACTTATAAATTGTATATGTTAGTATGTGTAGTATTTCACTATTTTAAATGAAAAATACAAATTTTGTTAGTATAATTAGTTATTAATTTCGACATAAGGACCGCCTTTAGCGGTAAAAGCCTCCTCCATTGATTTCCATTTGTACCTGTCTCTTGCAATTCTTGTCCACATCTTTCCTGCTGTTTCTACTATGTCATCGCTCCATCTCTTATTAGGCCTGCCTTGATTTCGTTTCCTATTTATAGGGTACCAGTTCGTTACTACATTAGACCATCTTTCGTCTTTTGTTCTTTGTATATGTCCAGCCCATTTCCATTTTAAACTCTGACTTTTACCTGAACTCTATTAACAAAATCTTTCTACCACCACGTCGTCTTTTAATAAAAAAATTGTTAGATAGTTTTCAAGATTATCGCTTTCAGATTGTCTGTCTATTGCAAAATTAGCGAATCATAACTTATATCATAAAATAAGTATGACATTATTTAATCGGATTAAAATAAAAATATTTTTTTTTATGTGTGGAGACCAATCCTTAATCTACGGTCTTAGATTAAGGATTGGTCTTCGCTACGCTCCAACTAGATACCGCACTACCTAAGAACAATAGCTTTTTTATTATGGAAACTATATGATGCTTGTGTGCGTGGCATTTTGACACCCAATGGCATATTTATAATTTTCTAACATACGTTTCGTCTTATTTTACATTGAAATTAATAAAATACAAAATAATTACTGAAGATATGTGATCACCGCCACGTCACACATTGTTCGAGTCTGGCTCGAGTACGCCCACTTGGGCGTAGTATTAGTTGCCGCAATTGGCGACTAAGCCTGCGTACTAAATCTAAATGTCTAAATCTTTTCACAACAAAAAAAAAACACAATACGTGGTCACAGAGTAGGTATGTAAAAATACCAAACATTATTGGATTTTCGTTATCAGCACATTTGCCTCCCCCAAACAACCCTCGCATATAGACAACTTATGAGAGGAGTTTTGGACAAAAATATGCAACATTGCTTTTCGTGTCACATTCGCTATCAAATATATTTATTTTAATTTAAGCATAAACTTTCCACATTCATTATTTTATACTGTTTTGTCGTATTTTTGTCGTAATGTTTTTTTTATCAGTTTTACCACAGAGTAGGGTTGTATTGTTTAGTTACTTGCTTTTCCTTCTACTGTTATGGAGGATATACGAGCATACGGGGCACCTGATGTTAAGTGATCAAAGCCGCCTATAATTCCTTGCAACACTAGAGGTATCACAGGAGCGTTGCCGGCCTTACAGAAAGGTTAAAGCGCTTATTTGATGGTACCCATGTCGTATCGCCCGGATATACAGCACAAGAAAGTTTCTAACTTAAACAGTTTATTCTTATTGACTTTATAATAAAAAAATATTTTATAATTACAATTGAAGAAGACACTATAATTATTTTTTTTAGTGGTAGTAGGTATATTATAATCTATATATATATAAAAGAGAATGTATGGTTGTATGTTCCCTAATAACTCCTAAACTGTTCGACTGATCTCATTGAAATCTTTTGTAGTAGATTCGTTGAGGCTCAAGGAAGGTTTACATATATAATTTATATGGCAAAACAATGTTTGCCAGGTCAGTATATCATATTGACTGAAGCATCAACGTTCTCAAATTAAGTACTTTTACCTGATGTAGTCATCAATAGTGGCTTAGTACATATTATTATGTTTAATTTTTTTATCCCTTTTCTATTAGAAAACTTAAACATTAGATATTATTTTATTTATAGATTTGAAGTTTGCTGTTTTGTATCGCGAAAATATAGATCTGCTTTTTGGCCTGTACTTTAAATGCCTGGTTTCTTTGTAATATTAATATTACATAATATATGCACAATTCTTGCAACAAATTTTATCCATTATTTAATTTTTTTTTAACTTACGTAATCTTTTATTTCCTTTTTTATTAGTTTATTAGTTCCTTTAACTGTCGAATATTGGTATCGTATATAGTGGCCTCTAGTTTGAGACTCTCAGTAAGAAAAATATCATAAACAATTTATAACGAATTATTGCTTTATAATACATGTTCATCTTATAATATATGCTTGTAATTCTGACTTCATGCACTTCTTCTTAATAAAAACTTAGATAATGCTAAACATTAATACCTCAGTGTACACTTTACTGATATTTAAAAAGGATTCTTTACTTCCAGTATTAAAATAATAATTTAAAGTATGCATATTATATCTCATACCTAGATTAGTTAAAACGTAAATTGCCTTTAAAAACAACAACAGTAACACAGTGCATTACTATAACCTCTGATGTAAAAAAATAAGAATGAACTAAGACGTAGAACCATAGCTGCAAGTCGCCATTACAAACACAAAAGCTCTAAAATTTATAACAAAATCAACAAAAGCTTAAACATCTACCCACTGACCAAGAGGAAATGTAAAGCGAAACTTGACTCCTGGTTAAAAACATTAGATTATGAAGATACAGAGAAATTTGTGGATGTGTAAAATATTCATCACTCCCTCACACACCTAAGAAAACCACACACAGCACAAATGTAACAAACTTCACTTACTATATATATACGTATCTCTAACACTCACCCACACACTTCACCCAAAACTAAACACATAATGTAATAATAATGATGTATATATTTCAAATCACATGTCCTGTACTATTTTTTAATGTCTTTTATTAATTACCGTACTCTGTTTACTATTTAGATCTTTGTGCATGGAACATCATTCCTTATTGTATTCAGAGAAGGGCGTTGTTAGCTGCGCTACAGTTTATACTTTTGCAGTTATCATCGTTTTTACTTGTTTGTATTATCTTTGTTAAATTGTTCCAAATAAAAGTTTTATTATTTATTAAAAAACTAGTAAGTATTATTGCCAATACTGTAACTCCATTGGTTGCGTTTTCGATCAACTACCACGTTATCTACAGTCGCGAGCAAAAGTTACGTCGTTAGTCCTTCACTTAATCTGGGATAGCTTCTTAAATACTGGCATGATTTTAATGAATTTGATATCAGTTTAAAGTTAAGAGTTTAACCTTTAAAATGATGTTATTTATATGATAAGTAATTAAAAATTTATTTAGTAAGCAAGATAGCGCGGAACCTATTTCAAGTAAGTGATTCCGAACGTTTGCTCGCGACTGTATAACACTAAGCATATTTCTCCATTACACATTTTAATCAAGATTCTCTACTTTTAATACCTCTATAGATTTAATGATCTCACTAATTACTTAAGCTTTACTGCCCCGACGCAATAAAAAGGAAACAATTCCTCGTTATTATAATAAAATAATCATCCATCATTCTGTGATAAGATAATAACTGTTTCATATTCGTGTGCACCCCTCGTTTATATTATTTGTTACAACGTTAAATGAAATATGGCCGCTGTTTCTTTTAAATTATTATTTCAACACATTAGTTGAACGAATTTGAGGGGTTTGTGAGAAGGTTTTGATACCTACTCAACAGTTTAAGTAAATTTAACTAAAGTAAATTTCACTATCTTATAACAATAAATATGTTCATGTTTGCCTTTTAGTAACATAAAAACTTAATTCATTTATTTAAAGTGAATTCATTCAAGTATTTCATTGTGTAAGTTATATTTTACTAAGAAATATTTGTCTGACGTTGTAATAATTGTTAAAAGTAAAAATGATTTGACCCTTTGACATAAAGAAGAAAGATTTTTTGGAAATAATAAATGTTTACCATTCGGAGGCTCCTTTGCACAGGATGCCGGCTAGATTATTGGTTACCACAACGGTGCTTATTTCTGCCGTGAAGCAGTAATGTGTAGACATAACAGTGTTTCAGTCTGAAGGGTGCCGTAGCTAGAGAAAGTAATGGGAAAATTAGACTTAACATCTTATGTCTCAAGGTGACAAGCGCAATTGTAGTGCCGCTCAGAATTTTTGGGCTTTTCAAGAATCCTGAGCGGCACTGCAGTGTAATGGACAAGGAGTATCAATTACCATCAGCTGAATGTCTTGATCGTCTCGTCCCTTATTTCCATGAAAAAAAAAACTTTTACAGTTTCCTAGACGCCAATAGATCATTTAGATTCATTATATTTTGAGCTTCAGTTCACTCTTACAATTTCTAAAAACTCTTAAATGCAAGCCTTGCTTTAAATTGAAAATTTCAAATATTGAACGACAAAAACGAAAGAGTTTTCGGAAACGTTTTTACAACAAAATAAATTACATGATACGGTTAAGAATTCGGTTACAATAGTTTTATAATGAGAGCGTGCGTGACGAATTGTCGAGTTCAATTCTTGCGGAGTCATTCAGTGATTTTACTCTTTTGTGTTCATGCGACAGCTATTGTGTTATACGTTTGTTTGTAGTTATTAATCTACTTCACGATGCCAGCTGAGACTATTATATATAAATTCGTCAATGTACAATTTAAATTGAAATTAGTTTTCATAATCTTTATATAAAAGTAAATTACATAGCTGATACTTAAATTTACTTACAAATACTTCTTGTTATAGTATGAACGATATAATATATTTTTGTGTATTTACTACTATTGCAAACTGCATTTACCAAAAAAGGTTGAATAACTTAATAATAAAAATATTTACAATACTATAATTCTGTACCAAGAATACTGGCAGCGAAACCGTTCCTGGGTTTCCAGTAGCCCTAATTAGGCTCGAAGATAGCATTTTGTACATTCTCCGCGCCTCTTCGCAAACGGGCGAAATGTCTCGACACCAAATGGCACAAAGATGTAAGACTCACTGAGACCGACATATTAGCGACATTTGCTGTCTCCGGCAGTCGGAGCAGCAGCCCCAGAACCAACTGACGTAGCTTGGACATAAGAAGTAGCCAGAGTGTCGACGCAAGACGTCCCACACCAGCGCCCTTCCCTGTGCCCAAGCCACCAGGCTCATTCCATCAGGATACATGCCAATTAATTATTATTTGAAAATAGGATATGACGTCATCAAAATAACTCGTACTTAATATGGCTCTTTAAAATATACGACATGCTTTGAAATAAATAATAATTTCTTCACAATACTATTTCGCAAGACCATTTGCAGCATCATTGGTAATCTTTAATAATGTTATAATTGGAAAATTAATGTAACTGTGTATAACTATGTAACCTATTCATATACTAATTTAAAAAAAAAGTTTAATTCGTAACTTTGCTATATAATACTTAAAATTTATTATTTCTGTGCACTCTGTGTTTAGTTGTAAGTAAGCACTACATTTAGTTCCTAGTTTTTAGTTCTACTTTTTATATTTGTGTGTATTATTGTAAGTGATTGTAAATAAACGAAATAAATAAAACCAGCCACCCAAACAGACAATCATACGAGGTATAAATAAAGACGTTATAAAACAGAATACCCGCACATAAAGCGGGTATTATAAAATGATTCGTCCGTTTTACGGCTTAGGTCTCCGTCGAGTCTAGATACCAGTCTATCCCAGTAAAGCCAGCTTATAGGGCACAAATAGGAAAATATCATTTATCACTTAACGTGAAACTTGATAGCGCAATTTATCCTTTCAAGTTTATTTTCATCCAGCCACTGTCCGATACTTTGTCGGTGAGAGATTAAATATGTTATGTATGGGCCGTTTCTGATATTATCTTCGTTCCATCTATTTAATGGTGAAATTGATTGATCGAATGGCATATTATTATTAACAACTTCTACTTGTGCGGAAAAATATTTTCTATTTGCTGTGATTAATTACAGTTGCGTAAAGTTGATTTGGTTACAAGCAATCTCTGTCCAGTGTTTGTTCGAATTTATTTTCAAAGATACATATACAAGAATATTAAATAAGTTATGTTATGTTATTAGGGAAAACGATATGGAACTCGAAAAAGGGTTTCTGCTAAGAGAATACTCTCACTTCAAAATCCAGCAACTCTCTTCACCGCTGCTATTGCAGATGTTCATATAATTTTCAGTTTTCACTTCCCATAAAAAATCCAGCTACAACTTTAGCTAGGAACTAATCCTGTGATGATGAAAGTCATCATAAAAATCTCTCGAGTTAATATGTGGAAATTTCATTATCAGTGTTATTTTATGTATAAAAACGTCATTACAGGTTGATGTGTTACGAGTAACAAGCGCTACCAACGTCATGAACTGCCATAAGATATCCCAATTAATAATTACATTTATTTAACTACTGTTTATATTTAAATACTATTTTAATATATATATATATATAAATTACGTGACACGTTGTTTGTCCGCGATGGACTCCTAAACTAATGAACGGATTTTAATGGGGATTGCTTCATGGACTGCAGTTTAGTCCAACTTGAGAGATAGGATACTATTTATTTCGATTTGGGACCCATAATCCCTCGTTTCTCTTCCATAAAAAAAGAGTTCGAAATAGAAATAGAAGTCATAAAATGTTTGTATTTAATTTACCATATTGAAATATGACATTTTTTATGGAAAAGGAGGCAAAACGAGCAGTCGGGTAATCTGGTGTTAAGTTATCCCTGCCACCCAAATCGCCTTGCAACCCCAGAGGAATCACAGGAGCGTTGCCAGCCTTTATTTTCTAGCGTCTTACGTAACGACGTGTCTAGCGTGAAATTCAAAATGATTTTAATTAAAAACTTGTAATTATCTGAACAAACCCTGTGAGCTCCTCTCAAAGTTGAATATAAAACCAATTAAGATCTTTTGTTTACTCGAAACTAAAGCGATCGAGAAATGCGCGAGATGCAAAGCTTGACGATAATTTAAAAAAAAAATCCCGATATAAGACTAAAAAATGGATCGAGTTTTTTATGCAGACCAATTAATTAAAACTGTATTGGTTGTGTGGTTCCCAATGGAATGTTTGTCGCCAGAATGCTGAGGGATGGAGCCATAGAATTGGCTACCGAAGCAATAAAATGTAATGTCTCGTTCATTTGAAATTCAACAGTCTTCAGTCATTATTATGCCTAATAAAATTTACATATTTAAATTAAATTGCAAAATAACAAGATACTCGAGCATCACAAACTAACATTATTTGAATACCGCAGTATTAATTTAAATTTATACGTTGTTTTAATTTACGAGTTTTTGACAGTTCTCGTGTTATATTATAGACATCCATGAGATAATTATTTCATTTGACGACCTGTATAGCCGAGTAGTTAGCGATCCTACCTACTATGCTAGAGGTCCCGGGTTCGAATCCCGGTAGGTGCAAGCATTTATATGATGAATATGGATGTTTGTTTCCGAGTCCATTCCGATGGATGTTTAAATGTATTTATGTATGTTTAAGTAAGTATATTGTATTAAATATATCATTGTCTTGTAACCCATAACACAGGCTATATATGCTTAACTTGGGGCAAGATAATTTGTGTAAAAAGTGTGTCAATATATTATATTATATAAATATTATTTGGATTGTTGTATTAGTAAGTGAAATTGTAGTAAACTTATTAGTATTATCTTTGATTAACGCGTGTGTTACACATTTAAATAAAACACTTTTAAATGATTAAAACGCGTGTAATTGTAACTGTTTTTACATTAGACATATGTCCCCCTGAAAACGAGATCTGGAAAGGTCTTGAAATGTCCGGTATAATAAAATAAAAATGTAACTTATACGCAAAAATCTAATGTAATGCGTTTTAATTCTTTAAAAGTGTTTTAGTAAACTTATTAGATAAAATAAATTATCTCCACATGAATATTGAAAAAAATTGACATAAGAATTTCAATTATGCCTGATTGAAAAAGCACTCTGTTGCAGGAGCTGTTTTAACTGCACAATCGGCCCAATGAACAGATCTAAGTTCATTTCCTAACTCAAGTCGTAGAAAGACTGGCTCATTCGCAATAAGTAAGTTTATATCTATAATTGGTCCTGGCCACGGTAACAATAATAATAAAAATTATACAGTTTCCTAAGCTACACCATTTAACTAAACACAATATATATTTTCCTCGAGGGAGGTTCCTTTGCACAGGAAGCCGGCTAGATTATGGGTACCACAACGGCGCCTATTTCTGTTGTGAAGCGGCAATTCAAATTCAAATTCAAATATTTTTATTCAAAATAGGATTTAAAATCACTTATTGAACGTCAAAATCTATCACCCATTCAAAAGAGATAGAGAGAAGACAGAGATTCAGAGAGAGCCTCAGACCTGAGAAGAATGGGCGCAAGAAACTCAGCGGGCTTTTTTTTTTAATATAAAATATGGATTACAATGTAATATCGTACAATAAAAAATTTATAATTAAAGAGCCTGAGGGTGTTCGCTTTATTCTCAGTCCGTGGTGTCATTAAGAAAATCGTTTATGCTATAATAACCTTTCCCACACAAATGTTTTTTAACAATTCTTTTAAATTTCGTAACACATTTGTTTTGTACATTTTCTGGGATCATATTGTAGAAGCATATACATCGCCCAACAAAAGACTTACTAACTCGACCCAACCGAGTAGTAGGCATAATGTGTAAACATTATTGTGTTTCGGTCTGAAAGGCGCCGTAGCTAGTGAAATTACTGGACAAATGAGACTTAACATCTGATGTCTCAAGGTGACGAGCGCATTTGTAGTGCCGCTCAGAATTTTTGGGCTTTTCAAGAATCCTGAGCGGCACTGCATTGTAATGGGTAAGGCGCATCAATTACCATCAGCTGAACGTCGTGCTCATTTCGACTCTTATTTTCATAAAAAAAATATAACTCATTATTATTCAAAGTTATTTTCATTATCATAGGTAACTAAGTGTCTGTCAATAAACTGATTCACCCTTTCATTTTGTACTTACAGTAAATACTGTATCACGGAAGGACAGTATTCCTCGTCTTTAGATCAGCTTTACTTTAGGTGCGTATAGATCAGATATTAACAAATTTATACATAAACTGTAGGTTTGACGTCGATGGCAAAGTGAACACTTTAATGTTATATTTGTACAAATCGTTGCTCTGGCTATCCCATCACAACAAATCCCTTGATTTAATTCACACATGTCCGGTTTTTTTTTTGATGATTTACATTTAATCGAGACAAAAAATAACTGAAAAATTACGTTGCGGACAGGCCCACCGAGGATTCCCTACATATTATTAGGTACCTACCTACCTATAAAACAAGGGAAAACGTTTTTTTTTTCACTCTTCGTACAATGAAAACAACACATTATAAAAATAAATACTAATCTGTTTAAGCTTATGCCAATGAAGACCTTTCATACGATACCCCACATGAGACGATTAACCTAATTAAAAATTTAGATCGCCGTTCCTTGCATAAAGACCCTGTTTTTTATGATTTGATTACATAGTAGTTTTCAGACTTTCCCTATATTTGTATAAGATGACTTTCCAAGTTTTATTTTCTTGTCAAATTTCATAGTTCTAGGCCAACGGAAAATACCCTATAATTTTTTATTCGTTTGAGAGTGTCGAAATAAATGTGTTATGCGGCATAAAAGGCCGAATCTTTTTCTTAACCTAAAAGTTTTTTCCCAACTTCAAGAGGTAGACTTGAGCATATCGTTTTAATTTCAACTCGATACCTTCACGCGTTCCCGAGATAACGGGTCTTGACAGACAGACACATGGACAGACAGACAACAAAGCGATCCTATAAGGATTCAGTTTTTTCTTTTTGAGACTCAGAACCCATAAAATTCGCGGTGCACCAATAACGCCATCAAATCAAATTAAAATTTCATTCTAACTCCTTTACAACATAATATTAGTCTCCTAACTAACTTTACAGATCATATATATTTTCATAATTTTATACATATACAAAATACACCTTTTATATTACCATCTATTAGGCAGACGTTTAAAAAGAAACAAAAACAAAATGATAGAATTTAAAATGACCAATTTATATTCACTACGACAAAAATAATCTGTGGAGCGATAAACGTTGATAAGTTATGTCACATGGGCTTCACGCTTACGAACTCTGACACCAATCACTCGATACAATATTATGATGCGAGAGATAACAGCTCTGAATAACAATGTTTATGCATCGTCCTCGAAAATTCTATACTGGAGTTTTTATAGGGCTTAAACATTTACCACCTTACAAAAAAAAACTCGGTATAAAGTTATACATTATATATTCTGAGAATAAACCAAGAATATGCAAAATGTTGACTATATCGCTGATAATGTTAATACAATGATAATTCTGAAATTTTCCGAATGACATGCAGCGTTGCAAATAAACGCGGCAAACGTTATACGTCCGAATAAACCAATCACAAGCAAAATGATTTATTTATAAACATTTAACATATTCTTGGTTTATCCTCAGGTATAACTTATACCATGTTTATTTGTCCGGCCGTTGAAGATTACTTTTAACCAAGGAAGGTTTTGATAATTGAAAGAGCAGTTAACTTACGTTCTATTACTTTTAAATAAGGCAGAGCGTTGATATGTTATATATATATGTTATTTTATTTATGTTTGTTCATACAACTTTTCATAAAAAAATTACCGATACTGGAGTAATGAATAACTTCGATGAGTGCTGCCCGTTTGACGTGTACGTTGTTGGTTATTGTAATAAACAACAAGACTCACAATCACGCTCAAAAATTGTCTGAAGCAAAACTCTGCCTACGCGTCTATTAGACAGAGTTTTCGTTCAGTTGTGTTTTGGTCGTGGTTCGAATACAACGCCACGTAATGACAGTGTTCAGCGAAAAACTGTTCAAATAACAGTATATCCATACTTAAAAATAATGGAGTGTCGTTTTCAGGTAAGCGCCCCTTTAAAATAATAAAATAATGTAACTAATTTGACGTTTTTAATCATTTTGTGAAATAATTACATTACATACGATTGCTAAAGCAAAATACATCGCCGACGAAATCTACGAAAGAGACGGATGTCTTGTATTTATTAGTCCTATGCGGTCGCACAGGTTATTACATAAAAGTGAAAATATAATATTTTTTATTACAAACTACCCGCACAATGTTTATTCGATACTGCAATCCTCTACCTAAACATCTTGACGAGGGAGCACCTAGTATGATTAAAACAAGACGACCTTAGGATGTCCTGGTTGACTACGATGACGAGCCCACAATCTGGAACGTGACACCGATACTAACGCACGCAACATAACCCATACACCAGATATAAGACACCGCCTACGACTGCGAAGACGAGATCCTTCGTTTCCGACCTCTAGCACTTTGAAGCATTGAACGCTTTAAACTATTGTCAGTGAATAGTGTTATCCTGTCATAAATGACCTAAATTATTAGTAGATATTACAACGAGTGCACAAAACGAACCATTTTCATCCGAGACATTTAGCAGCCTGAGCCGAAGGTTTTGTGGAAGACTTGTAAACTCTGCTTTTCATTTCCATTGCGAGGAAATAGAATAGTAGTATAACATTGACATATTTAAAAATTTTAGCAAATTTGAAGAAATTAATAAACGCACGAAAAAACAAGATCTGCTTCCCGCCGCTTTTTTTCACATGAGGCAAATAAATTAAAGTAAATATTAAAAAATAACTAATTCTATCTCTGAACTTTTTATTGTGTTTGGCTGTATGGCTCCTTTTCTTTGCCTTAATATAGATACATTTATGAGTAGATACTTTTGTGCACTTGTGCACAATTTAATTGATTTTGTGCCGCCTCTATCGTGCACAAATAAGCAATTTCAGAGCATGAGAATTGAAAAAAATATTTTTATTGTAGCGGCTTTAGAAATTAAATGGGTATAAAATTATACCTGAGGATAAACCAAGAATATGCAAAATGTTTACAAATATACAATTTGCTTACGATTGGTATATTCGGACGTATAACGTTTCCCGCATTTATTTGCTAGGCTGCTTGACATTCTGAAAACTTCAGAATTATCATTGTATTGACAGTGTTGTCAGAGATATTGTCGATATTTTGCATATTCTTAGTTTATTATCAGGTATAATTTTATAGCAAGTTTATTTGTAAGTCCGTAAGACTACACAATTATGTGTAATAGTTTGAATAAAATAGTTTGTAACTCAGCTTTAAAGGAATATATAGTTTTAGAAAAAAAATCGTACATTGAACGAGCCGTCATTCCGCTTTATACTTAATTGTAAAGGTTCAAGCCGCTTATAATGTAGGTCAAAGAAACCACCATATGCTCATATATTTATGTGAATTAAATAATTGGATAAAAAGCTACGCATTAAACTTCTAATTGCTTTATGCGGTGATAATGGGGACTGCCTTACTGTAACACCGCTTAGTAAAAAGTAACGGATAAGCATCTGAATAGAATTGAATTATTTATCAAAAATAATTAAAATTTATAATAATTAGACAGTAATCACATCGAATGAAAAATACAAAAGACATTAAAACAGTTATTAACAGGCGGTGATCACTTGGTGAAATAATAAAAAAAAACAATGGCAGTCTTGCGAAATCTCCGGTCGCTGCTGGGTTGGAGATAGAAGTACCCAATATACAGGTGGAACCGTTAAGTGCGACCAAGCCATTATTCCGTAACTTATAGATCTCAAAAACTTGAAACTGATATCGAAAGTACGTAAACTGACATCAATAACTTTTTGAAAATAAAACGATAACTATCCAAAATTTTCATTTTAAACACTCCCATACATTTAGTATGAGATTAGTAGTGGTTTAAGTTTCCTAATTTTAAAAGGTTTTTTAGCTTACTACTGATATTAAAGAAACGTTTATTTAGTCTAACAAAGTAATATAACTATAATTTAATTGAATAACATTTATTTCTTGGTCAAAATTATGTATTCGAAGTGACGTCCTTATTGTAAATGTATGAATGTATGTAATTGTAAATGTATGGAAGTGTTTTATATCAAAATTTTGGAGACTTCTTATTCCAGTTTTAAAAAGTTGTTGATGTAATTTTACTGATAGGGTAACGTATCGATTTTAGTTTCACGTTTTTTGATATCTGTTATAGTTAAGGAATAATCGCCTGGTTAACGATAACATCCTGTATATTATTATACACGAGGCAAGGCAAGTATGGTGTACCTACTTATCTTTTCGTTTTACGTTTGAAGAAAGAATAGAAGGAGATACTCCTTGCATTTCCAATTCCAGTAACGTGATTAAGCTTCTAAACTTGGGCAGATATTTGCATAAATTAAAAAAAGACTTCTTTATGTGCGCTTGTTCATTTTCATATTATTCCATTATTTTTTCGATTTATTTTATGCAGTATGGGTGTAGATATCTAGATATTATATATCCCAAGAGCTGTTGGTCATGTCACTTTAGAGAAAGATTACAATGGCGGATTGGATCCGAGCGTACGCCTTCATCAGGGATCAGGTGCACTATAGCCCCCTTCAATGATTTCGGGCCTACGTCTGATGAATAACTCTTTAATATTTATCTGGCAGATTATACATATACGCAGTGAGTTAGTAAAGCCCCAAATACGGGAAATTGGAATTAAAACAAGGACCGAAGCCCTTCTGGACTCGCGGAATATTATAAAAAGATGAACACGTCATCCCCTATTTACCGTCTCTTTATTATTTCTCTTTGTACCATACTTCAATATATATTTTTTATTATGTTCAAGAAAAAAAAAAGAGAGGGTCAGCGGAAACCAGCTAGCCATCAAGATGTGAGGTCCAACAGTGTATGATCTTCAACATCTGGGATTCACATCGACGCAATAACCAATGGAACCGCTATGGAACAAATACAGGTATTAGATTCACGAATGGTCATCGTAGTCTACGCGCAGCCAGAAAACAAACGGTCCTTTTTCCTTCTCTTTTTCCTTCAAGTATAGTTTTGCCCCTTCCAGAGTACGTGGGTGCAGCCCGGGCATCTACCATTAGGTAAAACTCCAAATTGTGTATTCTGATTCTCCTCTGGAGTAGTCTTTTTGGAGCCGTTGCTGTCATTTGTATCCCAAGGGTTGGGTTAGGTAAGGCTAGGTTAGTCTCCTAGCGTGACGGTCCAATTTTAAAAATTAATAGAGTCCTAAAAGGGTTTGAGTTCGCCCAACGCTACTATTAACCAGTGGGAGGCTCCTTTGCACAGGAAGCCGGCTAGATTATGGGTACCACAATGGCGCCTATTTCTACCGAGAAGCAATAATGTGTAAGCATTACTGTGAGTCGGTCTGAAGGGCGCCGTAGCTAGTGAAATTACTGGGCAAATGAGAATTAATATCTTATGTCTCAAGGTGACGAGCGCAATAGTAGTGCCGCTCAGAATTTTTGGGCTTTTCAAGAATCCTGAGCGGCACTGCATTGTAATGGGTAGGGCGTATAAATTACCATCAGCTGAACGTCCTGCTCGTCTCGTCCCTTATTTTCATAAAAAAATTAAGCAATCGAGACGACCAAAGAAAATGAAATCCAGTAAGTTTACATAGTTCATTACGATCATATTTACACAGCTAATCATCCTAATGCACTGTCTACAGGTTGTTCCAACAAGGGTGTTCACTTTCGAGGGAGTGCCGTTACTTCGATGTCAGTAATGACACACGACTGCAAGTCACCTGTTCTAATGGACCCACTCAACAAAGTACTAATTATGCTATGTTAAACCTAATGAAGTAGTTAATAGAGTCGAAACTGATTTATCATTAGTTGCTTGGTTTTAGATGAAAAGCTCACGCTGTGTAGTGATAAATCTTGATAATTATTCTTTTAAAGTTAGGGGTTTAACGATTAAATTAAGGGAATTATTGTAATTCTCAATTTAGAGTATAAAGCACTTGGCGCAGCCGAAGGCCTCAATGCAACCGAATAAGTACTCTAAACTGCATATGAAGTCCTGGTACATGTTGCTAGGATGACACATGATTTCAACCGCTATGAGAGACATTACCATCACCGCTACCATATTAATGTTATCCTGGTGTCTATGTAGTAATAACGTGGTGCGCATCAGAATATATATATAGATACACTCGCGTCAAACATTAGACAATCTCTTCTGCAACAATGATCGCCTCGCACCAAAGCACTGTTTAATGCTTCCTATCTCATTCCCTCGACGGTTACCAGTTTCTGTCTCTATCGTCTCGCTTTTTCGTTTCATCGAGTTTCAAATCTCAGGGATTCTAAAGTAGTTTCACTTCAATTAAGGATTTAAGGCTTTATTCGCCAAACAAGTGTAACTTCTTGCGTGCGTAAACAAGTACACACACTTTTTTATGTTAAATTTTCCTTTGGAAGATCCATAGGAATATCATCAAGTTGTTAAATGTTAAATAAGAGATAAAGTATTGAGCTCTATTCTTTTAATCTTCCCATTGTTAGAAGCTAATAAGCTTAACAAATTGGATTACGTATCCTTAGAATTTAAAAAGAGACAAAGAAAATTTAATGGTTCATACTATATGTAAATTTATACTATTATTTATTCGAAAACATAAATGATTGCTTCCATACGTGTATCAAGAATGACTCATTCAAATCAACAGCTCCTAAAGATACCTCAAATATAGGAGAAACGACGAACTGTTTTTGTGAACCTTAGTAGAATTAATATTAAAAATAATCATTTAAAATACTTTAAATAGTAATGGAATTTTTCAAACTAACACCTTAACGCTTAGGCGTGGGGGACACAAAAATGTCGGCGTGATATTTTTTAACATACACTCATGAATTTGACTTCTTTTTAAATTTCTATCTATATGTACTATGTATATGAAAGGAAGTCAAAACTATGGATATGTTATTGAGCTAATAATGTAATATATAAGAATAAAGGTGAAAACATCATTCGAATGGAAACAGTGTGATATAGAATTAATAATAGACAAAATTTTTGTCGAAACAATTCAATAATAATATTATTATGACAAAGAAATGAGAAGGACCAACACGTGCTTACAGGAGAACAACGAAAACATTTCAAATTATGAACAGCTCAGGAATATCATGTTCCAAAGTCCCACACAAATGACTACAGCGCACTGCGTCGGGGAAATCAGGTCAACTTTGTCATTTCTAAGGTAACACGATTTTATGACAAATGTAAGTAGGTACTTAAGTTCCTTACCCTTGTCAAAATTACTGTATTAGTAACCGACATCACATACGAGTTTTACGCGCAGTATGTTCTAATTACAAAAATCCCCTTGAAATATTATCTTTATATATTATACTCATATTTTACCTTTGTAATAATGTGTTTTGTATAATATTTTCAGGATTTTGGGTGAAATGATAAAAAAATAACGGTTTGCACTCCGGGAGTGCCGGCAAAAGTGAAAGATATTAACTATGTGCATTTTTTGAATATTTTGGAATGGTTAGGGAATAGTTTTGCATAAATTGCTTTATTTACCAGTACAAAAGCACTAGTATTTATGTGGTTAAATACATATTAATTTACGGCCGTTTTGAATAACCTATCTATCCTTAGTTTAACTTACTAGAGGTAGACTAGTCCATCCTTTTACGGTTACTTACATATTAATAACCTATCGACTATAATGCTTTATGCATTGGACTATAACTATATTGGACACATTTAGATTATCTGTGATTGGACATAGCTATGGATAGATAAGATCTTGTCATTAAACCGTGACAGCAATGTATCCGTAACTAGAGATTATATTACATAAAAAAATTTACACTAAAAACTATTACAATATAATATACAATAGTTTAACATGTAAATACCCATCGCAAGAAAAGTGCTCAACGCCGGTAAAGTAGTTTTCACTTAAAAAAATCTTGAACAAGACTTATCAACGCGACCTATGATGTATATATTATGGTAGTGATACATACCAAAGGTGCTCAAGGTAGATTTAAAAAATATTTTCTATCAATTTTCTTAAATTCTCACATTGAAAAATTCAGTATTTAGACTTAAAATGCTGTTGAAATGAAGCCTTTGTTGAAATTTATGCAATCAAAATTTGCTGATAAATTATATTACAACTCATTAAATTGCACACAGATTAAATACAATTGTTCATTACCTATATATAAATTAAAATTAAAAGATCTCCCTTTAGCCCTTATTACAATTTTCGTCTTTTCCATTTTCCGAAACAAATTTGAACTAAGTTGATTTTAGTCTCTGTCACACTCATGTCATTCAGACCCATTAGTTTGCAAACCTTCGTCAAACCAACTTGTACGTGCAAGTCACTAAACAAATGAGAGTTTTTGCGTAGTACCCGCAAATTGAAACTTTATATCTGTTTGTTGTTCAAGGATAATTACTATAAGAATGCAGGTACCATCAGGTCTGTATATATCAGATGCGAGGCCAAAGAAACTTGTTAAAATTTTAGAAAGAGCATAAAAATTTAAAAGGTTTTTAATAGAAAGTTTTTTAAAGCCTCGGTAAAAGTTGTTATCGGGTAAATTTTCAAGTAAATCTTAAAGGTGATGAAATCTATCTCGATACTGGTGAAGCTAATATAAATCGTGTAAAAATATTTCCAAACGATGACAACCGACTCAATATTTTTGAAAAAAGTGAAAATAAAAAGAAAAAAAAAACTATTGTTCAAAGTTCTAAGAATTTTTAGTAAAAACATAGTTTATAAAAACTTTAAGAATTATTACAGAATTAATATTTCTAGATGGAACATCAAATCATAACATATGTCTTTCATGACTTACTCAAAATATTACCGTAACTTAATCAATCATCTAAAACCAATAATATATAATAAGTAAGTACACACAAAAGCAAAACGCAAATGTATATTTAAATATAAGTTAATAATTTCCAAATAATATTCAAAATTTATACAAATTTGTGATTAAAAGTTTCTCAGAAACAACAGGAATAATAATTTACAACACCATTTTGGAGATATTGAGAATTCATTTAATATGCGAACACAACGATATCAATTCCTTTCAATTATGGAAAAACAAATATACTTTGCGTGAATTTAATATTTTATAATTAATGAAATATTCGATTTAATAGTACGTTATTTCAGCCATACTCTTTGTGTTTGGTGTTCGATTTTCATTTGATGATAAACGTTGACTGTAATCGTGCAGGCGATGAAAAAAAAATATGTTCTACACACGAAAAATTTTGAAAAATAGTACAACTATTTAATGCACTGAGACATAAATAGTCATTATATCATTAATGCTAGAAGTAAATAAAAAGCGACATATAATTGGTTTAATTGACCTGACACTTACGGCCGTTCCTAATATACTATCTACATATAGAGATAAATTACTACCTTCTACTGTCAGTAATTAGCTGTCAATAATCTGAAGCTGTCCCAATATACCCGATAAGTCATTCTTATCGCCTTATAATATTGGGACGCGTGAATTAAAATTTCCATACAAACTTCTATCGCTGGAAAGCTATATGTCGTCCCATTGACAGACAGTGTGAACGGATAAGGTGAGTTACCGTCGATAAGTTTATTGGGACAGAAAAGTCAACGATAGTTACGATTTTTATCTCAAGTAATAGATAGACTGAATATTGGGAACGGTTAAAGATGTCTATGATGATATCAAACGTGCCTTTTGTTATGTCCTCCTTATCAGATTATTACAAAATTAATTTTCTCTAGGAATCATCGGATATTTATAGTAACCACGCGTAAGAAAGAACAATTACTATACGCCACCGATTAAGTTTATTTTTAAAATACAGAACTGGAAAAAATCACAAACTGAAACCAAATCGTGCAAGCCACATATTGCGGAAAATAAAAAAAAACATTGAAGCATTTTTACCCAGCAACATTTGAGAGTAAACATTTGTACCTTATACTATTATTTCCAAACAACAGTAAAAATGATATCTTTAAACTGCTCTGTGATTATTTCCGATGTTTTTCACGACACGTTTAAGTCATTTAGAAATAAAGTTTTAGAAAAAATAACGACCACGGTAGATAATAGTTTGTATTACATTGTTAATGACATATTAATTCTTACTTTTATTTTTTGTAATTTCACACTTACCACTCTATAATTATTTACATTGTATAGTTTCTAGAATTAAGATTTATTGCTAAGTTACTTAATTATTTTATAACTAGCTGTGCCCCGCGGTTTCACTCGCGTTTTTCTAGTTTCCGTGGAAATACCGAGATAAAATATTGCCTATATTATAGCCTGTACATCATTTTGTTCTATTGTCAATAGTTTTTGCAGCGCACGCAAAAATAGGTTTTCGATTTTACACCTTGTGTTACAAAATAGCAATTTTATTACGGATCCCTAATTTTGAAAAAAAAAAACATAGCCTTCCTCGATAAATGGACTACCCAACACTGAAAGAATTATTCAAATCGGACCAGTAGTACCAGAGATTAGCGCGTTCAAACAAACAAACAAACAAACACTGCAGCTTTATAATATTAGTATAGATTAAAATGTTGAATGTACCTAATCAGAATTAACAACCTAGAATTAGCATGTAAGTGCAAATCAATTGTTAATGTTAAGTTGAGTTATTGTTGGTACATCTTAAATAAATAAAAATAAATGATAAGATATTATAATAAACTTGACAACTGTGTGTTATGTCAATATAACATTTTCGAACTTAATGCATATAAATTTTAGTCCGTTTATGCAAAATGCCTGAATTCGAACAAGCCATATAAAAATTAGAAGAATCAGTTACATATTTTAAAAGCCGATCATAATTTCGCTCATGTTTTTATCAGCAGATTAATTTTAGGGCAACGTTGCAAACACTGGCTAAGTTAGTAGAATTATATGCAGTGTTTATTTTATGAAATCGAACCTATTTAGATAGAACTTTTATTGGAAGATACCACATTATATTGAGTCACCGAAGCTACTTTTTATTTGCGATAATTAGAATTAAAAAAAATCATGGTCATATTGCAATAAATCCAATTTACCAGTGGGAAGGTTCCTTTGCACAGGATGCCGGCTAGATTATGGGTACAACGGCGCATATTTCTGCCGTGAAGCAGTTATGTGTAAGCATTACTGTGTTTCAGTCTGAAGGGCGCCGTAGCTAGTGAAATTACTGGGCAAATGAGACTTAACAACTTATGTTTCAAGGTGACCAGCGCAGTTGTAGTGCCGCTCAGAATTTTTGGGTCTTTAAAGAATCCTGCGGCACTGCATTCTAATGGGCAGGGTGTATCAATTACCATCAGCTGAACGTCTAGCTCGTCTCGTCCCTTGTTTTCATAAAAAAAAGCCAATCTGCTATTGTAAAAGACCTTAAATGCGGGCTTCAAGCACAAGGATTATTCAATTATCTTGGTAATATACTTGAATCGTGATGGGAGTGGTAAGCAGTTGCTGCATCAATCATTTTCTCATCCGCTTTATGTCAACATCAAATTTTGATAGGGTAATGATTGATCGCTTGCTTCAGGTCGAATGTAAGTATCTCTTGGCTTCATGAATTTGATGCTCTCAAGAAATCACTGAGCGTGAAAATGAATATGAATTCTGTTGAGATTTTGTTATGAACTGTTCGGCGTTGCTATCACTTATATGAAACTTTCAGTGAACACCAAAACCGAATTAATTTTAGTTTGATATCTAATAAAGAGTACAATTAAATATTTTCAAAGGGGCATTCTAGTTATTGTTATCTGTTTATTGATTCCTAGAAGAATGAATAATATAATATATACAAATAAAATTTGAAAAACATATACGGACTTACAAGAGCGACATCTCAAGTCAATTTCCTAATATGCAAATATTGAGGTTGAGCAGGTTATCAACTGTAAAGTAGATCCTGTAGATGGAGCCACAACCTGAGAGTTGAACAAAGCAAACAGAATTTCATAACGAGGCGGTACTCGAACGGTTAGCTCAGTTGGTTAGAGCACCGGCACGGAACGCCGGAGGTCGTGGGTTCGAATACCGCATCATTCATAAAATTTTGTTTTTCAAATTTTATTTGTGTATTAATCATAGAAGTGAGGGTTATCACTTTAAAAAAAAACATAACATAATATAATATATGTTTATCAGGGGCATGCATTAGTTTTATATCAAGGTAGGCACTGTATATCTAACTAGTCGTAGTTCAGCTTTGGAATATGCTACCTAGATGTTGCTTACCGTAGGTATTAATATTCATTATAAATCTGGCATAAGGAAAAGTTGAATCATAAATTTAATTTAATTATTTTATTAGGCACTGCCTGATTGCCAATATCATATGCACGCCCCTGATGTTTATTGATTAGTATCTGTGAAAGAATACAATTTGATTGACTGTTTGAAATTTGGTGTGGGTTTTTTATTAATTGTTAAAGGAAATTTGTCAATTTTTCATCGCGTAGATACTTGGTGCTAAATGAACATTGCCTTATGCCACTAATGTTTTTTTCTAATACCAGAGGTCCAATGTGCATTGCCAGTCATAATATTGTTGTATCATTAGTATACATATCATAATCGAGTCACTTCTAATGTAAAACATTGCAATCCATTGGAAGAAACATTGTTAAAAATAATTGTTCTATCGAGTATCAATGTACGTACATAACTGTGATAGGGTTTTTATTTTTAGGTAATTAATATAAACCTACATTAATTTCTTTTTGTTTCATTACTTTCTCATATAAAAATTAATAATATCTTTTTCGCTTTATTTTTAGAATTAGTTATTTATATAATTATTAAATTGAAAATTGTTAGTTATGATTGGCTAAAAAAACACAAGTTTTAATTAGAATTAATATTTTAATACATGCATTTCCACATACATCCCATCTAAACCTTTCAATTATTTGTAGCTCTAACACTCGCCATATTGGATTATTATTATTATTGGTTACCTATAGTACTGAAAGTTAAAATTGAATAATAATTAGTTATATTGTGTTAAGTTATTTGTTTAGATTAAAAGGCTGTATAATGGTTGTTTTGTTAATTTGATAAAGATTATTCTATTCTGTTGGAGTTCTACGACATCATTCATTGAAATAAAAAGTGAACGCATCTGCAAAATTCAACACAACATTTATGTTCGTGATAATTGTTTTAAAATTAAGCTATGATGATGTGATCCATACTATAAGGCAAATAAAATAAGTTTTAATTTGCTCTTTATTGTAATAAATACAAAAATGAGACGGCTCAAAGCGCTTTGTTAGCAATGCAAGCCCGAACAGTGCTAATGGTCGTAGGTCATACAAATAGATTTAATAATTACTTTCACACGAGTAAGTTGCTTTAGTTGTGGCTATTGACACATTAAATATTCACGTATTCTGTGTTTGAATTTTGTAAAACAATGTTGTATCCAACTACTTTTAGTATTACAACAATAAGTTCGTTCATTCAAGTCTATTGAAACTTTAAATGCGTCATACTCTCGGATTCGTGCCTTTTGAGTTTTAACTTCGAATACTACGGGGATTCATCAAAAGTGCGAAATAAACCTCACAGCTCTTACAAAATAAACATGAATAAAGGAACCTTTTCTATAATCTAAAAGGATATTTGTATTATGATATTATTTTGGAAGGTATAAATATTAATGATAAAGTTATAAGGTGCAAGCAATTTTGTTTGTTGATTAATATTCAAAGGGTAATCAACGACAACTGCAATAGTTTGACAAACTTTTCATCATATTATAGGTGAATGATTCCAAATTGACATGTCTATAAGCTTATATCAAAAAGTGCTAATCGAATACGTAACTTGATATTGAATAGCCAATAGCTTTCGTAAATTGTTACGATTTACGACTAAAATATTATTTCGAATATCGTTAGCACAGTATGTAAAATAGTAAAAATTGGTAGAAAATAATTATAGGTTGAATAATTTCGCTTAAAACGTTGCAACACAATAGTTACCAGTGGGAGGCTCCTTTGAACAGGAAGCCGGCTAGATTATGGGTACCACAACGGCGCCTATTTCTGCCGTGAAGGCAGTAATGTGTAAACATTACTGTGTTTCGGTCTGAAGGGCGCCGCAGCTAGTGAAATTCCTGGGCAAATGAGACTTAATCTCTTATGTCTCAAGGTGACGAGCCCAATTGTAGTGCCGCTCAGAATTTTTGGGTTTTTTAAGAATTCTGAGCGGCAGTGAATTGTAATGAGTAGGGCGAATCAATTACCATCTATACCTGTTTTGATCGGTTGTCTAACAGCAAGAGACTCTATTTAGACGTATAAATTATCTAACTTAAAATCATATTGTACAAGTAGAACCAGTGGAATAACATACAAGGAACTGAACTTCCAACTTTTTCAACCGTTCGAGTGACGTATCGGTGATAAAGTAAAGTTGAAAAGGTGTTCAACTCTCAGGTTTTTTTAAGAGAAAAAATGACGAGATGAGCAAGACTTCTACCTGATTGTAATCGATATGCCCTTCCCATCAGCTGAATGTCCTGTTGGTCAAAAATAATAAAAAAAGTTTACATTATTATAAAATTAAAACGAGAGAACTAGGTTGTTAATAAATAATATTTAATGATAACAATTATATTTCAAATACAATACTCTGCCAGTCACAAAATTCATGAATGGCCAATATTGAGCCAATATTACATAAAACAAGTATCATAAAACGGTAAATTGTCAAAAGGCAAGCGGTGCATAAGACCCGGGTGGCGAGAAAGATCACGCCTTCCGGAAAAATGAACCCTCATGAAATTTA
Organism: Leptidea juvernica; assembly: GCA_949711755.1. Lineage (NCBI taxonomy): Eukaryota > Metazoa > Arthropoda > Insecta > Lepidoptera > Pieridae > Leptidea > Leptidea juvernica. The sequence goes on from CATIXQ010000011.1 coordinate 9,881,254, forward strand.
ATGCGGAAATGTCTTGAAACGAAGCCAAAAGCTTGAATTATTTATGTGCCACTATTTTAATACCGTCTCCATTCATTCATTACGGCAAAAGTGTTTCTTCATTTTGTATACTAACGCGGTACTTGGTGTATTGCAATTAAAATGAAATATAGCTGTCTCAATTGTAATATTCAACCTAATTTATTGTTCGTTATTTACGGTTTTACTAATATTTTTATTTAGTCGCTGTTCTGACGATATCCTTATTCTTCCTTTCGCTCTCCCAGATCGAATAACTAACCTCAAACCATAGATGCATTTGTAGTATTTTTAAAGATAATGTGTCAACATGTAAGAACACGTTAGTTCTATCAATCATTCGAACAATCAATGGATTATATGCTCAAACACTGTTTGGAAATTTAAAAAATATCTTCAAGATTCCGGCAGGAAATCTTTACTCGTTTCGTATCAGTCTGAATATTCACAATGCTCAAGGCATAGACATAGCTGAAATGACTTCCAAATGTTAGCGAGTCAATATCTAGTCGAAAGAAACTGTAAATTTATTGCACAGTTCTCTAGTTTTGGAATAAAAACCCAGCCAAAGAGAAAGTGCTACTTTGTGCACTTTCATATTTGTAAGCTCGGAAGAGTGGGTCTGCCTGGTTGTGATCTGTAGTGGCTTACGTTACAGTCATCGATACTCAAATTAGTAGTTGCAGACAAAACTTAACCAAATGGGGTTGATTCCTTTAATAGAAGAATGCGATTGTAGAGGTTCATCACAATCCATACAAAGCCCATTGTACCCTACCACCTGCACACACTGGAAGGCCTAATTGAGGGTAACACTTTTGCAATTGCCTACAGTTACAATTACCCCTGGGTGAACTATTGGGACGATAGGGTAGAGACACGTGAAACAATTACTGATACGAATAGAATGGAATACAGTGATGCCTAATATAATAATAATTACTAAGCATCTGTTCAGGCATTATCTACAAATAAATTAAATTGCTTTATTTAAAAATGACTTTGTCGTAAATTCTACTTCACAGCTAAATATCTAAGTGATCGGACAGCCTAGGACTAGATTATGATTATTTTATAGCAATAAGAATAACAGTACAATATTGTATTTCATTAAAAAGAGCCCAAAAAAAGAATGCTGTGAGAGTTTAATGCGCCGCTTCTTCTCTTTCAGAGCGCCATTTGTTTCTGAAGTATGTAGTATATTACAAATGACATCAAAAATTTTGAGAAAATAAACGCCTTTTATGCTTTTTAATAGAATCATATGCATATATCTTTTATGTAATCGTTTTCCTTTTAATGTGATTTTACATAGTCAGAAGTTACATCTTAAAAAGGTATATATTTTTAAATCGAACAACTATCTATGAAAAACTATGAAAATGTGGTATTCGAGACATAAATAAAACCTAAAATGTCCCAGTTTCATGTAACTATTGGATCGACGAATCCACTCGTCTCTCTTCGAATCTACTCGCAAGTTACAATGTGATTTACTGTTTCGGGGTAATGTTTAGTGTTCCAAAACTATCTGTCCGTTCCGATCCGTTGTATCTGAAGTATGGCGGCTTTTGTATCATAGTGTAGTCTTGATATCATCCTTATCAGATGTCAGATATAGAATAATCCAAAATTATCTATTTATTAAGCTATTTCTAATAACTATTTCTGCTGTGAAGCAGGAATTACCATCAGCTGAACGTCCTGCTTGTCCGTCCCTTGATGTAAAAAAACGTGTGTGTGTGTCAGCTCCAACGCACAACTGGAGTTTACTCCTCAAGAACGGTTGTCTTTGAACAGGTTAGGCATTTTTGTTGGAATTTCAAAATTTGGCCGAACAAAACTCCTGTTAAAAAATTCTATAAAAATCAAGTAAATCCTTAACGCTCAAAATATGTCACGAAATGCCCAACAGAACTCCTGTTAAAAGCGGAACTCAAAATTTCAATTTTAAAAGGTCCATCAAGGAAGTTACATTTTGGCACACCCTAATAGGTATATTACACTACAAGCGTGAGCTATCACTCAGTATACTGTGTATGCTGGCTACACATAAGTATATATATATATACACACACACACACACACACACACACACACACACACACACAACTGAAAAGTGAAAGGTGAGAAATGATGCGCACCAAAAGCGTTACTATCCCATTTGATTGATAGGTTTTAGTCTCCATATTTTTCTCATACCGGGCGCCTTATATGATCTCCAAAAAAAAGGGTTGAGTTAATAAGAAGAAACTCATTGCTTCTCTTTTAAATCAACATATATAAGCTTGAGCTATAGTGAAATGTTAATACTTCTATATTTGCTAATGCTTCAGTATTTTTGTCGCAAATTTCCCAGCAAATATTTTTTGACAGTGCACGTCCCTCGCCTACGCCGATTGACTCACATCGATTTACATCTTACAACGAACCTACGTATACTGCCTCCTGTAACATCCTACACTTTATGTTATTTACAATCACTACTTCGATCAGATATAAATGAAAAATGGTTCAACATTGAAATAAAATGCATATACAATAATATTGCGATCTTAGTTTATGGCTAAGCTTGCGATCAAATGGAAATGGATGGCTTCAAGATATACAATCAATTCTGACAGGCTACGATCGAAATAAAATATGACCCGACTTACATAAACATACTACATGCACACCGTCATATCTCAAGTCAATTTCCTAATACGCAAATATTGGGGTTGAGCAGGTTATCAACTCTAAAGTAGAACCTGTAGATGAAGCCACAACCTGAGAGTTGAACAAAGCATACAAGATTTTATGGCGATACGTCACTCGATTGGTTAGCTCAGTTGGGAGAGCACTGGCACGGAACGCCAGAGGTCGTGGGTTCGAGCCCCGCATCGTTCATAAAATTTTGTTTTCAAATTTTATTTGTATATGCACTCCGTTTAGAAAATAATACAAACTGATTAATCATTACTGGACATCATTAACATTTCTTGGCACATTTATGAGAAATAGAAATAAAAAAAAATACAAACAACTTTGATAATTTATAAGTCTAGGTAAACTGTGATAGCTGTGAAAAAAATAACGGCGAATTGTTAACGCACGCACACTAAAACACGGTATCGTATCGCGGATGTAAGACGTTGCTTTTCACGTCCACAAACTTTATAAAGTTGCCCTGTAATCATGCGTTGCCTAATAGCAAGAGGCTCTATCTGGACGTATAAACTGGGAGGTCCACTGGTAAAAACTTTACGAAGTTATTACAGTGCGCAGAAGGCGCACGCGCAGGTCGCACCAGTTGAAAGTATAAGAAAGTCATTTCCGTGACCTACATGAATAAAGTGATTTAGTTCAATTAACAAAAGTTAATCGAAAGAAAATTACAGTGTTAATAGAAATATGATCATTTACGGGAAATCGTTTATCACATGATTCTGTCCGATACATTCAATAATTTTAAAGTCAATTTCACATCCAAGCTCACACTACTTAGAAAAATAGTCGGGCAATGTAGAATACTTAAGATTTCGTTGATATTAAGTCAGATTTCCTTTTACCAGACAATACAATAATAATTATAAGTAAATAAACTTTACATAAATCATGCATAACACTAAATAGGCGGAAGGTTGTCAAATGTTTGATAAACAAGTTTTCTTGGTAATTTACAAAAAAAAATTGAAATCCTTAGATCATTTTTACGTCTAGATAGACTATGACAGCCGTGAAAACGTCGAAAGAAATAGAGTTTAGAACTAACCTCTATGTTGAGCAATTCACGCACACTAGCACACAGTGTCATATAAATCGCGACAGTAAGACGTAGCTTCTCACGCACACTAAACTAATATTCCTGGCCTGTTTTGATCGATTGTCTAACAGCAAAAGACTCTATCTAGACGTATAAATTATCTAACTTAAAATCATATTGAATAAGTATAAATAGTAGAATAATATACAAGGAACTGAACTTCCAACTTTTTCAACCGTTCGAGTGACGTATCGGTGATAAAGTAAAGTTGAAAAGGTGTTCAACTCTCAGGTTTTTTTAAGACAAAAAATGACGAGATGAGCAAGACTTCTACCTGATTGTAATCGATATGCCCTTCCCATTATACCCAATTGATATGCCTCATCTGTCTCCAGACCGAAACACAATAATGTTTGTATATTACTACTTACTACTTTACGACAGAAAAAGGCTTCGCTCTGATAACCACCTTGTCGTCATTCTATAGAAAGAAGCCTCCGCTCCCACTAAGTATTTTGTTTGAATAATAATAATATTGACACACTTTTTACACAAATTATCTTGCCCCAGATTAAGCATATATTATAGCCTGTGTTATGGGTTACAAGACAACGATATATTTAATACAATATACTTACTTAAACATACATAAATACATTTTACATACATGACTCGGAAACAAACATCCATATTCATCATATAAATGCTTGCACCTACCGGCATTCAAACCTGGGACCTCTAGCTTAGTAGGTAGGATCGCTCACCCCTCTGCTATTAGGTCGCCATAGTTGAATAGATATTAAATTTTATTTATATTCTTCTATTGTTGCAGAAGGGTTTCAATGGTTGTGATTATTTACCATTACAATTACCACTAGACATTGGCACAGTTCAATCATTTCGTATAAATAGATAATTGAAAAAAAAAAGAAGATGGAAATATAAAACCTTCGGTAAACAAACATAAATATCAAACCGACAGGTGTGGCTTATCAGGACTTCCATTTCATTTGTTTGCTAAAAATTGCGAAGACAAAGGGAGCGTTGCGCATTTCCCGAAAATATATAATATAACACAGATGCGGTAAATAAAACTCGAAAAGTCGCTATTTGGTAAGTCAACGTATCAAGCATTTGGACGAAAATGTTATGTAAACAGTATCTCTGCCCCGGGGTCGCCCTTCTGAATAAATAACGCAGGCGAACTCAAACAAAAGGAAATTTATTCACCAAATACAACGATTAATACACGATCTGAGGACAGATTTATATTTCTCCTTCCTCACCGCTACTTCTATACAGTCTCAATATTCCTTTGTTTGGAATTAATTTACGTTTTATTCAATACCAATGACGAGAATCTACGGCGCGAAAGATTCTTGTAATGTTATTTTAAGAGCACGAGAGCAAACACTAAAATTATAAATGAAACGTACTTCAAAACTCTGTCGACAGAAGCAGTATTTATAGGAAGGAGAAGAGAAGGATTTTAAACAGCATTGAGTTGGCAAAGACGCCTGATGACCTTGGCTATAATTATGTATACTTATTACGTTCTTAAAGAGGGATAATTACAAAAATGAATACATGGAAAAATCTAATAATTATTTCTTCTTCGATGCATTGGTTTAATGTAAGTATGACTTACATTTTTATGACAAATCACTAAAAGTCAAAAACTATCACCCATTCCAAAAGGTTTGCCTCAGACCTGAGAAGAACGGGCGTAACACACTCAGCTGGCTTCTTTTTTTTATAAAAATATGGTTACAATGTAAAATCTCTATTCCCAATTAGTGGTATCATTAAGAAAGTCATTTATGTTATAGTAACAACGCCCCATCAAAGACTTACTAATTCGACTTAGCCGAGTAGTAGGCATTATAAGATTATGTTTATTCCTGTTGTTAACATTATAGTTATGACAGTTTCTCGTAAATTAACTTAAGTGCCTATTAAGAATATATTGAGAGGCAACAGTCAAGATGTTTATTTCTTTAAATTTTGCTATCAATGATATTAATTCTTAAAAAGAAATACGCCCTGCTATATGTAATATAATGCAGTTCCACTCAGGATTCTTGATAAAACCAACATGTAAACGGCACTTTTAAATTCACTGGCTACGGTGTACTTCAAGGCAAATAATAAAATAAACTGCTTAGTGACAGGAAAAGGGCTGTGGCACTCACCTAACAAGAACTTTTAGCAAAGCCATCCAAAATTGGTGAAACTGAATTTACTATTGAAAATAAAAGTGGCACTAGAACGTCCAATAACATTTTTCATGTACCTATGACTTAGATACTTTATACGTCTAGATAGAGTCTCTTGCTGTTAGACAACCGATAAAACAGGCCAGGAATATTTGTTTAGTGTACGTGACAAGCTACAGCTTATACTCGCGATTTCTATGACACTGTGTTAGTGTGAGTGAACTGCTCAAACAGATGTTAGTTCTAAATTCTATTTTGATTCGATGTTTTCACAGCTGTTATAGTCCTTTGCACAGGATGCCGGCTAGATTATGGATACCACAAAGGCGCCTATTTCTACCGTGAAGCAGTAATGTGTAAACATTACTGTGTTTCGGTCTGAAGGGTGCCGTAGCTAGTAAAATTACTGGGCAAATGAGACTTAACATCTGTCTCAAGGTGACGAGCTCAATTTTACTGCCGCTCAGAATTTTTGGGTTTTTCAAGAATCCTAAGCGGCACTGCATTGTAATGGGTAGAGCGTATCAATTACCATCAGCTGAACGTCCTCCTCGTCTCGTCCCTTATTTTCATTAAAAAAAAGTTTATCTAGACTTATAAATTATCTAAGACCTATGTATTACTTCCTGTACTAAAGAAATATCGTTCAACATGAACCTACATTGTAAAATCAATATGAAAGCGATGTTCAGAAATAATTACTTATATAAACTAGTTCAAATATTAATTGTACTTGTTCGTACGAACTCATTATTGCAGCTGATATGTTTCGCATCGCCCCACAATTCTATGAAACTCCAATTACAGTTGTTAGTTTATCAAATCTATGTGTTACCTAACACAACATATAAATATCTACATCGTTATGATGTTTAATATACAGTATGATATTTTTATTGATTTGTAGTTTATTGACACAATTTCTGTTAGAAATCACAACACTACTCACAATAAACACACGCACTGAATACTAACTGTGACTATGTGTACCTAGGAAGCTCTGTATTATCGAAATTCAAAGGGATACACAAAGTCACAGAAAATTGTTAAAGCGTGTCACAAAATATTCATAGATAGGATGAGCGACATCTATCAGTGACTTAAGTCACTAAAAATAAAGCACGAATATTAACCTTGCATGTTTTCTACGTAAGTTTGGACAATTTCTATTATGTCTATTGTTCTCCTACAACTCAAGAATGTTTTGAATTGTTTTTAAAAAGATCCTTAATAACATGTATGTTGGCGACAGCAAAGCCATGTTATGATTTTTTTTATGAAAATAAACGAGGAGGACGTTCAGCTGATGGTAATTGATACGCCCTGCCCATTACAATGCAATGCCGCTCAGGATTCTTTAAAGACCCAAAAATTCTGAGCGGCACTACAACTACGCTCGTCGCCTTGAGACATAAGATGTTAAGTTTCATTTGCCCAGTAATTTCACTAGCTACGGCGTCCTGCAGACCGAAACACAGTATTACTTACATAATACTGCTTCACGACAGAAATAGGCGCCGTTGTGGTATCCACAAGCTAACCGGCATCCTGTGCAAAGGAGGATTTTTAATGGTAATATAAAATTATATGTTTGAACCTTAATTTAAACTTCTAGATACACTGTGACACCTGTGAACGCGTCGAAAAAAAATAGCGGCGAACTGCTAGCCTCTATTTCCAGAAACGCATGCGCACTAAAACAAAGTGACTGACGTATCGCAAGTGTAGAACCTGTGCAAGACGTAACTGTTACTTACACTAAAGTAATAAACAGGGCTTGTAGTCAAGCGTAGCCTAACAGTAAGAGGCCTCTATCTAGGCGTCTAAATTATCTAAGATTTGAATATATAAATAAGGTTTCAGCTTAATAATGACGCACTAGGGTCTTTAAATTCATTATTTACTTCATCTTTACTTACTATATATATAATATACACTATATTACTATGATAATGTAAGGATAGGTTATTTATTAATAAAATATTCTATTGATTATAAAATATATTTTATTCATAGTTACAATTCTTGAATACGTACATTAGAATTTTGGGTATGTACATTATTAATATCATTATTTAATCCTAATAAAAGTAACAATTGGTTAGAGTAAGTTAGGAGGAAGCTACCTACTGCTGCCGTATGCGTGAGAGAAAGGGAAGGCAGACAGAAGCAGGCTCGTTACGAAGCGATCTACCCCGCTATAAGAAGTTATCACTTTAAAATAACAATCAGAAACTTTGTAGTCGTTGGATCCCTCATGAACTGACAGCGGAGCAGAAGCGGGCGAGAAATGATGCGAGACGAAACGCGGATGTTTTGAACCCAAAAAAAAACAGCAATCTTGTGAGTGGGTGACAATGAGAACAGGCCAACAAAAGTGAGGGAGGCAAAAAATGTTGGTAAAAAAATGATCGCATTCTTTTTCTCAGCTTCGGGTCCCATCTGCACAATTCCACTTGAAGATCAAAAAAGTGTTAATGCCGAGTGGTATTCTACCATTTGTTTACCCAGGGTGTTAAAAAAAATTCGTGAAAGATGACCAAAAAGCCGCTTTCTCCTACATCATGACATCGGTTCTTCACAGATGGCGAACAAAACTAAGTATTTAAAGCTTCCGAAAAAGTACAACTTGTCATCCATTCTGCACATAGCCCCGACCTAGCACCCTGTGATTTCTGTATTTTCCCCGAAATCAAAGATTTGATGAGAGGTTTCACTTTTTCCAATACCGAAGACGCGGTGATAGCGTTCAATCAGCACGTAGAAAACATGTCTTCAGATCTGTGGTTCTCCTGTTTTAAAAATTGGTTCGAGCGCATGAAAAAATGTTTAAAATATAAAGAGAGTATTTTGAAAAGATAATTATATATAATTATATAATATTTATAATTATATTATTTAATAATTAATAATTAGATTTATATAATTAATAATTGACTTACATTACAACCCGTTCTGTAGAGTTGAATAATAAATAAAAAAAATCTAGTATTTCAATTCCAAGAAATCGCCAAAAAAGCGCATAATTGGAACCATTTCTAGGCGGTTTATATGAAACTTATATTTTTAGAAAAATAATTATACATATATCTACAGAATATCAGAAGAAAATTCATTTTTCACCACATTAAAATATTTTATACAGAGTGCGAAAAAAAATTAAAAATGTACCTCAAACTTTTACAGTTGGAGCCATCCTAATCATTAAAATTGTACGAAAATTTATTAATTGTACACCAATACTATTTAACATGACATAGTTTTGTTAGTTTTGTAAAGAAAATTGTATTATGGTTGTAATAAATTAAAAAATACTTCTTATTCTGAATTAAAACTATGGCGATATTATGCGAGAGAGCTAACTGAGCTCCGCTCGATTCCTCAAGGTCATTGGCTCGGTCCCCAGCCTTAAATGAATGAACAAACAAAACCTCTTTAATATAAATATGATTTTCTTATTTTCCCTCAAATTAAAATGATTAAGATATTCGATATTATGCTTACATATAAAATGTCCTCAGGTCGTAATACCGGGAAGTAAATAAACAAGAAAATAAGCAGGTAAAATGAAATGGCATGTCTTTAAAACAAATCTAATTTTGACGTTCAAATAATGTAAGCTTTGTTGTTCTACTTTTGTGACGCAATCACGTTTAAAAGGTTTTTTATTACATATTCATATTTTCTTCTCTGCGGTATTTCTGTTGACTAATAATAGCTTTTGCCTGTGCACATTTCATTCACATATTTTTATTCAAAGTAGGATGTTATATCATTTATTGAAAGTCAAAAAATACCATTCATTCCACAAAGTAATGAACTATCCTTCAGACCTGAGAAGAACGGGTGCAACAAACTCAGCGGGCTTCTTTTTTAATACAAAATATGGTCTTAAAGTAATACTTAGGTCACACTGAAAGTTTTGCGTAACATAAAAAAATAATATCTAATATATAAAATTCTCGTGTCATGGTGTTAAACTGTCTGGTCTGAGAATCGGGCAAGATCTATTTTTCATCCCTCTAAATTTTAAGGGTGGTCCACACGATTTTTTTTTTTAATTTTATTGACATTTTTTTTTAAATTTGTTTGATTATGAGTCAGCATTAAAAAATTACATACAAATTCAAATTTTCACCCATCTACGATCAAGAGTTTTTTTTGTATCGCGATTTTAATATCGGCAATACAACGTTTGCTGGGTCAGCTAGTGTTATTATAATAATATAATTATAATATAATTAAATTATAAATTATGAAATATAATTATTAATTATATTTATGTTAAACTCCATTATACCCACTATCAATTGTAAATTTTGAATATGGTATAGTCTTTTTAGTATAGTATAGTGATTTTTTAATAATTATTTATTTTTTATTATTTATTTATTATATTTTTATTTTTGTTTAAAGACAAATATTGTGCGGAATTAACACTAAAGAAAGCTCAAATCATTTGTATTATTATGGATTTCCGCAAAGTAACGCCTACTTCAATAAATATTCTTTTGTTCCTATTTTGGCTTCTGTGGAAGGTCTATGCACATATAACATATATCTATATATGTAGCATAATACCAAAAACAATAATATGTTTAACATCAATATAAAACTAACCGTTAAACTCGTATATTAACTTCCGTATGCTCGGCTTATTGATTTTACTTGTCACTATTGTCATTCCTTTAATAATAGAGTGAGGGTGTATTTTACTTTCATATTGAATGTTCTTTTCATAAGTACAAATATGTTATGTCCTTTTAATATAGAACTATTTTATTTGTACAATAACTCTTGTAAATGGGACGAAATATTATCTACAAACATCATGAGATCTTGTAAAGAAATTACTTACTTTAAATTAATTACTTTTTAAATTGACACTCACTACATTCTCCATGGGATTAAAGATTTAAACAGCTCAAATGGCGTAGGACAGGACATGTGATGAGAAGCAAAGTAGATAAATAGACAATAGATATTATAGACTGGTATCCAAGATATGGAAAAAGAAATAAAGGGAGACAAACGGGAATACGGTGGGAAGATGATTTCAAAAACATTGTTGAACTAACATGGATAAAGAAATATTTACGACGGGAAATTTGGAAGGATTAAGCGGAGGCCGAGAAATCGAGCGACGAATACACAAAAGAAATGTATTAGGTGAAATAAAATTATAATTATTTAGTATAAGTTGTAGCATAAGTTAAGAATGAACCTATATTTAGTTTGCTTGCAATAAAGGCTTCGTTCATTTATACATTCTCAATAAAATTTGGGTATTAGATTAGTAACCTATGCTCAATTTTTTTGCTTTTTGTTTGTCTGTTTGTTTATACATGCTAATCTAATAAACGATTAGAATTTGATTTAGCGATTTCTAATTTATTGTTGCAAGCTCCGTAACATATAATGCTCCTTTCATTCATTCAAAATGGCCGGCGCCCACTAGTAATTCAAAAATAGATTAAGAAATATTGGTTTTCGCCAGTAAAATTGTATTTTTTTTAAAGAAAGATGAGAGGACAAACGGGCGTACGGGTCACCTGATGTTAATTGATCACCGCCGCTCACATTCTCTTGCAACACCAGAGGAATCACATGAGCATTGCCAGCTTTTAAGGAAATGCTAAATTTTAAATGTGGTTGGCACTATGGCTTCCATAATCATTCCAGGTATTCCAGTTTGAAGACTGTATCTATACCTAATTCATAATCTCATATAACTACTACCTATACTTATCGTTTTTTTGGCATTTGTTACATCAAGGAGCATCTTGATATCTCCATCACCATAAATAAAAAATATCATTTAATTTGAGGAAATACCCTTCATTCATTTAAACAAGAACTATTCATAATTATAATCTCATTATATAACCATCGTATACTCGCAGTGTACGAACCAGTTGACTGAATGGAAGAATAAATACCATACTGTCATAAGGGGAAAATCAGCTTTCAGCCGGAAATTGAAGTTCCGGTGCCAGGGGCGCGGGCGCATACCGGATCCACCTCCATTAGGTTGCTTCCAACAGTCAACGCAATTACAGTAATTATATTACTTCTAAACTACGCTACACTATCATAGGTGGACTACGAAAACCTTTTTTAGTTTTTTATAATAAAAATATGGGACGAGACGAGCCGGACGTTCAGCTGATGGTAATTGATACGCCCTGCCCATAACAATGCAGTGCCGCTCAGGATCCTTGAAAAGCCCAAAAATTCTGAGCAATTGCGCTCGTCACCTTGAGACATAAGATGTTAATTTTCATTTGCCCAGTAATTTCACTAGCTACGGCGCCCTTCCGACCGAAACAGTAATTTTTACTCATTACTGCTTCACGCCAGAAATAGGCGCCGTTGTGGTACCCATAATCTCGCCGGCATCCTGTGCAAAGGAGCCTCCCACTGGTGAAGGGACTGGTTGGTTCTAGCCAATTAACAATCTTGTGCCAGTCTACCTTATGAGGTTGGGGAAAAAAATTTTTTTATTTGAAAACTCAAGATATTTTACTTCAAAGTTACAATATCATAATATAGATGCTAGTTTATTCGATGACTATTGAGTTGATATCTTGTAATAATTGGAATGTGATCAGAAAAACGCGGCAAGTAGTATTGGTAGCCCTATCTTGACATTAACCTGACACTTTCTAAATAATTCTGATGACACCGAAACAGGTGGAAATTGGAAGGTACAAGACCAGGGCTATTTTTATCTTTATTACAGTTTTAATACCTTGCGTTGTGTGATGTTAATGGAATATTGAATTTAAATCAGTTATATTGAAATTAGGTAGTATTAAAAAATTATTTTAATCCATAATTATGACCACAAAAAAATAATTATGAAGCGCCGATATTAAAATATACGAAGCGGGAAGCATAGGCCACACCCGCAAATGGTCTTTGGCGATACCACTCGCCTTAATATGTTGCAGTACAAGTACAGAAGTCTCACTCCACAAAATCAATTAAAGAAATAGAGACTCTTGCGGCTATACAGTAAGGTGTAATTCAGATCGCACAGCGCTATTAACCTACATTTTTATTCACCTAGAAGTAGCCTCTCTTTCTATTGCGTGACTCTTACCTCTTCTTACGACATTAGGGTTGTCTTTTCTACCTAAAACTGTACTTACCTAGTTTAAGGTCAAATTATAAAAAAATCAGTTTTTATATAAATAAGTATGTAATCGTTATTTTAAATTAATATTCTTTCGTTGTCATATCTACATAAGTTACACATAGTAATATATTCGTTGGGAAGACCACGATATAGTCAAATATACTTACTATAGCAAATAAAATGGCGTAGCTATTATGAATGGTAATTACATTACTATAATAATCAGTTTAAATTATATTGTTTCACTGTCTGTATGAAGCTTAAAAATAATTTTAGATCGCAATGAACTTCAATACGCTTTGCTTTTTTCGTGTTTCTTCATATTTAAATGATCGGCTCCACGGGGAGTGAGACAGGCCTATCTTAGAGTAAAAATTTTGTATAACTTATATTTTTTTGGCAGAACAAAACAAAAATTTGTCCAAAACTTTTATATAAAACTGCTTTAATGATGAGTTACTTGTCAAAATTTGTTAAGGGAATTTGCCGTGGTATAGTACATGTTCACCATAAGATGTTATTTAGGAACAAATTACTTAACTTACTTTACATTTTGCATTTATAATAATATACATATTTTTATTTATGACACTTGTATCGGGGTATATATGGGTCAAACAGGTTGAAATTTCGAAATTAGATTAAAGGAACATATTGCCGCATTTAGGAATAATCACCCCGAAAAATCACACTTCGCGAAACATTAAATTGATACAGGTCAATCACTCGGAAACAATAATAATTGTAATATTTTACATACATGCAAAAAAGGATTTCGCTTAAATGTGTTAGAGCAATTAGAAATAATAAAACACAAAAATAACATGTTTACATTATTGAATGAACAAACAAATTTAGTCCCATCACCTTTGTTACGTGTCTCTTCCGGGTGTTATACGTCACAACAGCCGACCAATCACAGCGCGTCATTTCATGGGACGAAGCAGCTTCCGGCTCATCTGATTCAGCTCATAGCAAATAGCCAGATTTTCCCTGTTTCCTGGTTTTCCCCCCCCCCCCCCCCACAAACCTCATGTATTAGTTTTTAATCATAATAAAGTTTTATCCCTCAATACGTAGAAAGGGTTGTAGAAATAAGTTTTCTGATACCTACATATATAAGGCTTATTTGTAAATTGCTTTAATAAGTAGATTCAAGTAATTTTGTATATAAAATTTGGAATTTGAATTTTTTTTTTCATCTGATTCAGTCTCGTGCCAGATTTTGGCGAGACAACACGTCCTGAGGATGCCTCGTGTAAAGGCGAAACACTTGTCGAATTGTTTTAAAAACAAATATTGGCGGAATTAACACAAAAGAAAACTTAAATCATTTGTATACATATTTTTAGCAAATTCTCAGTTTTTAATTCAATTAGAACGCACTCAATATAAAGTTTGTTACACCGCACCGTAGTTAAAAATTAATTGAAAGAGAATAAACTTAATGAGCACTTGTAAAGGCAATTTATTTATGCGAACATTCCCACTTATGTTATCACTAATTGAGAATGGTATTCACTTTTACACAGCTGTTATTATAACTGGGGAGAATAAAAGGGTGGAGAAATTATGTATGTATAATCACAGTCCATTTATGGTGGGATAGACGTTATTAGAAATAAAAGTTATAAGGCGAGCGAGTTCAGCTGATGGTAATTGATACGCTCTGCCCATTACAATTCAGTGCCGCTCAGGATTCTTGAAAAGTCCAAAAATTCTGAGAGGCACTACAGTTGCGCTCGTCATCTTCAGACATAAGATGTTAAGTCTCATTTGCCCAGTAATTTCACTAGCAACGGCGCCCTTCACATCGAAACATAATAATGCTTACACATTACTGCTGCACGGTAGAAATAGGCGCCGTTGTGTGGTACCCATCATCTAGCCGGCATGCTGTGCAAAGGAGCCTCCCAATGGCTTAGCTCCTTAGTATTTTAAATATTTAACTAGGGAAACACCAGCTGACGCACATATTGTCAAAGTAAAATTGATCTCTCATTATCGAGCTGTCAGGTCGTGTATAAGCTAGTATATTCTACTTCTATGTTTAAAATAATATATCACGCTACAACAAAACGAATCCCTTCGTTTCCAGGACACAAAAGGTTGGGTGAATTGTTTATTTACACAAACGTACCACAGATTTAGCCGTTCACGGAAACCCACCGATAAAAAAATATAAAATTTATTTTCTCACATATCCGACCCTATCGATAGCCTTCCCGGATAAGATAAATAAATTTCTGAAAAGCACATGTGGCGTTTATTTGTTATTCAAAACGCTTGGAACTTTGTAAATAGTGACACCGCGTGTTGCTTGACGCGTCAAAATTTGAAACCGTTCGACGGGTGTTTGTATAAATCAATATACGAGCAAGTTACAGAAACTCGCGATAGAACAACTGTTGGTGCAACTTTTCAATTTTTACATATTAAACAACTTCAAAATAAAAATAAATGGTATTTAAAAAAATGAAATATCACGCTTCTATAGAAAACCAAACTAAATAAATTAACAAAAATCTTATTTTGCAAATTGAAAAACGAAATAATTTTATCAAATTAATGTATGGCCATTGGTCCTCAATAAATCTATGAAGTTTTCAACGAAATCTGGCCGTTTAAAGTGGATCAAAATCGCGCCCAAATGAGTCTATTACAAAAAAAACATACATACAGGTGAAGCTAATAAAAAGCATGTAAACATAAGGTGGTCAAGTCGCATATTTATACCTCAGAATTGCGTCGTTTGTGGAGTGACATGAAACGTTTAGATCTGGTGATGGAACCTCGGAATAATATTGTCGCGTAGCAACGCTTCTACGTATATGACGAGAGTTGTCAAACGTCATATCGTGCAGCAACGCAAGTAATAAAAATAGTTAAAAGAATTTTCTAGTACAATTTAAATTTAAAGATGGAATGGGAGAATCATTTTGAAAATGGAACAGATCCGGGGGTATATAAGCCGTACTAAGCGTGGCCTACGGCAGTTCTAGTTCTGACTCGAAAGTGTAAAGAAGAAGAAGAAGAAAAGAAGAAGTAGTGAAAAGTGGAAGTGTTCCAAGAAGAAGAAGATAGAAGAGACTTAGTGTTCGGTGCGGTGTGACGCGTTGAAGGTATCGCCGCCCACAAGAGGAACAGCGGCAGACCGGCGAAGTGCAAGTTCAGAAAAAGTGAACGCAAATAAAGACTCGTTCCTATAAGCGGAGTATTATTTCTAATCCCTGACCCACTCTCGTGTCAATATTTAGGAAACTTCCCAATTTATTCTTTTACTTTTTTTTCAACAATTGTTTAAAACAACGACAAATAGACACGTGCACTTCTCAAAGGAGATCTACCCTCAGAAAGGATATTGACCCACCGAACACCCCACCATGTACCTCGTCAGCGCAACCACGACCACTCTGACAAGAGAGTCCGACTAAGAAGACTTCTTAAAGGTCGTATTGTTCTAATACAAATAATACCATCGGACTGGCCTATTAATTAAGCCGGAAGGTAAGTATAGAACTTATTGAAACGATATATATTAGCCGTGTAAATTGGGATTATCATAAGATTATTCAAATTGGGATAATCATCAAAAACACAACTTGTACAAAAAATCCAAGCCATGTAACTCATTTCTTCTACCGTAAAAAGTTATGAGATTTATGTAATACTAATATTGAGAGCCTCCTTAA
Organism: Leptidea juvernica; assembly: GCA_949711755.1. NCBI lineage: Eukaryota > Metazoa > Arthropoda > Insecta > Lepidoptera > Pieridae > Leptidea > Leptidea juvernica. The sequence goes on from CATIXQ010000011.1 coordinate 9,898,066, forward strand.
GAGTCCTTCTGTATTAAGATTTTACCTTATTAGCTAACCTTACAACATATTATAGTGACCATATCAATATTGAAAATATTTTATGTTTTAAATAAATATATTAACTTAACTCTATTTTTATTATTAAAAACATAATGTATCTCACAAGTGATACATATTTTATAAAACTAGTGCTTAGAACGATGGCCAAGTCAATCTATTTATTTCAAACATAACATATTTTTAAGTATTGATATGGTCACTAAATAATTATGTTGTTAGGTTAGCTAATTACGTTATAACTTTATACAAAAGGACCCTTAAGTAGGGACTCAATAAATTGACCGACTTGGTATTACATGGATTTCACAACTTGTTACGGTAGAAGAAAAGGATGGTACGGCCGTGCCACTTGTATTTGCTCGACTTAGCGGGGGCACTGCCTTGACCGGAGATGATTATACAGCTGCTTGTGTTAAGATGGATTTAGTATCCAAAATCAATTGCCTTAGTAACTCTAGTGAAAGCCTTAACAAAGAAGTATACAATATAAAACATTGTACAAAAATAGTCTTCACACACACACATTAAAAGGTAATCTTCTTGTATAAAAAAAATATCGCGACAACATTTCGCCTGTAGGAGGTTATTTAAATCGTAAATAAGTATTGAATGTTGTTATTTATATACGCACTGGTAGAAAATTTACGTAAGTAAGTTAGTAAGTTTATAATTTACTGGTAGAAATACGCTGTGGCAAATTAGGCATTTTTTTTATAATATGTGTGATAAAAGTTGGTATGTATTGTAACAAATGATTAGATTATTGCAGTCGTTAAAGAGTAAATATTACCATTAAGACGAATAGTTACAAATAAGTGTAAACTTATATCTGTCATCTTGTAACATCTGGAACAATACGGACATAATAGTGAAATTTGCAATACAAAGGAATATAAATTTTGCTTAGACCATCCGCATTAAATGCATCGCAGTCGAGGTAGAGATATATCAATCTCTATTGCGAGCAATCTCAACCTATTTCTTTATGTTATTCGGAAACTGTAGACAGGATTTGCCTCATTATCCTAAAAGTGGTAATGTCTTATTGTAGAATTCAGTTCTTTGTTTTAAGCCCAGTGGGAGGCTCCTTTGCACAGGATGCCGGCTAGATTATGGGTACCACAATGGCGCCTATTTCTGCCGAGAAGCAGTAATGTGTAAGCATTGCTGTATTTCGGTCTGAAGGGCGCCGTAGCTAGTGAAATTACTGGGCAAATGAGACTTAAGATCTTATGTCTCAAGGTGACGAGCGAATTCAGAATTTTTGGGGTTGCATTGTAATGGGCAGGGCGTATCAATTACCATCAGCTGAACGTCCTGCTCGTCTTGTCCCTTATTTTCATAAAAAAACTCACAATAAAAGTCAAGGTGAAACGGAACAAGCAACTCCCTCTGTAGGACTAGATTTGAAGCTAGGAGTGGCTTTAATATTATCATAAAAACTAGCTGAACAGACAGACACTGTTCTGCCAATAGATAATTATAAGGATTTATATCATATTTATGTAAAGGGCTTTTACATTACCGCTTTATAATTGCCAATTTTGAAAATATAAATATGGAGATAGTATGTTATCTTTAAGAGATAGCCGTCGATATGAAATTCCACAATATATTATTTTATTAAGGGTTTATTTAGACAGACTTTTGTTCAAAACGTAAACAGAAACTTAACAAATTATATACTTAAACCTTCCTGGAGAACCACGCTATCTATTGATGAAAACAACGTGAAAAGGTGCAGTACAGACAGACAGACACGGCAGAGGATTTTGTTTTATAATATGTAGTGATTGTAGATTCATTAACACATACGTTACAACTATTACGTATACTGTGTTATGGGTTACAAGACTGATATATTTAATGCAATATACTTACTTTAACATACATAAATTCATATAAACATACATAAATACATTTTAACATCCATGACTCGGAAACAAACATCCATATTCATCATATAAATGCTTGCACCTACCGAGATTCGAACCCGGGACCTCTAGCTTAGTAGGTAGGATCGCTAACCACTCGGCTATACAGGTCGTCAGTAAGTAACTAACAATTCCATTTATCTAGTGATATAACTAACAAATTAATGATTTTTGTGATCGTATATTGAAATCACACAATAAAAGGCATATATTAACTTAAATTTTGTTTCCTGTATATTATTTTTGATGTCACTTTGAGAAGAAGACTAAAAAGTCATAATATCTAATGACTTACTTAAGTGTGTATAGCAAAATTAATATGTGGTACGAATAACTCTCTTATGTAGCCCAAAAACTATAATATTAATTTCAGCAGCATATAAAGGTATAAAGGCATTTATTTTCTCAAAATTGATTCCTTTAGAATTCTTTTTGATGTCATTTCTTATACTACTAGATACTACTACCGCTTCGGAAACAAATGGCGCTCTGAGAGAGAAAAAGCGGCGAAAAGAAACTCTCCCAGCATTCTTTTTTTTGCGCTCTTTTCAATAAAAATATACAATATTGTACAGTCATTTCTATCGCTATAAAATAATCACAATCTAGTCCCAGGCTGTCCGATCATTTAGATATTCAGCAGCGGAGTAATAGGATTTACGACAGAGCCATTTTTTTTTATAAAACATTTAAATTGATTTCTAGATAATGCCTGAACAGTGGCTAGGACTTTATTGTAGAAGTGTATACATTTACCCTTAAAGCTATTATGTATCTTATGAAGCCTACTAGAATTAGTTACAAGCAATCCCTTATTTCTAGTGTTATAATAATGAAAATCACTATTATGAGCAAAATACTTCTATACAAATTCCTTATAGCATAATACTATGAAAAATATAGATTCATGTTATCTCTCGCAGTAAACATTGCCAATCTATGTAAATCCAATTCTGTTGGTTTTATTTATTGATTGGTTATAGCTACTGGCTGGTATAATACCTACTGTGTCAAAACTTTTTTTGTCTTATTAATTATTGCGGTTTATGAGTACATTGAGATATATAGATTGGTGGTACCAATACCGAAAACCATTGGTTACCTTTCGGGTTTGGAACAAAAAAAGAACATAATATATAGCTATTGATAACTTCCTATGGGAGGGTAAACCGCTTCGTAACGTAACGCGTTACGACGCCATTCTGTCTGGCTTCCCTTTCTCTCATGCAACGGCAGCGGTAGGCAGGCTCCTTCTCTCTCACTCTAACCAATTGTTAATTTAATAGGATTAAATAATGCTACTAATAATGTACATACACAAAATTTTAATGATCATATTCAAGAATTGTAACTAAGAATTATATTTTTTTCATAAATATTATCATTATTATATAGTTGAACAACTTCAATATTAAAATACTCGTATGTCGGGCTTCTATTTCGTCGCAAATGTTTTTTTTTGTTACTTTCTGTTAAAGATATATGTCAATACAACAAAAGTGCCTAGTTATTCTAAATCTGTACGTTATGTGCTGTGTAATTAATTAATATTTTTCTCAGCAATCCATTAGTACTAATGTTCGTATTCATTTGATTATATCAAACACACTGGTGACTTGTTCAGCATGTCTAAACAGATTTAGGGCACAGATGGAATGCTTCATGCTGTCCCGGTGCTAAAGCCGTGTAATGTACCTTATACTAGCCCCGAATACCCATTGCCCTAATTAATTAATTGCAACGAGTTTGCAATGCACAATCACATAAATGATTCAGTTTATATTTAGAATAAAATAGATTCAGATGTGAGAAGCTATTTTATGGTTTAAAACGTAGTTTATTTTTAAACCTTAGATCATTTATACGTCTAGACAGTCTGTGAAAGCTGTGAAAACGTCAGAAAAATTTGAGGTTGACTGTTTTTCTCTATTTCGGACAATGCACGCACACTTATGTTATAAACATGGTCTGTTTTCATCGGCTGTCTAGCAAGAAGGTCTATCTAGACGATAATTTGTCTAAGTTTTGAGCTGTAGCTGTAACTGTGAGAATGCTAAACATTTCTTATCTGAAATTTATGGTTGCTAAAATTGGTTTGAGTGAAATTCATGATAATATACCGTATTTCATTTGATATCTGCTTCTTTTATGCTTGATTGATCTAATTCATAAGTTTTATCGCGTACAATGCTGTACATGTTAGTTTGACAGGAGTTGTAACGTGACTTTAATCCAATGATGATATGCAATGGTGAGTCTTTTTTCATATTGGTAACACACATTAAAAATTGTTTCCTTTTACGAAAACTTCTTTAGAAACGTTGGACACTTTTTTTATGGATAGAAGCACCAGCCTAGCGAAACTACGAAAAAAGCGATTCACTCGATTGTATGAAACGTCTTTGATAGATTGACAGATGTCGGCTATAATCATGTAAAATACAAAGATATCCAAAATCCACTAAGTTTTATGCAACTGTTTGCTCTGAACCTTAGCCGGATTATACTTCTTCGCCAATCGCCATATTGTAATTACTACTATTTCAAACTTATGTCAAATTATTGCACGTTTTATACTAAACTAAATTTCAATTTTTACTCAGGCAATCCCATCTCTTATTACGTAGTATTTACATCCTCCTTGAGATGCACACACATATGTATGATATAGAACGGTCAACACTAAAATATTTTTGTACAGAAAATGAACGCTGTATGTACTTTGATCTCTTACGATCATGCATATGACATTTGAGAGCAATTTGTAAATCGTAATCGTTTCCCAATTTGGTAACGACATTGCCTGTGGTACTAACAGTTTTTGAATATATTGTTTTGTGTGAGAATTTTCTATCTCGTCCTTTACTGTCATAAAAAAAATAAGTTACAAAACATTACTTAAGGCAATAAGTCCCTCAATAGTTTCCTTTAAATGGTCTCGTTTTAATACATCAGCAGCGTTTAATTCCCCGTTAAAAGTTTGGAGGGCTTCAGAGGATTTCCAATTGCTATCAAAGAAGGTCAGGAACACAAAGCGATGTAGAAATGAAGGTGGATTATTCGTTAATCTCTTGGTTTGATGCCGAGACACGCCTGACTCGAGGATATTGAAACCCACATTATCAACTTGAGTCTATTGCTTTTCTAAGAAATATATTGTATGTTTCTAATACATCTCTTATTATTGTTTGTTATGGTATTAGAGGATTATCTCTGATATCACAGGACCGCTGTCGGCTTTTTGGATCGGTATCATTTAAGAAAGGGATACGTCATAATAATATATGTCAACATAATAAGTTTGGCCATAAATACTGTTACAATTCAAAATAAACAAAACATTAAGTCATTTGAATTTGGAATCTGTCATTTTTATATGATTGTTCATTGTGTTTTCTCATTTTGGCGCCAATACATTATACAATATTTTGCGATATTAAAATGGAGTGGGGTGATAAAGAGAATCGCTGTGATTGCATTACACAAAGTAGGTATGGAGCCAAATGCAATCTTAAAACTTCTGTATATTATATTAAAAGGTACAAGTAGACGTCCTCTGTTTGTGATAGAAAAAGATCTGGACGTCCACGTAGTGTTCGTACGAAAAAGGTGGTCAAAGCAGTAAGGGAAAGAATTCGAAGAAATCCTTGTCCGAAAGTAAAAGATATTTTCGGGAGATGAAGATAGCACCTAGGACCATGTCGCGTATTTTAAAAGATGACTTAGGACTTGCATCCTATCATCCATCCAATTTAAAAAAGAATAGGGTGATAAAATCGAAACAACTACTGAAGCGGTACGCAAACGGAGGTCACAGAAAATTTTTGTTTGCGGAAGAGATTTTTTTTACAATTGAGCAACATTTTAACAAACAAAATAACCGTATTTATGCTCAAAGCTCTAAGGAAGCTTCCCAATTAGTTGACAGAGTGCAACGTGAGCACAATCCTACTTCAGTGATGGTTTGGTTTTAGCTATGAAGGAGTGACTGAGGCATACTTGTGTGAAAAAGGTCAAAAAATCAAGATACCATTATTGAAAACGTAGTGAAGCCCCTTAACAACACCTTATTCAATAACCAAGAATGATCCTTCCAGCAAGACTCGGCGCCTTGTCATAAAGCTCGGTCTACGCTGGAAACGGTATAGTCTTGGTTGGAAACGAACATTTCGAACTTCATCAGAGCTGGAGACTGGCCGTCGTTAATCCCGATCTTAATCCGCTGGATTATGATTTATGGTGAGCTCTTAACGCCATGATAATTTGGAGACCCTAAAACAATCTGTAGGATTCGCAGTGAAGAATTTTCTCATGGAAAGAGTGCGTGCTTCTATTGATAACGGGCCTCAACGTTTAAATGCCAGTATTGCAGACAACGGAGACCACTTCGAATAAGCTTTTTATGTTTTAAATTGTTATATATTTATGTATTAAACTAACACACTGTAAAAGTAATAAATGTTATTTGCAATAGATTTTTTTTATTTTTTCAGTATTTATGGCAAGACTAGGTATATATGTACTCAATAAGAAAGACTATAATAATTGAATACTGTAGCTAATTAGCTATTAGAGGAGAGGCTGATAAGAACACAAATTTGTTAAGTCTTATAATATCGATTCTATGTTCTTAAAGTAAATAAAATAAATCAACGTCAAAACTAAAATATAACTCTCAGCTTTGCGCAATAAACAGTTAAAATGATAAAATGTTAAGTAGCTCGTTTAAACATGAACGGACATATAGCTTGCCGTCCGCTTTTTCTACAACTTAATCCAAATCGCTCTCTAATAGAATTACGTCCCAAAAATGTCATAACGCTTAGCAAATGACGTCTACGAATACAGATTTAGAGCAAAGTTGATGGGCAACTGCTAGTCTCAGTACAAAGCTATGAAAGCGGCTTAGATACATACTAGAGAAAGGGGATTAGAGCATAATCTGCAACGGAGAGGTTGACATATGCCTCAAGCGAACTGCCTTCACTGTTTACTGGACTACAGCTCTTGGGTGTAACATAGCTATTCAAAGACAGGTCTAAACTGGTTTAACCGCTTCCTACCTACTGCAATGCTATGTTCAAAACATGATTGCGCACTTACAATAAACTTTTATTGGCTGATAACGACGCATAGCACCGCAATGATGACTATTTGATAACAGTAACGTCGGTAAAGTTATTTTGTTTTGTTTTCTAACAACAAACAATTTGTTCGTTGTTTAAATTTTGAGTTTTATTGCGACTACAGCTTATATTTATTCATATTTGTTTCTGATGCAAATTTTTATGACAAATTTTTCACACCTTGGGTTATATTATTGAATTTTTATTAGGGATCGCTATATTTTTGAACATTATATAAAGTTAAGTAGCCTGTGTCACTCAGTGCAGATGCAGCCTTCTAATGGTGAAACAATTTTTTAAATCGTTCTAGTAGTTTTGTGTGAAAACATTACAAAAATTAGATAAAACTTTTCAAAATGGGCAGTAATAATTATGGAGACAATAGTTATATTCAATACTCCGGTGGTGGCGCGGAAATTGAAATTTGTAAAAAAAGCTGCTGTTTTCGTGATTTTTGGAATGTTTTCCGTTCAGTAATGGAAAAGTATAAATAGAATAAAAATAAATATTTACAATATCTTAATATGTATCAATCCAGTGTCCTGATGTTTGTTTCCAATAAACGCCTAAACTAATGAACGGATTTTAATGGGGATTACTTCATGGAGTGCAGTTTAGTCCAACTTGAGAGGTAGGAGAGCTTTTATATAGATTTGAGACCCATTATTATTTTTATTCCCACTCTTTGATTTTATAGTAATATTTTCTATGAGAATATTTATTGACGCAAGGTTTGACAGTTGTACTATGAAACAATTAAATTATAACAACAGGGAGTATATTTTACGAAATAATTCTTGATGTTATGAAATATTATTGATGAATTCTTAAAAAAGAGTACTTTATTTATTATGTACAGAAAATCATCTGTCTGGTAATCTAATAAAATTATATTTTTCAAAATATAAACAAAATTTGTTTTAATTATAATTATTATTACTATACCTTACGACATTCTGAGCTGCATTTCGTGTCAACTGAAACAAGAATAAGAACTTTAATGGTGTCAAATGGTGTTGCTGACCAGTGGCCAAGTGGCAGTTAATACGTGGCCCTTAGATGCGGGTGTATTGACTCCCAATAAATGTCACATAATTCTTAATAGACAAACTCTATCATTCGACCAATTGAGAAGTTACGACCTACGTGCCGTGACTCGAACAGCAGTTTATTTCCGAAGCTTTTGAGAGACTTTAAAAGTCGCTGTAAAACCAGGAAATAACCTTTTTATTAGACGGCAAAGCAGCCGAGAGAGATTTGTAACATGATATTTTTTTGTTCAAGAAACAATTTTATTGCGCTATACGAATGCGTACATGTAGATTTTGTACGATGATATGATAGAAAAGTGTTTTGTAATACAATAACAATTTAATGGGTTAGTTAAATAAACTCTTCAATCTTAAAATCATAAAGAATCTAAAAGTTTTCAATCGTCATCATCATCAGCCGGAAGACGTCCACTGCTGGACAAAGGCCTCCCCCAAAGATTTCCACTACGATCGGTCCTGCGCTTCCCTCATCCAACGTATTTCGGCGATCTTGACCAGATCGTCGGTCCATCTTGTGGGCGGCCTACCAACACTGCGTCTTCCGGTACGTGATACCATTTGAGGACTTTACTGCCCCAACGGCCATCTGTCCGTCGATCTATATGCCTTGCCCACTGCCACTTCTGTTTCGCAATCGTTTAGACTATGTCGGTTACTTTGGTTCTCCTACGGAAAAGTTTGCAATAACAAAGAATTCTTTTTTGCTGAAGTTCTTAAAATATTACGGCTTTTCAAATAAAGTTAAAAGAGAATAAACGAACGACATTTTGCTTACAAGGTTTATGCGGACGTATAACGTTTCCTGCGTTTATTTTCAAGGCTGCTTGAAATTCTGAAAACTTTAGAATTATCATTGTATTGACAGTGTTGTCAGCAATAATCAACATTTTGAATATGCTTGTTTTATTCTAAGTTATAACAACCAAGTTTATTTGTAAGGCCGTTGAAGCTTAATTTTTCAGATTTCTTCTCTTATATTGAAAAACTACAAGAGTACCTACCAACTATGAAAAAATTAAAATATTTTCTTAGTTGCTGTAATTGTGGCAACATGGTATGATTTTTTTTGTCTCAAGGATCATTTAATTTTTCGATTCCATAGAAAAAATACGTCGAAACTCATTCCCGCATCGCACTTTCTCACAAAAACTCAACGGAACGATGCGTAAATAGTGAATATTATTTACTTGTGAGCTGTGGGACAGATTTGTATAACTTTTTAACAGCTACGCTGAATGCCAACTCAAAGTTCGTTGCTTGCAGTAATTATGAGGTTTTTCATTGCTCAAGTTATTTATAACGATGCAGCTATCTCCGCTTTTTTCTTTTTCAACATTTGTCATTCTAGCGGCGGCGTGCAGTATACTAACAATTTTTCTTTTTTTAAACAAAACATTATTAAGTATTGCTCGAAAAAAAAATATTTTGATCTAATCAAACAAACTAGCCAATGTAAAATGTAATCGGTCCCACACTGGCCGTATATTCCACTATCAGATGGCATATGTATTGTGCGGGTGAACTGTAAAGAATTCGGAAGGAGAACCTACTAAAAGGGTGGTCGTAAAAGACCAGGGAAGTTTCTTCGTAGGGCCGTGAAAAATATCTGGCAGCATCTTTAGGAGACGGGCGTGATAATATTGTGTAAGAAAGCGTCTGAAATCTGTGCTTTGCAAAGTCTCAGAATGGGGCCGACAAAATTTAGTCCAATTTAACCCTAAGAAGACATCAGTTTTTTCACCGCTTAAAGTATTTCTTTGTCGTATCCTATATATATATATATCGAGTAAGTTTCAGTAGGGCGAGACACGTAGCTTCCCACAAGCCAAGCAACGCCTGCAACATTAGGCGCAAATTTGGCCTAAAAAGGAGTACCTACTGTTCTCACTACTGGGCAGGCATCCATTTGACCTCATACCACAAAGAGCAGCTCGAATCATCGACGATCAATTGGTCATCTCAGAGCTGTGGGTTCTCTCTACATCTTCTTCTACATTTATCACAGGGGGTGCTCAGAGGAGCAGTCCGGGTTGATACCAGAATTCCACCACCGGACATTACGTCAAAATACTAAATTGCACCCGCATCACATTGACTTCTAGCATTCTAGAACCGCGCATTTTGCAAAAATTTTGCCTCGCACAGTTACTTTGGGGAATCACTTTCTGGTTGCTGTTTTCCTGAACCGATATGACTAAGAGACTTTCAAGAATAGAGCATACTCCTATCTAAAACGCGTCAACGCGTCTCTTAATCCGACATCGGCAGTTTCCTCACCTTTCCCTATCACGTGAGCTTCCTGCCCGTCTGCCTCCTCTTATTTTAAAAAGCGTATAAGAAAATAATATTCCTGTAAGTATATTGTCAGAATGAATGAGTTCGGATTATTGGAAAGGAGGATAAACTTAAACGGGTAACTTGTTGGCAAGTTATTAGCGCCGCCAATACTATTTCCCAAATTGGGCCTTTGCCGTTGACCGATACACTAGTGGCTTATTCATCCATTCAAATGCTTCGAGGCTTTTCTCCTTGGTTTTTAACCGGGAAAGGGGAACAAGTCTGAACTGGACTGACAACAACCAAACAGGTTTGTTTTTCGTCTAGTACAGACTCCAGTCAATATCGACCCTTTCCTCGTCGAGAGTTCACACAGTACTAACTCTGGATTCTGACTGGTTCGTCTGTCTAGATTGTCTAGCTGCAGTGTAGGAGCGCCGAGTCTGGACTGGTCTGGTCTCGCCTGAACCGGCTGCTGGCTAGACTGACTCCACTTCTAATGTAGGACCGGCCTTACTCATAAGACCGCAAACAGAGGTCAAGTATACAAATCCAACAACAATAAGCGGAAAATTAAAACAGTTTGACACAGAATATTTCCTTCCCATTCACTTTCTAAAATTTTGTTACGATTGGAAAACTTTTGGATGAGGAAATAGCCGAGATTGAAATCCTGGTCTTTTACTCAAGATTTAGTCGGATTTAGTAAATTTTTAGTCGGAGCTTCAGTTGTTTTTGGTCGTATCGCAGCGATGTTTGTCTTGACCTTGTTAGCGCGACGGTATAGTGTGTAAGGATTTTCATATTTAAAAAGGCCCCTAGGTGTAATAGGTACCCATGTCGAATCGACCTCTAGACACCTTGTAAGGGTTTTCCACGGATCACCAAATAGTACGTGGAAGCAAATTATATACATAGTAGCTAACCCGACAGACGTTGTCCTGCTCATAATAAAAAAAACTCTTGCGAGTGGAATTTTGTAATATTTGATTTAATTTCTTAGCTGACCTCTACTCGGCGAAAGGAATATTCCTACCAAATTTCAACTCTCTACGCCTTGTGGTTCTAGAGAGATATATATATATATATAGATTATGACATATTGTATAATGTATATCTAGGTGTGTTAATCCATTGGCAAGGATTTTAAGTCTTTGTGATACATAAGATAGCAAAGTAGCCTATCAAAAGGATAAAGAACAAATAACATAAAACAATTTAAATCATAAAAACTGAACAATGTTTATCAAATTAATTTTATATTTTTCAGTAGATAAACAGCCCCTTCAATTATGAACAAAAACATTCCATATTTACAGTAACAACATTTGCTTTTCATTACAGTTATGCTAATATTACTAATAGTAGAATGAATTAAGGCTGGCTACAGCAGAAATATAATGAGCTCGAGTATTAATTCAGGATTGTCTTGTTCTAGATTCTATAAGCTTTAGGTACTGTTACACCGCAACTCGGTTATATCATGAATAAATTGAATCTATGAGTTAAGTTCTGCTTCAAATATAATATTCAAATGGGATATTCCGACAAGATATATGAAATGCTGCATGGAGATGATATGTTTATTTGAGTCGAACATAATTCATTTCAATGTAGTCTTAGATTCGGAATCTGTTGTCTTTCAAGAATAATGTCGGTTCAAAAAATCTTAGATTTATTGTTTAACAATTTAATTAGCAATAGGAGGCTCCTTTAAGGGAGGATGACGTTAAGAAAATAGTGGAAATAATGGACTCGCACTGCAATAGTGAGAAAAGACTGGAGAGCTTTAGAGGAGGCATTTGTCGCAAGACAAGTTGTAACCGAACTACCGTTTGCCGATAATCAATAGATATTAAAATTGTTAGTATATTAGTTAAACTCTAGTTAATAGTCAAAATGTATTTTTTAGATAGTAGTCATAAGTAAATTAATTTTAGGCACACGAAACTAGTCTGTCTAAAACTTGTTAACAGCAATAAAGGCTTTTTATTTTATTAATGCCGGCTAGATTATGGGTAATTAGTAAAGTGATTTTGAATATGAATATCAATTTGAGTTGCTTGTACACTAAAATGATTGCTTTTTTTTAAGACAGTAAGGGACGAGACGAGCAAGACGTTCAGCTGATGGTAATTAAAACGCTCTGCCCATTACAATGCAGTGCCGTTTAAGTATCTTGAAAACCCCAAAAATTTTGAGCGGCACTACTGTTGCGTTCGTCACCTTAAGATATCTTCCCTAAACTTAAACACACACACAGACCTTAAATACTATTATTATTAACGTACGTAATAATACTAGTATAAAATAACAGATGTGTTGCTATTAAAGTTTAGTTATATTCTTAATCCTAAATTGGCATACTTGTATAGTTATTTGTATGTCTATTGTGATGTTATATAAAGCTGTTGGATGATTAGTAAATAAATAAAAAAGAAAAAGATGTTAAGTCTCATTTGCCCAGTAATTTCACTAGCTACGGCGCCTACTACGTTTTAGTAGTTTCCAAACTTATATCCCTGATCGCAAATATTACATAATATGTTGGTAAGAACTTGAACAATGTCGCAATCAGCTGTGCATGTATGGATTCAACGAGTAGTCTTCAATAGCATCGTCCATCTCTGTCTTTTAAACAAAAAGCCGCCATCAATCTAAGTAGAAATTAATGTGGCCTTAAAGGGCAGTTAAAAGCCAATGAAGCTTGCCATGATACATCCTGTGCGGTGACCGATGGTATTACAAAAAGCGGGCACTAGATAAAGGCTTTTTTGAAATGATAAGCGTCGCTTTTAAAATCGGACTTTAAGCCACACCTACGCACGGAGTTAATCACTCAAACAGATTACGATTTATGATTGTGTTTGATTGCGACCGTTATCGAGTTCGAAATATAGTCGAAGCTTGTTAACGAACTTTGTCATCTCTTGTGTTTAAATAAAATGTTCGATGTAACTATATTTTTTTAATTGGACTTGAACGGATCGTGGGGCTTAGTGTTTCAAAATACTTATTAATATAATTTTTCCAATGAGACTAAGCTGGACTAATAGTGCAACAGTGTAGATGCACACGAACTCTTTATTTTACAGAAAAAATGTATTCGTGTGCTTGCAAATATTAAACAAAGAGAAAGCTGCAAACCTCATTTTTACAAACTAAATATTCTTACATTACTGTGCACATATAATATTATCGAAATATGTAAGTTTGTAAGAAAACACCCAAATCTTTACACTAATCATAGACGTGCCCCGGCACAACACACCTCTCTATAAAAATAATCATAAGCTAACTAACTCTAAATTAACATTACACAGTTCCGGTCCCTACCCAACGCCAACTAAAATTTATAATAAGTTACCAGAACGCTTAAAAGCTGAAACTAATATTAAAACATTCATAATCTCTTTGAAAAAGTAACTTTTGGAAAAAAGTTATTATTCTATTAATGAATACTTAGAGGAAAAAAATATTTAAATGTCTGCCCCTCTGTCCGTTCATTGCTATGCCTTATTACGAGGTGCATGTGATAATTATCTAGTACTACAATTTTGTAAGTAACTAAGTCGCATGTAACGCAATTTAATTAAATAAATAAATAAAATAATAAGTGCACTCAGTACTTATTTTGTGAATATTGAAAGAGACTACGTTGTCATGCTTGGCTAAGTAACGCATTTTCGCGTAACCGCTCTGGTGGACTAAGGAGCTTCCTTACAAGAAGAATAAAATTAACCAGAATAACTCATATAGGTACGTTTAATTACACATATTTGAATTGTTTAAGAATAAGGGAAAACATAGTTCCATTGTCATAATATTAACTTAACCTCCATATTCTTATGCACACACCGTTTCTTATTTTATTGTTATAAGTGTATTATAAGAATCCCCGAATACAGTACCGATCAGTCACCACAAGCAAAGCCCGTTCATCGACAGATGGAAAACATATGGAATGCTAATCCAGTGATCAAAATTTATAGAATGTGGTTATTAATTCAATTGCCAATTAAATAAATTTAAGAAGTAAGTCGATATATAAATATATGAGCATTATATTATTTTCTTTTATTAATGCAAGTGTTACACGTTCAAATGAAATACTATTAAAGGGATTTTTTAATCCCTACGCGTAAAATTGTAACTCTTTTTTTACTTTAGGCTTTGCGTTAAAGTTACATTTTTATTATTACTAGAGTTTGCTCAGAGGTCAAAATTCGACCATAATTCAATTAATATTATTCATTGTAAAATGTATGTGTGTCATTCAAGCAATAATGTGTGTGATACTTACTTTTATTAATCTAATGTATTTATAAGGCATTTTATATTTACAAAACAAATAACGGTTCATACACCGGGTGTGCCGGCAGAAGTGAAAACTTGCACATTAACGTTGTGCATTTTTTAATATTTAGGACTGGTATTGGAATAATTTCTCACTAATTGCTTAATTTATCAGTATAAAAGTAATAACATTTATGTGGTTAAATAGAATATTCATTTATTGCGCTATCGTACACAAAAATGACAATGTATATTACAGAAAAAAAATTAACACTTCAGAACTATTACAATTATTTTACATTAAAAACTTTATCTCTCATAAAAATCAACTTTCAACGATTGTCTGACGAATATTAGATCAGGTCTCGTGTCCTGTCGCGAGTTTAACATTTTATACCCATCCCAAGTAGAGAGCTGAAGTTTTCACTTCAAAAACATAGGTTTATGCACTTCTCCTCCACATAAAGCTCTGTTCAAACTGAGGCTACTATCGCGCGGGACGCCGCCTCCCACATTCTCTTGCAGCACCAGAGGAATCACAAGAGCGTTTCCGGTCTTTAAGGAAGGTGTACGCGCTTTTTTTGAAGGTACCCATGTCGTATCGTCCCGGAAACACCGCATAAGGAAGCTCATTCCACAGCTTTGTAGTACGTGGAAGAAAGCTCCTTGAAAACCGCACTGTGGAGGACCGCCACACATCCAGATGATGGGGATGATATCCTAACTTGTGGCGTATCGTGCGAAGGTGGATATTTCTAATATATACATTGTATTTAAGCCGACAACTGCACAATTCCCTGAAAACTAACTCCAAAGAGATCACGAAAGGTCGTGTAAAATAAAATAATAATACAAATGAAACTTTTACGTAAACAGCTGATATATAAACATAGTTACAGTTACACGCGTTTTAACCCTTGAAAAAGTATTTTATTTAAATATATGAGTATTGTTGTGGTTTGGGATCGCCTGGGTGACACTGTTGAGGCAGCTTGCGGCTTAGTAATTTATAGCCTATGCCTTTATAAGGGACACTTGGCTGTGCTTACTTTTCATTGTATTGTAATTAATTTCGTGTTTCATATGCATAAATAATTTTATTGAGTGGTTTAGTAGGGTAGGAAAGCCGATTGTAACCATTGGTATTGCAAATAATACAGCCTGGGTATATCATAGCCGAATTTGCGTTTTAGAGTTATTTTAAATACGTATGTTTGGAATATGTTAAAATTTACATTTTTAAAACAGTAATTTACTTAATACTCAGTAACAAAAAAATAAAAACCTTAGGAGCTAGAGCCTATATTTTTGTTTTAATAAAACCTCAATTCTGACTCTATAAGTTCGGAAAGAGCCTCTTGCTGTAAGGCAGTGCATGACAGCACGCCAGGTTTAGTACCTTAGTGTTCAAGGCAGCTACGTCTTAAACTCGCGATACGTCAGTCCCTTTGTTTTAGTGCGCGTGTATTGCCTTAAATAGAGACTAATAGTTCGCCGCTATTTTATCGACGCTTAGCTTTTTAGTCTGTCTACACGTATAAATTATCTAAAGTCTGACTATAGAAAACAAAATAAGAAAAAGTAATGGAAATTTTATAAGTATTAATACCTAGTACCTTGCGGACGACTGTCCTATAAATTATATAAGCATTACATTGCTACGTACACTTTTAACTCTCTGATTTTCACTGGAATGGGCAAGCAATGGTGTGCAAAATAATACGAATAAATTTAGATATCAAAGATATTATTAGTAAGATAAGAGTAGTTTAGCTAAAGCAAAACTTACGGATAATATGTAAGATTTTGATTAGTATAGTTGCAGATTATGGAAGAGTTCTATCGAGTTTTAGATATACTAAGATACACCTTATTTTTGTGTTCATTCATGCCCGCCTATTACTTAAGATTTATCAATAATATCGGTTACGGTAATAAAAGATTCGCTTATGCTCTCTTGCTGTATTTCCGTTAGAGATGTTCTTCTTCTCTCCCGCACGCATTGTTTGTCTATGTGATAGTATATTCAAAGTCTATGGTAATAATATTCCCAGAATACCATATATAAATCCGATTCAGTTTGTTCCCATTACCAGTGGGAGGCTCTTATGCACAGGATGCCGGCTAGATTATGGGTACCACAACGGCGCCTATCTCTGCCGTGAAGCAGTTATGTGTAAGCATTATTGTGTGGTCTGAAGGGCGCCGTAGCTAGTGAAATTACTGGACAAATGAGACTTAACATATTAATTCTTAAGGTGACGAGCGCAATTGTAGTGCCGCTCAGAATTTTTGTGTTTTTCAATAAACCTGTGTGGCACTGCATTGTAAAGAGCAGGGCGTATCAACTACCATCAACTGAACATCCTACTCGTCTCTTCCCTTATTTTCATAATAAAAAAACCAGCTTATCTCCGAAACGATTGAATCTATTTCTATGGGACTTCACTGTAAGATATCCAAGTTGCTAGAAGTAACTTAGGTATCCCTCATTAAAAAAAACTAAGGGGTCTGCGCAAAATAGACAAAGATCTAATTATTTAAAGGTTATATTGATAGGCAAATTCGGGGGCGTTTAATTAATGATCAAATGCTTTGTATATTATAATCAAAATGTTATTTTAGTGTGTATCCAATTGTTATTAATAGGCTATTGGTGTCAAATACCAATAGCAATAAATATTGAAACTGGCACAATATTGTAATAATCAATTCCCAGTGGACATATGTTCATTATTCCAGTTTTTGAATAGCTATATTGTATTTAATATGGATGGAGTATAATTTATTAGTATGTTTCAAACTCAAACTCAAAAATTTTTACTTAAAATATAATTTTAATATTAACATTGAAAACAAAATCTACTCAGCTGGAATATTTTTTCTTACATAAAAATTTGTTACATTAATAGCATTGTGGCTGGGGTTGCTGGGGCCACTTCATGTTCGGTATGGTCAACTACATTTCAGCTCTTGTGGGAGGTTTACCAACACTAAGTCTTCCTGTATCGTATGGTCGCCTCTCAAAGACTTTACAGCCCTAACGGCCATCTGTCCGTTGAGCCATATACCCTTCTCTGTGCCACTTCAGTTTCGCAATCATTTAGGCTATGTGTGCCGTGACTTTGGTTCTCATAAGGATCTCCTCGTTTCTGATTTGATCTTGCAGGGAAACTCAAAAAAAAAGATATGGTGTCTATTAGAAATTAATTTACCAATTCAGAAGTTTTTATTTATTTATTTACCACACATAGCAACTGTCATTACAGACCTAATGCGACAGTTACAAACAAACATACAACTATTTACCATAACATACTACATATAACAATACCCTTGCGAGTTCACTCCACATACACCCAAAAATGTCCACTTTGTTGAAAAGTTAAAGTCCTTATCACATTTTCTATTGACATTATTAAGTAGAATTTATTGTGTATTACTCGTCATTATAAATTAGAAAGAATTGCCCAAATTTTATCATTTTACATCTGCCCACGAGCTTACGTTAAATTCGTATCTATTCGGCTTATTTGAAAGTTTTAGAATAAATAATTCTTCATATCCTTTCCTACACTCCTGACGTCTGAGCAATGTTTCCTGATGATTGGTTCAGTATTTATGTCATGAAAACGGTACAAACAAACAAACTCACATAGGCATATATAATAATAAGTTAGGCCAGTACATGTTTTGTGAACGACGAAACAATCTAATATTTTATGGAATAGATGGTTAAACCAGAGTTCACATGATGGTAAGTGATCACCTCTGCTTACTTTTACACCACCAGGAGAATCTCGGGAGCGTTTCCGGCTTTGAACGTTGATACACGCCGTGTAAGAATGTTGATACACGCCGCGTATAAATGATGATACACGCCGCGTAAAAATGTTGATTGCTCAGTTTGCTTGTAACTTGAAAAAATATCGCCTCACATCCAGATGGCATTAACCTGTTATGCACCATTTTGTTTTAATTTAGCATAAATAACCGTATCTCGATATTTTCAACATCCAAAGCTTATAAGACAAAAACAAGCTTTCACCAAAGTGCTGAGTGCACTTTACATGTCGTAAAAACGTTGATATATTTTCGTATCTCTTAACAAATTTTCACCTTAAGCTTAAGGTAAGCGTCTGCCTTCATTAAGTTAAAACTCGATAAGGTGTTGTGGGTATTTTGTTTATTTTATGTTGTATGGTAATCGCAATCTTGTAAGTTAAATGCTTTTAACATAAACATTCCCAGATTGATAATGTGCATTGAGTTTTTGACCCGACGACGATTAGTGACGACGCTCAATTTTCTTTTAATCCTGTTTTCTCTGCAAATTAATCTGCTTATAAAATCTTTTGGTTGTCTGTAAGAGATTGCTTGAAGCGATAAGTTTGCCGGACCTATCTATTTCAGTAATTAGTTTTAGATTTTTATGCTGTTTGGTACGCAATAAAAACTGTTTCTATTTTTTTTCAGTACCAATAACTGGCATTGCGTTTTTGAAATCAGCGTACAAGGTTGTCAGTAAGAGATTGCTTGAAACGATAAGTTTGCCGGACCGGCATTTCTGTTATTAGTTTAAGATATTTTGATAAATTTTATTTTTAAATCTGTTTGGTACGCAATAAAAACTGTTTGTATTTTTTTTTCAGTACCAATAACTTTAATTGCGTTTTTGAAATCAGCGTATCTTTTTATGATTTTTTTTATAAAACTCTAAATTTGGTCATGGTGCAAATATCGGTACAATTCAAATAATAAACAATGTTATATTACCGTAAAAGAAAGATTTCTAGAAATGTATTTACTATTAAAATATTTAATATATTATAAAACATAAATAAAATGAAATAGAATTAAAAATAACTCAGGTAACTTCTTTATAGTTAAAAGAAGTTGTTAGTTATTGTTAAAACATTTATATACAAATGATTTAAGTTTTCTTAAGTGTTAATTCCGCCAATATTTGTTTTTCAAAATCTGGCATGAGACTCCAACTCTCGTAGATTTTGGCGAGACAACACGTCCTGAGGAAGCCTCGTGTAGAGGCGAAACACGTGTCGAATTGTTTTAAAAACAAATATTGGCGGAATTAACACTAAAGAAAACTTAAATCATTTGTTTAATTATGGATTTCCTCAAAGTAACGCCTAATTCAATAAATTTTCTTAAAACATTTATAAACGATAAATGCCAGGCCAACATCCATTAAGAAGCAGCTTCATTAAAATCAAGAGGTAAAATGAACTATTATTGCTGAAATGAACGAGTTAACGAGAGCTTTATGTTATTCATTATGTAGAACTCTAATTAAGACAGAAGTCTGCTTGAGGCGTAATAATACTTTACAATCCTTTGCGCTGAGAAACGCTTTTCCGTGAGAGGTCTTCTTATTGTTGAGTTTCGTGAAAAGTGAGACTTCATTTTTCTTCACAGCGTTATGAAAATATTAATGAAGTAGTCACAACGTAGTTGCAACTTTTAGTACCGCGAGACGTAGAAAGTAAACACATACTATGAATAATATATATAATATATGAAAACACAAACTACCTAGTAGGAGTTTACTGCTGTCCTATAGATGGTATATTCTTACCCTGTCTTATGAAATGGCTTCAGTGGGAGGCTCCTTAGCACAGGACGCCGAATAGATTATGGGTACCGCAACGTCGCCTATTTCTGCCGTGAATCAGTAATGGGTAACATTACTGTGTTTCGGTCTGGTGGGCGCCGGAGCTAGTGAAATTACTGGGCAAAGAAGACTAAAAATCTTATGTCTCAAGGTGACAAGCGCAATTGTAGTGCAGCTCAGAATTTTTGGGTTTGTCAAGAATCACAGGCGGCACTGCATTGTAATGGGTAGGGCGTTCAATTACCAACAGCTGAACGTCCTGCTCGTCTCGTCCCATATTTTCATAAAAAAATATATTTTCGAAGTTATACTTCTTTAGGCGCGTTATGAAAAAATGATGAGAGAATTTTAAGATGCGCGCGCATCACTGTAACACAACAGTAACAGAGTGAAGTTGGTTCCAAAAATTTTCTGACGCTTACGACATTTTTTTATTTTTTGGTTTCTTCTACCATTATTAGGATAGGCAAAGGGTTCAAGCCCGTGCAGCCGTATTCGATATTTAATAATTAATTGTCAAAGCCATCGTTGCAAGATTTTTATAATATTCTTCTTTCTACAAACGTAGAACGAGGAATAAATAATTTAAAGGATTTTTGCTTTGTTAGGCCAAAGAGTGTAACTTATTGCGTGCATACATAAGTACACACACTCTTTTTTAATATCCCTTTCATCCTGGTTAGGTCACTAGGATGTTGTTGTGAATGAGAAAAATTTAAATTTTTGGTATTCTTAAAGTGAGTATAAAAACATGAAAGATTTCTTCACACACACAGTTATAGGCGTAGCTTTAAATGATAGTTAAAAATAAATTAGATATAATAAACCCAATTTCTCTCGATTGAAGTATTTAAGTAAAAACATCAAACTGCGCTTGTGTTTAGGTGATTTTTTAAACAAAGTTTTCTTGAATATTTGTTATTGAGAGGAGAAGAGATATATTTTGATAACCACTCAGATGCCATTATTTCCACATCTCCTCTTCGCTTAGCTTCGGTGGGAATGGATCAAGCGGAGAGGAGAGGAGAATTTTAAACGGTTTAATTGATTCACTGTACAATATTGTATATTTCTATTGAAAAGAGCGCAAAAAAAGAATGCTGGGAGAGTTTATTGCGCCGCTTCTTCTCTCTCAGAGCGCCATTTGTTTCCGAAGCGGTAGTAGTATCTAGTAGTTATTAGAAATGACATCAAAAAGAATTCTAAAGGAATCAATTTTGAGAAAATAAATGCCTTTTATGCCTTTTTTTTTATAAAAGCTTTTGCTTTGCCAAAAGTTAATACTAGATATGGTAGTAATAGATTTTAAATAAGAGTTTGTGACTTTATAAAATAGAAAGTATGGAGATTCGGACCATTTCAGTAAATTTAAATCAAATTTATTATATAAAGGTGAAAATTGTTATACATTAGAGTATCCGTCCATTTGTAACATGTTTACTCAATAAATATTAATAATTAATATACCCGCAAAATTTAATAAATCATGTAATCTGTGAAAACTTAATTGGCGCATGTAATAATTAGACTAAGTTAATTGTATTTTATTGTATGCTGTTTGTTTTCCTAATAAATAAAAAAAAATATAGTAGTTTACTGCCGCGTCGAGCGATCAAGCGGCGCGGCGGAGCGGAGATGCGTGAAGACCCGCCCCTTTCCCCGCTGCCTTCCCCCCGCGTTTCGCACACCCTAAAGCGTTATTAAAATACAGCTCACATCTCCTCTCTGCTTTGGTGGATACCGGGCCTTACCACGGAAATAACAACAGTCATCTAAAGCCATAACCTCCCTTCCCCTCCACCAAAAGTAATTCAACACACTCCTATTAAAATCCTTCTAAGGGACAGGAAAATTTCCCTAATATTTAATACTCAAGTAATACAATTCCTGGTAAATTTTCATATAATAATTGTGCATTTCTTTTTAATTAACTATCTCTTAACTTGTGATCTTATAAATAATTAATTTCAACTCAATGTTTTTGAAGAGATAAGGGTAAACCGCTTCGTAACGTAACGCGTTACGGTGCCATTCTGTCGGGCTTCCCTTTCGTTCACGCATACGGCAGCGGTAGGCAGGCTCCTCCTCTCTCAATCTCACCAATTGTTACTTTTATAGGATTATATAATGATACTAATACTGTATATACACAAAATTCTAATGTACAAATTCAAGAATTGTAACTAACAAAAAAATATATTTTATAATCAATAAAATATTGTATTTGTAAATAACCTTTACTAACATTGTGTTAATACATATTAATTTTAAGTAATAACCTAAGCTTTTAAATAGTTCAGCTAACATTAGTTAAATAAGTTACCACTTCTGTCGGGCGTCCCGAGACCCACACGTTTTGTTCACAAACAAAACCTTATAATTTTTAATATCGATAAATGGAGAACCCGTCAAAATTAAATTTGTAACTAAAATTTATGCAGGTTGTGGAACTCGAACCCGCGACCTCTCGGGTTTACGGGGCAAATGGCTCCATCTACAGCCACAAACTGAGAGTATACAAGATATACCCAAAATTTGCGAACTTGGCTCAGTTGGAAAGAGCTCTCGGAAGGAACCTGAGAGATCGCGGGTTCAAGTTCCGCATCGTTCATAAATTTTGGTTACAAATTTGTATTATCAAACCCAAAAGTGAAGGTTATCACTTTAAAATAAATTAATTAAATGATGGACCTATTTTTTGCAGTCGTTTAAACAAAATCAAGACATACATTGTCATGTTCAATAATTCCTTGAAACTTGGTAATGCTTCTTCGACAAATAGTCAACCGTTTCCATGATACAGCACTTCTATACATTTCCAAGTAAATTTACATTTTGAACTAAGAATATTTCCAGTGCAAACTTACAGAAATTCAATTGTGAATTTGTGGAATCCAATATGTAGGGACCTCATTTGAGTTCCCCTTCAAACGAGCTGAGAGCCAATAATAAAGTCAGAACCACTCTATCTTCGATGGCTCTTCACCGTCTGAGTTTCTCCTGTGATGACGAAATTCGTATTATTCTTATTTTACACTAAGTTTAACTCTTATTGATAAATTATTCTCGCTTTGTTTAAAGTACATTAAAGAATAGAGGGAACTCTAATGTGTACGACATAACGGTTATATTCCGTTACCAAGAGGAGCGCAACATTTGAACATAATAAAATATCTATTTTTTAGGCTTTTATGTTTACGATCATGGAATTATGCGGAATCATTAGGAATATTTTTTTTTATGAAAACAAGGGACGAGACGAGCAGGTCCTTCCAGCTGATGGAAATTAAAACGCCCTGTCCATTACAATGCAGTGTCGCTCAGGCTTCTTGAAAAAACCCCAAAAATTCTGAGCGGCACTAAAACTCGTCACCTTGAGACTTAAGATGTTTAGTCTCATTTGCCCATTAATTTCACTATCTACAACGCCCTTCAGACCGAAACACAGTAACGGTTACACATTACTGCTTCACAGCAGAAATAGGCACCGTTGTGGTACCCGTAATCTAGCCGGTATGGTTTTGTTAATTAGTATTACATTTAGACAAAAATATGCGTAAAATATGTATTTTCCCCAGTTCTTACAAATAATTGTTTAGAATCTTGTTGCAGTATACTAGAATATGATATTATGAAGTACCTTCCGAAATCGGCAGTGCAAGGCACTAGATTTTTCAGATACCCAAAACCGAAAGTGCCGTACGGCACACTATTCCCTCACCAAGTTCTGACCGATATTTAGTTTATAAGGTGGTTTATTTAGCATGGTCTAATAGCTTGTTTCAATAGCTTTCAGATACATTCACTTAAATCATCCTTATTACTAGCAATCTATTAATACACATAAAATAATACGCATTGAAACAACGCTGCGCGCGCGCCAAAATTACGCCAATCTGAGGCATACCTCGAGCGATCAGAGTTTCCCGAAACGCAAAGGCTAAAACATTAAAGTCTTATTACGAAACTTTTAGGAATTGAAGATTAGGAGTTGAAGAAATTGAAGGTCGTTATTGTTTCAAACAAGCATTGCTTCGTTTTTGAATTTATACACAAAAGCGATATATAAAGATATACCCCCTTATTCATAATAGTCTGCTTACATAAAGCATTGCTAATTCTCACTCTGTCTTCTTCTATTGACCTAAGTCAGAATGAGAAAAAACACTCCTAAGCGGCTGTTTAAAGTTAGCGGGCCATTATTAATAAGGGGGTAAGTCATATAAAAATTTAATTAAAAATATTTTAACTGACTGACATACATTATATAAAGTTCACGTGAAGGTAAGCACGAATGTTTCTCTCCTTTCGTACATTCCAAAACATTGTTTTTCTTGAAATAGTATCCTTAAGTGAAAATATGTGTATTAACGGTTTCATTAACATTTACAACAGCCCCTTAATCGCCCTTAAAGCCATAAGTACCTATTCTTAAATCTATTGATTTTTGACTGTTTTCAAAGATTAACATTCAATATGAGATTTTAAAATCCTTTGTGTTTTTTTTTTAAATCCTATGACATGAAATAATCTGTCTGTTTATCCACAGTGAAGTGATTGCAAGATAGTGTACGTCTCATTGTCCCCATAAATGAAAATATCTGATATACCACACGCCATTCAAAGGTATCGTGTTTTGTGAACACAAAACAAAAATCCGGCTTAGCCCAATCATATGATTGAGCAAAACAAACTGAAAAATACGGCTGTTACGAATGATGAACACAAAGATATAAACAAAATGCTTCCTGGCCACTACGCTTCACTGCCCTCCAAAATTACGATCTACACTTAACTACATTTAGATGAAATGATAAGCCATTATTAAACTAAATGATGTTACGATACACTTGAATTACGTGTAACGCATCCATCTTGTAAATGATGGTGTGAGATTGAATACATAATGAGTGATGGAAATTATACAAAACCTTGAATCTTGTAAGTATTTTTAAAGTTTTATAATACGTGGGATTGCTTTTTTTTATGGAATAGGAGGACAAACGAGCGTACGGTTTACCTGGTGTTAAGTGATCACCGCCGCCCACATTCTCTTGCAACACCAGAGGAATCACAAGAGCGTTGCCGGCCTTTAAGGAAGCTTAACCTTTATTTTAATCTTTGTTAGTTATAACATTTTAAGAATTGTTATTTATAACATTGTAGAATAGCATATATCCCTATACTGTGGTACATCGTACGGCAACACACAAATTCATTATATAAATTCGACTTAACCTGAGTGATTCATAATAAAGATGTATACCTAAACTAAATATTTGTAATTTTAAATTCCTGTAAAATGTTTTTGTAATACAGGTGATATCTGTTAAAAATCTTGTTACTACTGTTATTACTTGTATTTCTAGGTTTTAATGTACACTGGAAACAAACAAATGTAAAAATTATGATAATAAAGAAATTTCAAATCAAAAAAAAAACTTGTCATGAGTTTGCTTAGGCCTAACTGATAATACTTTAGATGTACAATACCTTGCTTTGTTTTTTTTGCACCCCCTGGCGCTAAAAACATTTATGTTATAAGCTAACATTACCTGCGAAAGTGATTTCTTAATATTAGGAACCGTTGAGTGATCTGATGAGTGATTTTTTAATATATTTCACTGTAAGCTTAAGAATATTAAGAGTAAGGCGTAAACATTTACGTCGGTTTTCAATAACGTATCTCTAGTTACGGATACATTGCTGTCACCGTTTAATGACAAGATCTTATCTATCCATAGTTATGTCCAATATAAGTTATACAGCCGTTTTCAATAACCTATCTATCCTTAGTTTAACTTACTAGAGGTAGACAAATCTATCATTTTACGCTTACTAATATTTCAATAACCTATTGACAGATAGCATTGGACTACAAACTATATTGGACATAACTATGGATAGATAAGATCTTGTCATTAAGCGGTGACAGCAATGTATCCGTAAGTTAAACTAAGGATAGATAGGTTATTGAAATGTAAGCAAGCGTAAAAGGATAGATTTGTCTACCTATAAATCGACACTAAAATAAGTCACAATGTCCTCAAATAGAAAACAAAAGTTAAAAAGTAAAAATGTAACAGCAACAAAAAAGGTTCACGAATTCTTATTAACTCTATTTTTAAAGGGGATTAAAAATATTTGCTTTCTCAGACGTATTTCACTTATAACATATTCGTTGGCCCCCCTAGCATTAAGGGACGATGATTAATGAAGCATTTGTAAGGTGCCTGATGGCTTTTACCCCTGGGCCCTGATTCGTGCATAAATAAACAAGATTTAAAATTATAACTGGATTATGGGAACGAGGAAGAGATAATTTTTTCTTATTACTTTAAGAAAGACAAACGATTTGTGGTGTGAATTTAACTGCGTTAATGTTACTGCTTTATAGTTTATGCTTTATTTTGAATCTGTGGTCATATTTTTTAGTATTTTATTTTTACAAGTAGGAGGCTCCTTTGCACTGGATGCCGGTTAGATTATGGCAATTTCTGCCGTAAGGCAGTAATGTGTAAGCATTGCTGTGTTTCGGTCTGAATGGCGCCGTAGCTAGTGAAGTTACTGGGCAAATGAAACTAGACTATCTTTTGTCTCAAGGTGACTGCACTGCTTTGTAATGGGCAGGGCGTATCAATTACCATTAGCTGGACGTCCTGCTCGTCTCGTCCCTTATTTTAATAAAATAAAATGTTAATATCTAACGTTAATATTCTGTGTGAACGTTCTGTAGCAAAACTAGATAAAAAGTTGAATTGGTGAAGAATAATATGTAAATTGTTCATCTAATTTATATGCGTCATATGTTAAAAGAGGCCAGGTTTATTAATTCAGTGTGCGTGACATGTTTGACTTACACTCACGATTTGTATGTCACTTTGTGTTTGTGTGCGTGCAATGCTCAAAATAGAGGTTAACTGTCAACAATGACATTTCTTTGCTTACATTTTTGATCTCGAATTACATTTCCTACTATAGATATTTATATGATCTAAGGTATATTGATAAGTAATCTGGTAAGCTAGGACTTCGTATGTATTATAAACCAAATTTTTTCAACGCTCAAATATATTTCACTCAAAGAAGAGCTATTTATGACAAAGAAATGAATTCATGAGCCCTGTGATGTGAAAATAATAGTCTGAAGTGTTAAATTCGAGACTCCTAGCAAATATTTACGATTGGAATAAAGCCAATTCCAGATGGTCCGAAACACCGCGTGTATATTGTGAAATATCGCACACAAAAATAATGAATATACTATTTTAGTTCGTGATTACGAATTGCCAAATATAATTATTGCAACTGTCCTAATAATTGTTATAAATTTAACTTTCACTCACATTTCATAAATGTATAAAACACTTTTTAGAGGATTAAGACGCGCGTAATTGAAATTGTGTTTGTAGATTACTTTTTGCGTAAAAGTAACATTTTTATTATTATTTTAGCTAAACCGACGTTTCGTGATCTTTTCGCGTTAATCAAAGAAAATACTATTTCATAAATGTAATAATTGTGGTGTTTTTTAAAAAATCTTTAAAGATAATATTTAATCTTTTACGCACCATCTTAGTATTAGTTACAAAGATTTACTTCTCCAATATTCAATCAAGGAAGCCCTTGCATTAAACTTATAAAAACTTCATGTTTTTGAAGTACAGTATTATACATCATAATTCAATATTAATCTCCCACGCTTAAAGCCTGTGACATAAAAGTTTCATATTGTATTAAATAATTACACTTATTTTTATACAAAGCATTTTTATATCACAGATTTAGCCTAATGTTGCTTACATAATTTACCATCGCGTGCAATGTAAGCATATTCTTAAGCATTTGTTACCCAAATGCTTTCCTCGGAGATGTCAGTTGGCAAATTGAATACGATTTATCATGCGATACCGAGGGTTCAATGTTCTTCAATTTTTCTAAATTGTATGACAAAGTTTATCATAAGCAGTTGGTTTCTATTGAAAATGGTAAAAATATTATATTGTAAGTTTATTGATTAGCATTTTTTAGCTATACTTTGAAAGCAAAATAATGTATAGTAACAGTTAAGAAAATTACACGAAAAAGTTAAAATTAATCATATTTTATAATATTAATAAGGGGAACTAATGCTTTTTATAAGGCTTTATAAATAAATAAAAATTACATAAAGTTATTAGTCGTAAGAGCAGTATTGCCGATGTCGCTATCTTGCTTACACTTAGAAGAGTCTAAGTTTTTAGTGAATAAATGACAATTTATTTTTGTATTTGCAGATGTTTATAACCACCAGCTGTTTTTATAACCTAACTGAAATAAATGACCTATTAAAGCGGTATATTGAAGTAGATACAATGAAAATAGCCGTAACTCCAGTTAAAACTACAATGTAATATCTTTGTAGTTTTAACGTTTCACTCACAGCCGACATCCAATGTTGATATCAAAAATAGCCGAGAATATTGTTCTTGGCTAACAATTTTACAAGAGAACCGTTTTGTAGCATGTTCTGATATCATCCGAGAGTCCTAGTGCTGTAGAACTCGCAATATCTCAAACGAAACACCACACTTTATGTTGCTTCATACAAAATGAAACTTCACTGAATAGCTGTTGAAATTAAGCTTCAACATTTCTCTGCGAGAAGATACAAAGCATACTTTTCTTTTTCCTTTGTGTACAGTGATTTAGTTAAGTAACGTCTTTAACTTTGTACACTTTTTAAAATTCTGTTGAAAATATTATTTTCGCGGTTTTCAAAATGCATTTGATAAGTGTCTTTAAAAGGCATGATCAAATAACTGACGAGACGCTGAATACAGAAAAAAACATTATGTGCTATGTTAAGAATGTTTTGCTTACGCCATCTTGTTGTTTTGGATGTTATAATGTATGAGAGTCGATATTTTAAAGTTGTCGTGTATCTTCAATCATTATCTGCCGCTAATGCATATTTCAGCCCAGCAAAAATGCTTTGTAAATTAATTTCGGGACAACGAATCACGATTCTGTTCAATTAATATAAAAGCTTTCATTTGATACTTTGTAACAGTATGAACAAACATAACAACATCAACAAAACAAACCAAAGTCATCAACATAACCCATATGATTGCGAAACAGAAGTGGCAGCGGGCAGAGCACATGGTTCGACGGACGGAAGCCCTCGAATGGTGATCACGTACCGGAAGACGCAGTGTTGGTAGGCCCTCCCACAAGAAGGACCGACGATCTCGTCTAGATCGCGGAAAAAAGTTGGATGAGGGCAGTGCAGAACCGATCGTCTTGGAGATCTATGGGGGACAAGCCACCACGTACCGGAAGACGCAGTGTTGGTAGGCCCCCCCACAAGATGGACCGATGATCTCGTCTAGATCGCGGAAAAACGTTGGATGAGGGCAGTGCAGAACCGATCGTCGTGGAGATCTTTGGGGGAGAGGCCACCACGTACCGGAAGACGCAGTGTTGGTAAGCCCCTCCACAAGATGGATCGACGATCTCGTCTAGATCGCGGAAAAACTTTGGATGAGGGCAGCGCAGAACCGATCGTCGTGAAGATCTTTGGTAGAGGCATCAAGATGATGATGAACTAAATTAGTAAAAAATTGTAATAAATAAATCTAGATAGTTTTTATATCTTAAGACACCCATATGAATTTGACTCAACCGTGCCAAGTTAAGACTTAAGACCGAAATATATCAATTGCCTTGAAGATAGAATATCATTATTCACAATAAGAAGTTATTAGACGCTAGGGAGCATTTTAATGGACCATTAAATTAACCTATAAACTAAACTTAATCATGACTAATTGAAGTAGCGCAAAGGGTACAACTTGCGGTGACTATATTTTAAGCATCCGGGTGGTCCCTAACGTTAAAAACCCAATCTTTCAACTAGATATTCCACTAACAGCAACTTACATAAAAATTGAGATAGGAGAAAAATTTATTGGCTACACGAAAGTGGAATCTGTCATCAAAAGTATTTTTATCGCCCTTAATGAGGACTTTAACAGAAAGAGGAGTAGCAATTACAATAAAATCATTTAGAGCTCAGTTTTGTAATCGAAAATCGAGTCAGTTAGTTATACAAAGGAATCTCCATTTAAAATCCTTCATTAAACTTATCTCATTCGGATCTATACTTAAATCCTTGTTACGTAAGTAATCGATTTAGAAGAGCCGCGAAGGACAGAATGCGGTTACAAATTTACATATTTAGGATTATTTTAATTTAAAATGCATTTGAATAGTTTATTTACATAAACATGAGGGTCCATTACCGTTTGTGTGACGCTTTCCGGTAATATTATAGCTCAGTGAGTTTACGTCGTACGAATAACAGGGGTCAGATGTTCTGTCGAAAACCACTTTAATACATAAACATCGCGGCTGAGTTTTGTAGTACTACGGACACTTAATGAAATTAAGTAATTTGTCAAACACCCTTATTGGTAGGGAGCGTTCTCAAACGCCCTTTTTATGTCCAACATTAATTAGTCTAACACGATATTGCTCTCGCATCAAATAGTATTTATAAAACACCCATCAACTTGAGATGCTGACTTTAATTAATTGTGGCGACGACTCAAACGCGTTAAATCGATCACTGTGCGTCGGAGTTCCGATTATAGTAATGTTTTTATCCTTATTGCTAATAGATCGTAAATATTTCAACGCGCGAGACGACATGCGCTTGTGACAAATGGTAGCTTATAAAATACACGCCATCACTTCAAACCGTCCCCAATCGGTACGTTTCCGACGACTAAAATAACAACATTGAACAATATAGATGCATTATTGTGTCCCCAGGTTTTAAGGTTGAACGGAAACTTGGGTTTTGATTTATACGGTCGACAAAACTCGCACTTAAAATTTAAGTTTAACATATTGCTCTATTTTACTGTACTGCGTGGAATAGTGGAAAGCTTTATTACCTATGAAAACAGTGTGAGTGTGCTTTTGTTGAATTTCGAAATATTATTTGAGATTTAATTTAGAATACGCTTTTCTCGAAATCTTTTTACTCAAATATCATATTTAATACTGCTCAGCTAAGTTCAAAACAAATGTAGTATAAAAAATTAAAAGATTTTTTTAAAAACGTGGTTAAAAAAGGTTAATAAGACAATACTATATAGTAAATTATATTGTATAATGTTTTAATGATATTTTTATGAAAAAAAGAAGCGTGCTGAGTTTGTTTTGCGCGTTCTTCTCAGGTCAGAGCCACCACAATGTCGCCGTCTCTGCCCACACACTACTCGCGCCATTAATCGCGACGCTTCGCCCTTGTTCCTTTCACTGGTTCCCAAAAAACAGGGAGCGTTGGGCACGACGTGGAGCATGATGAAGCATGACGAGAAATTTTGCCACACTTCGTCTCTGGCTCCATTCCATGCTACTTCCCATGCCACTCATCGAGTGTGTCCGAGAGTGCCCATGAGACATTTTATGATGTTAAGTCTCATGAGCTTATGTAGCCTAGTAATTTCATGGCGCCCTTCAAAAGTGAAACTAATAATATGCTTGCAAATTAGTGCTTTAGTCTTAGTTACCTACCTAGTTACCTACTAAGTTACCAACCTAGTTACATACTTAGTTACCTACCTAGTTACCTACTTAGTTACCTACCCAGTTACCCACTTAGTTACCTACCAAGTTACCTACCTAGTTACCTACCCAGTTACCTACCTAGTTACTTCTTAGTTACCTACCTAGTTACCTACTTAGATACCTACCCAGTTACCCACTTAGTTACCTACTCAGTTACCCACTTAATTACTTACCTAGTTACCTACCTAGTTACCTACCTAGTTACCTACCCAGTTACCCACTTAGTTACCTACCTAGTTACCTAC
>CATIXQ010000011.1:9930301-10070701 GCA_949711755.1 Leptidea juvernica
ACCCAGTTACCCACTTAGTTACCTACCTAGTTACCTACCCAGTTACCCAATTAGTTACCTACCTAGTTACCTACCTAATTACCTACCTAGTTACCTACCCAGTTATCTACCCAGTTACCCACCTAGTTACCTACCTAATTACCTACTTATTTACCTACCTAGTTACCTACCCAGTTACCTACCCAGCTACCTACCTAGTTACTTACCTTGCTACTTACCTAGTTACCTATCTAATTTCCTACCAAGTTACCTACCTAGTGACCCACCTAGTTGCCTAGTCAGCTAAGCCTCCACTGGTTATTTACTACTTTATTTAATGTGATGAAAAAGTACACTTTTGTGTGTGTCTAACATGTTATAAAAAACAACTGAGTCTAGAAACATTTATAATATAACACGGGTTTGTTTTAAAACAACAAACAGATTCTTAGAAAATTTAAAAAAACAAGGCGGAATTACTATTTTGGAAGAGAAAGGGGAAACTTTACATGATTTGAGTAACAGTCAATCAGAGTTAACAAAACCAAAGTTAGTCTGTAGACATTCACATGAATTATAAATACTTAGTAGAAGTCTTTTAATAAATTAAATAGATAATGGACATTTTGATTGTGAGGTCACGATAGAAAACTTTCTCTTGTAAGTTAAAATTTATTTCTATTGATAACATAATTGATATTCAAAATGTTTTAATGCTGACTTTGAATAACTTT
The DNA here is from genome assembly GCA_949711755.1 of Leptidea juvernica. Classification (NCBI taxonomy): domain Eukaryota; kingdom Metazoa; phylum Arthropoda; class Insecta; order Lepidoptera; family Pieridae; genus Leptidea; species Leptidea juvernica. Next base: position 9,931,015 of record CATIXQ010000011.1, read on the forward strand.
GATGATATCGGTGTTTGTTGAAATTTCTGTCTATATAAATATTTGTATTGTTCTTGTGCGCAGAAATCGTAAACATTTTTTTAATTCAGCCATCATGGGAGGAATATGGTTGTCACTTGATTGAGTTTCTATATTGACTTGAAGTACTGATTCTCAGTTCAGCCACATATTTGCGAATGCTGGTTAGTCATTTTTATGACAATAGGGGAAAACTATAGCACTGGCTTTGCCTTTTTTGGGGTAAGATAATTTGTGTTCAGGATTCTTGAAAAATCCATTCTGAGCGGCACTACAATTGCGCACGTCTCCTTGAGACATAATTAAGATGTTAAATCTAATTTGCCCAGTAATTTCACTAGCTACTGCCACTGCTGTCTGCATGAACTACTGCGCTCTTCAGTCCGAAACACATTAATAGTTACACATTACTGCTTCACGGCAGAAAAAAATTAATCAGTGAATTTATATCACTGTGAAACGAGTTCTCCAAATATAAAAAAGGGCGCCGTAGCTAGTGAAATTAATGGGCAAATCAGACTTAACATCTTATGTCTCAGAAATTAAGGTTTTTCAAGAATATTGAGCGGTACTGATTTTTAATGGGCATTGCGTATCAATTACCACCTGCTGAAGGTCCTGTTCGTCTCGTCCCTTATTTTCACAAAAAAAAACTTTTTTTTAATAAATGACTAGTTTTTCCTTCCATTGTTGGCAAGTTCTAGTTAACAACATCATTTTAATGTATCTATGAGAACTGTTTGCACCTGAATAGCTTTTCATTCCGACTAACTAGAAACCCAAACTTCCAAACCCAAACGATTTTAAGCTTTTCTCGTCAAAGTCTTTCCTACAATAAATTATACCTAACTGCTGAGGAGTAAATTCAAATTCAAATATTTTTATTCAAAATAGGATGTGACATCACTTATTGAAAGTCAAAAAACTACCACCCATTCCAAAATGAATGCCTCAGACCTGAGAAGAATGGGCGCAACAAACCCAGCGGGCTTTTTTTTTACATCGAATAAATATGTTTACAAAGTAATAATGTAAAATTAAACTTATTATTTAATAGCCTGAGGGCGGTCACTCCATTCCCAATCTGTGGTATCATTAAGAAAGTCATTTATGTTATAGTAACGTTTACCACACAAACGTTTTTTAACAATTCTTTTGAATAACGTAATACTTTTATTTTGAACATTTTCTGGGATCTTGTTGTAAAAGCATATACATCGCCCCACAAAAGACTTACTAACTCGACTTAGCCGAGTAGTAGGCATCATCAGTTTATGTCTGTTCCAATCAAATTTCCAATGTCATCTTTGTGCTTTATATATATACTAGCTGACCCGGCAAACGTTGTTTTGCCATATAAAGTATAATTCACGCGATAGTTTTATAAGTAATAAAATATTGCCTATATTATAGCCTGTACATCATTTTGTTCTATTGTCAATAGTTTTTGCAGCGCACGCAAAAATAGGTTTTCGATTTTACACCTTGTGTTACAAAATAGCAATTTTATTACGAATCCCCAATTTAAAAAAAAAACATAGCCTATAGCCTTCCTCGATAAATGGACTACCCAACACTGAAAGAATCATTCAAATCGGACCAGTAGTACCAGAGATTAGCGCGTTCAAACAAACAAACAAACACTGCAGCTTTATATATTAGTATAGATTAGACGTTTGATCCTCAAACTTGATGAGATACATATCAGTAAAGTAATAAAAAGTAAATTATATTATTAAAGACCACCCTTGAAGCGTGGTCTCATTTTTCACACACACTTAAAGACGCTTTTACATGAGAAGCTGGAAAATCAGTCAAACGAATGCCATAAATGTTCGGAAGTTGACAAATCTTTCGCGTTATTTCTGTACTAATTAGAATGGAACGTGGGTGTCACATGACAAACGGGGAACACGTTCGGAAAGTGAGCTCTGAAAGATAAATCTATTGTTGAATGTTTAGAATAACTAGGATGATGTCGGAATGTGTATAGACGAAAAATACCGCTACTTCACATGAGTTTTGTAACCAATTATTTATATATTTAAGTAATGTTGTTTGCTAAAGATACATGGAGAGGAGTATAATGAATATTAATAAAACACATAAAGTTCGAAACACAGACTTAAGACAGAAAATAAAAATCACTTATGTCAATAATGCTATAAGAAAATTTAAATGGCACTGGACGGGAGACATCCTTCGGGGTACAGACAAATGGAGCAAATGTATCACAGACTGGTATCCCAGAATCTTAAAATGGAAAACCGGGGGCACAATACAGGAGATGGTCAGACGAACTTAGGACGATAGCAGGCAAGACATGGTATAGGTTAGCTAAAGATAGAAAAGAGTGGAAGAAGTTGGAAGAGGCTTTTGTCAATAGACAACCAGATAGTGATAGATACTTAGTTAAGGATAGTTTGTAAGTATATATGTAAATGATACTATCTAAATAAAGGGTTATACATTAATAAATGAATGTATAGATGTCATCGTATAATAATAACAAATAAATCTATTTTTCCATGTACTTGCGGATGTAAGACCTGCGGGCCTACCATGTACTGTTATTGCAAATCAAATGACGACCTTAACTGAACCGCTTTGCTATTTCATACCACGATGTCATTAGAGCTATCTAGTTTGTTGACGTCAAACCATTAGGTAATATTTCAATCTAAACTGGATAGCTTATGTGTCAAAGTGAGCGATTCAAAAAATAATAATGAGGAGGAGCGGCTTAAAACTCACTGCCACTCTTTTAAATCAACATTTATAGCTTCATCATCTTACAAATCATTTCAACTACTTACAATATATTATTTAAAGTGATGCAACAAAAATAATCTTTAGTCAGAACTATAACAGCGGTTGAAGCGGCATTTATACCTGAAACAAAGTAAAATATTTGCTATAGTAAAGAAATGCTGATGTCATAATAGAGTGTAAATGTTGGAAATCCCTTAAAATTAGTAATTTTATAATAAATATAGTAAATACTATATCTACACTGCCCTAAAAAGCGAGTTAATTAATTTATGACTATTGCTTCTATCGTTAATCTCTTTTAAAAGTGTTTGGAGGGAGAAATGGTTGATATATATTGATGTACCATTAATAAGTAAATTATATAAGAACATATAATGATGGCCTCTCTCCTATGAACACATAACATGAAATTTAGGAAAGGTAAATTTAAATTTGGTTCTAATAAAAGTGGCTTAGTTATTCGATATCCATTTACAAACTGAAATGGTTCACTTTCGAATTAACGTAACGCGATTACTTTCACGCATTAACATAATCCTTAAAGAGATTATAAGGATATCTGATTACGGGGCCAGTTCTCTAATGAGTTCGTGGCCTTAATTAGATTTAATAAAACGCATTTATTGTACAGCGACGAATGTGATTTTAATAATTATATTTAAAACTAGCCACTCGCCTTTAATTCATTCATGCTTATCTTGTTAGTTTTGGAAGTAATAAATGAAACGCCTAGTCCTTTAAAACAGCATAGTGGGTTTGCTACGGTGTTTGCCTTTAAAACATTATTTAAACGCCCTGAATATCATAATACGCCCTGCCAATTACAATACGCCCTAAAAATCACAATACGTCTTGACAATTACAACACCATGCCAATTATAATACACCATGCCAATTATAATACATCCAGCCAATAACATTATGCCATGCCAATTTCAATTCGCCCTGACGATTACAATACGTCCAGCCGATTACAATACGTCCTGATAATTACAAACGTCCTACCAATTTGAATACACCATGCCAATTCTAATACGTCCAGGAAATTACAGTATGCAATGCCAATCACAAAATGCCCTGCTACTTACAATACGTCCAGCCAATTACTTTATGCCATGCTAATCACAAAACGAACTGCCAATTACAATACGCCCTGCCAATCAAAATACGTCCTGATAATTACAAACGTCCTGCCAATTTGAATACACCATGCCATTACAATACCTCCTGCTAACTAGAATACGCTCTGCCAATCACAATACGCTCTGCCAAATATATTGTAATTGTAAGTTTTTTAAACTTAATTATTTAAACCGGATTATAGTTCGACATACTATAATTACTACAATTTCAAACTTGTGACTATTTTATTCAAAAACTTTTGTTTCATACAAAATTCAAATGTCAAATTGTAATTATGACATATATTAATTTTTTTTTATCTGTAATTTAATTAAAATCAAAGTATTATGTCATTTAAGTTAAGATTGTTGGTAGATTTATGGGTAAAATGCCTGAAAATAAATGATTTATTAATATTATTATTATAACACTTTTATTTAACGGAATTAGTCAAAGAAATTAAATTAACGTTTCAATAGGGATATAACTGCATTAATAACATTTCTCAGATAAGGTTTATTGTTACAAATTTTAATCTAAAGCACAATCCTATGTAGTGTACTGGAATAAGCAAAGAGAAATAAATTTACATTTCTTTCTTAGCGATAGGGGCATGCATACTTAATTAAACGTAATTCTTGTAACAAAGAATTTGTATTTAAATAAAATGCAAATAATTCTTAAAAACGAATTGCCTTGTTTTGAATAAAGAGATGCGTGAATGCTTCTTAGCGAAGTATATAGTTCGTTAGTTGGTTTTGAAGAGCAATCATCATATTTTATTAGTTTCCAAAGTAGGTTAAATGTTCTATTCATATAGCTGAACGGAAAGACCTTGTTCACGTTGAAATAAAAAGAAGTAATGATGATTTTATGGTATATACCTTAGATTAAGGATTGATCTCCGCTGCGTTCCAACTAGATAGTAGCGTAGTTGCTAAGTGCGGCAACTGAACAATATGTGACGTTGACGAGCCACAAGTTCTGTTAAACTTTGCTAATAATTAAAACTAAAATGCCGGGTTGCATAGTAAGTTGTACAAATAATATTAATTAACTTTGTAAATAGTATATTTCATCACGAGTGCGAAAATCCTGTCATTGCAAAGAGTTACGACAACTGTCTACCCGAGCCGAGGCGCAGCCGAAGGTGAGGGTTGACAGTCGGAACAAGTTACAATGACGGTTTCGCACGTGTACTGAACAACTATTTTTAATACAGTTGCGGAAAAAATGAAGCAATTTAATACAATAGTAATAACACAATAAACTCAACTAACTAAAATGGCGCCAACCGTAAAAGAATATAAGCAGAGATTTTTTTTTATTTCTTCACCCATTTTGGTTAGGCAAAAGGAACTATGCCCATACAGCCAAGTCTTAAGTAGATTTTTTTTAATGATATGAAATGAAATAAAAACTAACCTAACTCATTGAATCAAATCATTAAATCTGATAATAAAACAAATTAGTAGCTTCTTTTTATAAATATTTACATGAATCATAAAAACTTCGTGGTTGGTTTTTTTCTTTTTAAAAGACATTATTTTGACAGTTGGGATACAGAACGCACGAGTTCGGAAAAGCTAAATAAAAAGCTCGAGTATGTAATAGCCCACATCCCGAACGCTACGCCCTGTACGCCTATACCTGCAATACGCCACTTTTTGAGCAACTGTATTAAAAAATAATATTACAAGACATAAAAAGGACACTGGGATTACATATCATCAGTAAGTACTTTGTATTTTATTAATTTTAACAAAATTTGAAAGAAGCCATTGAGTGTCAAGTTGCCACGCACACAAACATCTAATAGCTGTTGTCATAATAAAAAATTTCTTGTTTTTAGGTAGAGCGGTAACTAGTTGGAGCGCAGCGGAGACCATTGCTCAATCTAATGTTCATACTTTGCAACTTATCAATTGCACTATATCTATTGTTTTGGAATAGTGTTTTTGAAGTCGGTTGTTTTTTTGTTAAAAATTTTTTTTCCTCGCAAGCGTGTTGGAAAAGTGCTTCGTACTCGTGTGCGACTTACTCACTAGACACTCGGCTGATTTACGCCCTCGGCTACGGCACGGGCTGCAACTCACAGCCTCGTGTATAACGAGCAACTTAGTTCACTTGAATCGTAATATACTAGTAATTAAAGCCACTTATTTTCATACTTTTCATTTTTCTCTCTATCCCCTTTGATATAGCGTATATTGTCTTGAAGTAAGTATCCAAATAATACAAATACACATAGATAGAAATATTTAGAACAATATTGTTTCATCCTCTAGGATCAACAGTGGCAAAGGAACATAAAAAATCTTTATTCAAGCATGTTTACATTGAACATTTATAACTAATACGATTATTGTAAAATCGTTTACTGTAAGCTGTTTTCAATGTCATAAATTATCGTGTGTCGCAGCAACAACTTTTGATTGTTCACTGTTTGTCAATCACAAACTGTAGCGTTTAAAGAATAGGTATATAAAAAACAATACAGCTAATTCGCTATAATATAAACATATTTCCAACCAAACCGTCCAATATTTAATGATAAATAATCAAGCACCCTGTTTTATCTTAAACATAATAACATTGTGCTTTATAACAAAGAGTAGCTCATTATAAGGATTACAATATAAAATTTATTTCTGTTCATTAGTTTGTATACCGGTGCTACACAGCAAGAGGCTTATTAGATGACTATTAGCTTTGTATCAAGAGAGAAAACAGGCTTTTAGATAAAAATTAAATAGATTAAATAGATAATAATTGTTGGCGTTATTAAGTATATTTCCTGAAATTCAACAGGAGGTTGTTTAATAAGTGCGTTCTCACCCTTTTTATAACACACAACTATACATATATATATATATATATAGATTTACACACAACTCTATATATATATAGATTTTTTGAGTTTTTCTTGATTGTTAATTCCACCAATATTTGTCTTTTAAACAATTCGACACGTGTTTCGCCACTACGTGAGACAGCCTCAGGACATGTTGACTCGCCGAAATCTGGCACGAGACTGAATCAAATGTGAAATGAGCCGTAAACTGCTCTTTTATACCCTAGTCCCATGAAATGACACGCTGCGATTGGTCGGCTGTTGTAACGTATTACCCCCGGAAGAGATACGTAACAATAGTGAAGGGACCAAATTTATTTGTTCATTCAACAATGTAAACATGTTATTTTTGTTTTTATCACACAACTTTTATATAATGCGGCCCTTTTGATGGTAGTTGATTACCCCTTCCCATTTTATTATTAAAACGTTGGTATACAAATTAAATAGGTTTTGCAAAAATCGGTTGCCATGATCATGTATCTATTACGTACCATCAACTGAGCCATTCGGTATTATACTCTCATCTACAATATTTAAAGAAGTCTTATTTAAAAAAAATATGTTCACTCACTAGGGCTTTCGCTTTTATTTTTAATGTGGTCTTGATAAAAAATTTGAAGTTACTCTGACCCAATCGATTTTTTGTTTTCATCTGCAATATGAAGTATTTTGGTTATAAAATACAATTTATCTTTTTTTTTTTAATATATTTATTTAAAACTTTACATATTTATATAAATAAAGCAGCAACCAAAAATCACGAAGATTTGTCCGGATTGCTAACATGAGTTGAGTTCGCAATGATAATTAAAATAAGATCAGAAAAAACTTAAGTAAGTACATACATCTGACCCGCCTGGTCATTTGCTTGCAAAAGAAACAATTTATTTTACAATGATTTGAGGTGATCGTTTCCGGCCCTATACTTATTGTTCTAGAAAATGTATCATATCAATTCATTTCTATTCTGTGTATATCTATCTAAATAAATATTGAACATATTCATTTGGTGAAGATATATGAGTTTGTGGCCTGATGAGGAAGTAGTGTTTTAGTATAATAATCACTACGCATTTAGATGGTAAGTATGGAATGTGACACTGGTGTGTGGTGTTGGAATTAAACAGGTGCAATTCGGCTTAGCGTTTCTACAATTCTAGATTTTCTTTAAGTAATTTAAAGCAGTTCAGTTCGTCAATGTTAAGACCGCTCCTCCATTTCATGACCACCTGGTAATTAATAGTGATAGACATCAAATTTTACGGATCGTTCTTTACAATTAATAACATTACGAGATTGTTTTCAATTTATAATTCCATACATGTCTATCTATACTTGTATATTTATTTTAATACTATTAGAATCTTGGAAATCAATTTGTCAGGGATAATCTTCAAACCGTTATTACCTGCATTGATAGAATTTAAGAGGAATGAATAAAATATAAGCTATTCAGTTTGGGTTTTTAGTCATAAATAATTTGATGAGACCACTTATGGTCATGTTCACTCTTTGGACATTTTCTCACCAATACACTGCTACCTAATTTATATTGGCGTTGGATATATATGACTCACGGTACGCAGACGTGGTCGCTAACTATGGGCCTTATGAGAAATCCCATGATATGAGCTCATGGTCGCTCAGAGGGCAATGGAGAGGGCTATGCTCGGAGTTCCCCTGCGAGATATAATCAGTAATGAGGAGATCCGTAGGAGAACCAAAGTTACCGACATAGCCCAAATGCTTGCCAAACTGAAGTGGCAGTGAGCCAGGGCACATAGTTTGACGGACAGATGGCCGTTGGGGTAATAAAGTCCTCGAATGGTGACCACGTACCAGAATACGTAGTTTTGGTAGCCGCCCCACAAGATGGAGCGACGATCTGGTTAATATCGCCGTAATGGACCGATCGTCGTGGAAATCTTTGGGGGAGGCCTGTGTCCAGCAGTGGACGTCTTCCAGCTGATGATGATGATATTTGCTTAAGGCGACACTAAATGCCGGCGACCTTGAGCGATATGAGTTCACGGCTCCTATGTAACAAAGCCAATATTTTCAAAATTCTTGGGTCGAAAATGTAACATTTTAACAGGCGCAAACTGTTGTTTAACTGCAAAGAAAACTGGTAGTTCATAATAGCTCTGGAGTGCTAACTTTAACCAACAATCAAGCAACCTACAAGTAAGACTTAAGGGTATGTGTAACAGGATAAAGTACTGTTCATAGCTCTAAATCCTATATTTTCACCATAAAACTTGTCTAAAAACACCTTGTTTGCATGTTTTCTGTTTACCCTTCGCATTAAGAAAATTATCGTTATATCTTGAACAAATACTTCATAATGATATGGAATGAAATAACAACATACCTATAGTCAGGTTTACATAACACGTGTTATTATAATAAATAATGTCTCGCAATTAGACGTCGTATTGCCAAAGGTTTCATACAAAGTATTTTCTCTATATAATCTGCGTATAGAACACCCTGTAGAGGCCTTTGAGCTCCACGAGTTTTTTTTTCTATTATTTCTATGCTTTGTTGTATCAATAACAAAGGCCTGAGACAGGTAATTGCTCGGCAAGTAATCTACGGTTATGATTTAGCTGCCCAATTAGAATCATGTTACCAGGAACAAATTATAGTAACCACGAGGCGCCGAAAGCGCTTACTACAAAATGGCCGATCTTATTTTGACATGGATAAATTACAATAATATTTTATATATTCATATTAATTAAATTTTATATATTCATATTAATTAAATTTTATATATTCATATTAATTAAATGTGATATTATCTATAGGTAGGAATTTTAGATATATTTTTCTAAAAAATACTGTAGTGTGTGTATTACTTTTATACCAGTGGGAGGCTCCTTTGCACAGGATGGCGTTATGGGTAACACAACGGCGCTTTTTTTGCCGTGAAGCAGTAATGTGTAAGCATTTTTGTATTTCATTCTGAAGGGTGCCGTAGCCAGTGTAATTATTGGGCAAATGAGACTTAACATCTTATGTCTCAAAGTGACGAGCGAAATTGTAGTGCCGTTCGGAATTTTTGGGTTTTGCAAGAATTCTGAGCTGAACTGCATTGTAATAGGCAGGGCGTATCAATTACCATCAGCTGAACGTCCTGGTAACCCACATATTATTAATTTTAAAATTAGCGAGTGTATACCATTATAATGCCCCATTTATTTCGATTATAAACAAGTCAGTGATTTAATTTCGGTTTGCTAAATACAAGTTATATTCACTCGCTTCCACTTTACTTAACTAACTTGACGTGAAGTGCAAATGTGTGTGTACTTAACCGGTATATCAAAATTCAGTAAATTTTCTTATTTTTTACATATGATAAAAACAATACTAATGAACTGCAAACTACTTGATTGGCAAACATGATGTGTCAGTTTTTAATAAAATGCATATTTGTATAATATGTGTAATAACATGACTATACAACAAAGTTATTTAAGTATCTATTCCTGCTAATCTTCAAAATAGTAATTGAATATTATCGGTCAGGAATTTCACTGCAATAACCCATTAATATTAATTTAGTTACTATTTTTATTTAAACACATTAAAATATATTATATCAAATCTGATAGTAATAATAATAATATTGAGAGACTTTTTACACAAATTATCTTGCCCCAAGTTAAGCATATATAGCCTGTGTTATTAGGTTATGTTTGGTTACAAGACAATGATATATTTAATACAATAAACTTACTTAAACATACATAAATTAATATAACATACATATAAACATACATAAATACATTTAAACATCCATGACTCGGAAACAAACATCCATGTTTATCATATAAATGCTTGCACCTACCGGGATTCGAACCCGGGACCTCTAGCTTAGTAGGTAGGATCGCTAACCACTCATACAGGTCGTCTTGTCTGATGCAATAGTCATTCGCACATAAATGAAATCTATGCGAGGAAAGTCGTCAGCATTTGCTGGTGAAGAATAAGAATAAAATATAATTGATATTTTCTACAGCTCAACCTGTAGACGGTAATATTGTAACAACCGTACCGCCAGTAAATCGTGAACGGACCACCCACTAGTGTTGTGAGAAGCAAAATAAAAGATCGATAAATAACAGTGCTCACGCATAATTGATCACAAATTAAAATTCGGTTCGAGTCGAGCATTGCCGAAAGCGAAATTAGACTCGACGTACGCTCACTTACACCCACATATGTAAGTAATTAACGCACACACTGACTTAATCGTGCATACATTACATACTAATAGTCCGCTCAGACTTCGCTCGCATAGACTTTGATAAAATGAAATTGAAAAAAAACTTAACTACTTAGATCATTAACGGCCGTTCCCAATATACTATCTACAGATAGAGATAAATTACAACATTCTACTGTCAGTAATTAGCTGTCAATAAACTGAAGCTGTCCCAATATACCCGATAAGTCATTCTTATCGCCTTATATTGGGACGCGTGAATTTCAATTTCCATACAAACTTCTAGCGCTGGTAAGCTATACGTCGGGACTGTTGGGACAGAAAAGTCAACGATAGTTACGATTTTTATCTCAAGTAAGAGTTAGACTGAATATTGGCAACGGCTGTAATACAGCTGTGATAATTCTGGAAATACAAATATTTATTTAAACAGTAGCAGTTGTTGTAATTAATGTAGCTTTCTTGAGGTAACAGTATTTAAGGTCAATGCAGTAATTTTTGAGATTATCCAATACAAAAAACCACGAATTTCTCCTTATAAATTAGTTTAGATTGTGGAGTATAACAAAATAAATGAATAATGTATCTGAATAATGAAGGAATAATCTGTAACTAATCCAAGGATTACATTTATAATAGCAAAGTGTGGTATTTCAAAGTAAGCAGCTTATGCCAAAATTTTTTACTAATAAGTAAAGCATACTAGCATTAAGAGTAGAGATAGAGAGGCAGTAGTTATATAAATAAAATATAAAATTGATATTTTATTTATACTTTTATGAATAGGGCAGTAAAATTTTGACAGCAGTAAAAAATCTCATATGTTTAACATCCGTCTTTCAAACAATGGTAATGGTTGTTTTCGAACACTTGCATGACAATAAATTAATTTTATGACAAACGGTTCTGAGAAAGCAATCTATTATAATAGATCTTTCGTTCCAGAGTGAAACAAAAACTAAACAGGGAGAATCAAAGCTCCGCTTGTATTAATACTTCGTTCACTTAAACACGCACTATTAAATAAAGGACTCCGCGCCGTGATATTAGCAAGTGAAGCACCTTTATGGTAGTGTGTGTGCGGTTACATATACCAGTTACACAATTTTTTCTTCCTTAAATAATCATATATCCACAAATACTTTTATATTATTGTTTTTACACTATTTCACAACACACGACGGCATTTTTAAAATATTTTATTGGCACGCAAACTGATCTGTCACAGACGATGACAAATCTCATAATGGCGGCCGATCGGCCTGTATTAGTGCAAGTGTATGCGTGGGGCTATGAATTTACACGTTTACCGGCTTGTTTTGGTGCCTCATTGTTATGTAAGGTGACACGGAGTCCTTAGTTTTTTACTCGTCTGTGCACTTAAAAACTTTTTACAAAAAATACTGATTCTCTATAAGTCCTTATGATTTCTGTATAATATTTGGAGAGAGTGATAATAATTGCCATCTTTTTTTTGAGAAAAGGAGGACAATTGGGCATACTGGTCACTTGGTGTTAAGTGATCATCACCGCACACATTCTCTTGCAATACCAGAGGAATTACAGGAGCGTTGCCGGCCTTTAAGGAAGGTGTACCCGCTTTTATTCACGCGCTCATCTGATATCGGTAATAAGTATGTGCAATTCTGGTCACTCACACACATCATCAAGTAAAGAGAATTTTATTTAATTATTCATTTAAGGTCGCTTTAACAACTTAGGCATGAGGTAAGAATGGTACGAATAGCACTAACGATATCTTTATATATAAAAAATTCGTGTTATGTTTGTCCATTTGTCCGCGACGAACTCCTAAACTATTGGACCGATTTTATTTCAGTATTCTTTGAGACAACTTTTTGATACACAGTTTGAGAGTTCTGCTGTTACTTTATTTCATTATAAGAACAGGGAAAAAGAAGAAGGTCCACTAATTTTGTAATTAACAAAAAAGATTTCGAGTTTTGATATATATTTTGTATAACAATAATAAGTCTACGTATTAAAAAGTACCAGCAAATGAAAAAAATGTTTCAAATTTGAAAATCACAAAGTTATTTAAAAATATTCTATTCGATTGGAACGTTGCTCGCATTATGTGTTAAGATATTATTATATTCATTTGTTTAGGTAAAACGAAGCGCTCCCGTCACCAGTTATAATAATTATTTTATTAAGTTATAATTTAAAATAAAACTACTTTAAGTTCAAGCACGAAGCTAACTCTTGACTTAGCTTCCTAGAAAAGCAACATAAGTCACACAAATACTTCTTAGAACAATAATAGATCTCGACGAGTAGCGCCCATAAAAAACGTTGGCATTTAAATTAATAGTGGAATTATATTACGTGGAGATAGTTTTATTGAATGGAGTGCATTAAAAGTTATTCCAACATACTTTTTTATTACAATAATTTACTCAAATTCTTATAATAAGACTTATTATGTTCTTTGTTCAAATAAAATATGAAAACAAAAAAAACGATACAGAACTCGAACCTACGACCTCTCGCGTTCCGTGCGAGTGCTCTTCCAACTCAGCTTACCGTTCGAATGACGTATCGTCATAAATTCTTGTATGCTTTGTTAAACCCTCAGGTTGTGTCAATTTTTTTTTTTGTTATTTTACACTCAGATTAACATAAATTAGTTTACATTTATTTAATACTAGCTGACCCGGCAAACGTTGTTTTGCCATATAAAGTATAATTCACGCGATAGTTTTATAAGTAATAAAATATTGCCTATATATATATATATATTGTACATCATTTTGTTCTATTGTCAATAGTTTTTGCAGCGCACGCAAAAATAGATTTTCGATTTTACACCTTGTGTTACAATATAGCAATTTTATTACGGATCCCTAATTTTAAAAAAACATAGCCTATAGCCTTCCTCGATAAATGGACTACTCAACACTGAAAGAATCATTCAAATCGGACCAGTAGTACCAGAGATTAGCGCGTTCAAACAAACAAACAAACACTTCAGCTTTATAATATTAGTATAGATTATTTGACGAGGCCTATAAGTCATGAAAAAAAAATTTGATTATAAAATAACATATTTTTCTGTAATACAAAACCATGCGATGCTTGCATGCATGCGTCCTCTTCACCAAATAGTAGATGGCAATGTTTATATGAATCCACAAAGATTATAATTACATCGACCTGTATAGCCGAGTGGTTAGCGATCCTACCTACTAAGCTAGAGGTCCCGGGTTCGAATCCAGGTAGGTGCAAGCATTTATATGACGAATATGGATGTTTGTATCCGAGTCATGGATATATGTATGTTTATATGAATTTATGTATGTTTAAGTAAGTATATTGTATTAAATATATCATTGTCTTGTATATAAAACAGGCTATATCATATGCTTAACTTGGGGCAAGATAATTTGTGTAAAAAGTGTGTCAATATTATATTATCAACAAATTTACGACGCAATGAATCTAATCAGAAGTCAATGCACAAATGGTTCCGAAGGTAGACTTATTATGCAGGATCGCTTTATTAAACCTTAAACAATGGAGGAATATGCATTTCATGACATTAATTGAATTAAATGTATGCGCAATAGCAATGGCAATCATTCTATCACATATCCCAACCCCGTCTTCACAAGGCGTGACTTTATATCGAGAATGCCTCGGCTCAATGCATTAAAATTCATTGAAAACTTGACTAATACGACATTTCGTGATGCGATTACTTGAGCAAAACTCCGACAGAATACGAAAATCTGACGTCTATTTACACACGTTTACGGAATATCTATATTTTTCGACATTTACTTAACAAACATAACATCAACAATAATCTTAAGCTAACAATAAAAACGTTGTTGATCATACAAATATTATATTACTTGTATCATTTGTAAAAGAGTGTAATAATTTAAAAAAAAACATGGACTTTCTGAGTGATATACTTCAAAAGTTCAAGTAGTTTGCACAGGATGCCGGCTAGATTATGGGTACCACAACGGCGCCTTTTTCTGCCGTGAAGCAGAAATGTGTAAATATTACAGAGCTTCCGTCTGAAGGGCGGCATTACTGGGCAAATGAGACATCTTATGCCTCAAGGTAACGAGCACAATTATTGTAGTGCCGCTCAGAAGTTTTGGGTTTTTCAAGAATCCTGAACGACACTGCATTGCAATGCATTGTAATAAATAACCATCAGCTGAACGTCCTCGCTCGTCCCTTATTTTCATAAGAAAAAACCTTCGGGAAGATCTAAACATAGAGTCTATAGACTATCAAATATGTTTGCAGAAGTACGCGAGCATAGACGTCACCAAATTGTAAATAAAATTCCTAAGCCAGTGTGTCGATGTAAAAGTTCAAAATAGAACCCTTTTTAAGGTATTATTGTGTATTCGTATTGTAAGAGAAAGCGTAGGTGACTTCGTTCCCGTGGGTCCTCTTAATCTATAAAAATATGTCACCAGTTGAATAAGTTCATGTAAAAGAGATAAAATTATTTCAATAAACACATGGAACGTTATAATAAAATGCTTAGAATTTGCAACATTTATAAGAGAAGTGTATATCGTAAAGGATTGTTAGTTTCTCTCAAGCGTCTGCATACAATAGGAACAAAGTCTCTTCAAAAGTATAGGACTATCTAGGTCAACGAGTTTGCCGATAGAACGCTGTATTATCTTTTACAACTTTAGCATTTAGGGTTCCGTGCCTTGAAAAAACATCGATCAATTTCGAACGATCGTCCAAAATGAGACAGTTAACACGGACTAGTAAAAAAAATAAGGACTCCGTGTCACTTTACATAACAGTGTAGCACCAAAACAAGCCGATTAACGTGTAAATAGCCCCACGCACACACTTACACTACTACAGGCCGATAGGCGGCCATTATGAGAATTTCATCGTGTGTGACTGATCAGTTTGCGTCTCAATAAAATAAAATGCCGTCGTGCGTTGTAAAATAGTGTTAAAACGATACTATATAAGTATATGTGGCCATATATGATTAAATAATCATACAAGGGAGAAAAATTGTGTAACTAGTATCCCCCGTAACCGCACACACTAGATGTGTGCGGTTACACACATAACGGTGCTTTATCACTTTAGCACTTGCTAATATCACGGCGCGGACTCCTTCTTTTTTTACTCGTCCGTGACAGTTAATAGTATTTTATGCGACAATTGTATAATCAGTAATAACTCTTGTGTCGTCATTCATTGCAAAGTCGCAACCGACGCTACTCGTATTTTTTGATCCAGTTATACAACGTGTTGCATACAATATTTTTTCTTTGCATAGGTAATTTTAAATTAATCAAACAAATATCAAAAGTTTTCGAGTTGCCGCTTAAATGGGTGGGAAATGTATTGTACTACTTCTCTGCTTATCTCTGGTGAGTGGTTTCATTTTTCGTTCAAGGAATGGCAAAGGTACACCCATACAGCCAACGCGGGAAACTTGAAAATACAAAACATACTTTGCAGCATCTTGACAAATTATATACATAAGTTTTTACTACATTTACATACGTAAGTGTACTGAATGATTTAAACATGAAAATGTTACGTACTACGAATTTTGTTTCATGATAATAAGGGAGGAGACGTGCAGGACATTCAGCTGATAGTAGTTAATACGCCTTGACCATTATAATGCAATACCGCTCAGGCTTCTTGAAAAACCCAATAATTCTGATCAGCACTAAAATTGCGCTCGTCACCTTGAGACATAGGATGTTAAGTCTCATTTATTTATGTATTACCTAATATTTCTAGGAACCTAAAATAACTAAACCAGATTTTATTGTCTGTGGCACCAAAACAACTGCTTTTTTGACGGCATTATATTACGGTTATCAATGCTTATTTAGGCCATAGACTATAGAGTTTAGTATGCCATAGACTTTTTCAAAGCCTCAAAAAAGTATGTACTTATAAAACTGATCGTGACTGTATAAATGACATATAATAGTATAGGAGTAGAAAAAGATTATTCTAAGTTTGTAAAAGAATATATTATTTAATTTGCACGACAACCATTTTTATATTCGTGATTTTGGAGCATATTTTGTTATAGCGGCGATACTAATAAATCTCTCATTCTGACAACTGAATGAGAATATTCCAATTTACATAACTAATTTATGGCAAAATTTATGGATGATGCAGGTTTCGAACTTGCACCTCGCGGTTTACTCGCGCTCTTCCAACTAAGCCAACCGTCCGCATGCCGCGTTTTTGTTATGCTTGTTCAACTTTCGGGTTGTTGCTTCATGTACAGGATCTACTTTACAGTAACACGATAACCTGCTCAACTATTTTCATACTAGGAAATAGAATTGAGATGTTTTTATTAATAAGTTTATTGTGAACCTAACTCACAATTTATTGGTTGTACAACAATGTGTTTTCACTTCCTTTGTCATTGTACTATTTAGTTACTTATTCTCTAATATTTCGTTTGGACAGTCGATCTTGTTAAGTAAAAAGAATTTAGTACGGAACCCGCGGTGAGCGAGTAAGACTTGTCCGCTTTTTATATCAGCTCGAATAAAACGAGCTATGTGTCATGTTTCACACTAACGAGGTACAAATTGTAAGCTATTGAGGTGTCAGCACAGTGCTATATACAACTGACCTTATCCGTACAAATTATGAAGTTTTTTATCGTTATTTAGGTCTAGTGTTATGTTGTTACATTATCGAGGCAACAAATCAGAGTTGTGGTGCTGAGATAAAACGACAAGAATATAGAACTTCACGGAATAGATACGGTAACTGGATTTAAACTAGCACATTGATAATCACTACATAATATTAGGGGTCAATGTATGAAATTGCCGATTTGTACTTAAAAATTGAAATTCGTTTTTTTTTATTTAATAACCTATATTATCTGTACATTGCTGCCAACTAATAGGAAGGTCATTTATGCCTTTGTGATAGAATTGTGGTGATCTAGATACGACAAACTGTATGAAAGCATTTTGAAATACCTCTTGAGAAGAAAACTTGTCATGTAGAAAAATGAACAAATCTCGAAAAGAAACGGTAGTCCGTTCAAGCAAGGTCCGGCAAATACGAAAGGTTTCTAAATGAGCCTAGACCCCTGTATGTGCATGCTTTAGCTTTTTTAGCCGCTTCACAAGCCGCACCAGCTCTGTTGTTGGTTCCATGTAGATGGGAAGGGGCCAGCGTGTCTGTACAGGTTGCATCCCATACCAGCGCCCGGTCCACCTCCCAAGAAATCAAACTCATACCATCAGGTCTCTTGCACTTGTCTCTTGCAATACCAGTCGGCTCAAGTAGACTTGGCACGTTAACGGTGGCAAGGGACCGGCGTATGATATCGTTAAGTGCGGCTTGTCTCGAGAAGCGGCCTGCACTTTTGGCATGATGACATTTAAGAGGAGCGCACACCAGAACCCCAAGTCGTAGACATGTTGCTATTCGGAGCGTGTCTGGCTCAAGAAATGTTCCTGTATTTGACGAAGGGTACGCGTGAAGCTAGTAGTCGGCCTCATGCGTACCCACGGCCAAAAGCATAGCACGCGCTTAACCTGTACTACAGCTCAAAACATTTTAAATTATGATATCACTTAGGTTATTAATCTTACAGTTATAATTAATTCTTATTTAATAGTTTAAACAAAATAGTAAATGTTTATTCATAATTTAAAATATAACTGGCGTTGTATTGTTAGAAATATCACATCATATTTATGTCGGAGTAATTGTAATTTATGTCTGTAATACTGCAAAAATATTTATTTTCACTGGATAATTACTCTTTATCCAATAACTCTAAACAATATCTCAATGTAATAGCCAAGTAAAACAAATTTACTTAAATTCCAATTGAAAATAAGAATCCACTGATAAAGATAAAACAAATTCTTTCCAGAGAGATGCAGAATAACTTAGTTAAAATACCGTATTCTATGCGCTATTTTATCACGCCGTAGCGATCTAAAGAACACTATTTTGTTATTTTTGCAGAAGTAATGTAGATGAGGGAGAAATATTACGAGCTTCGCCATTAAGGCAATATTTATAGCCCGAACACTGCCTTCCTAGATTGTGTTGAAATTATTTATGTTGTTGCATTTCGATATTTGCTGGAGTTATTTTGAATACACTGATTTATGATATCATAATATAGACTTCATAATGTTCTTTTTAATCACAAAGTATAATAAATCTTAATATTTATGTACTTTGTTTGTCCGCGATGGACTCTTAAACTAATGAACGGATTTAAATGGCAATTACTTCATCGAGTGCAGTTTAGTCCAACTTGAGAGATAGGATAGTTTTTATTTCGATTTGGGACCCATAATTATTTTTATTTCCAATATTTGTTTTGTATGGACATATTTTCTGTGAGAGAATTTATTGACGCACGGTTTGACAGTTCTGCTGTGAAACAATTTGATTATAACAACAAGGAGCATATTATGTTACAATGAAAAAATATTGACAAATTCATCAAAAACAGTATTTTATTTATTATGTACAAAACAACGTCTGTCTGGTCAGCTAGTAGTATATCTATATAATATATAAGAGATTTCCACGTATATTGTCACTCATCACGGTATCTCTGAAACCATTAGGCGTAGAGACTTGAAATTTGGTAGAAATATTCCTTTCGCCGAGTAGAGGTCAGCTAAGAACGGATTTAAAGAAATTCCATCCGCAAGAGTTGTTTTTTTATAACAGAACAACGTCTGTTGGGTCCGCTAGTTTTCAATAATTTGTTGCGTTGGTACTTATGTCATTTTATAATAACTACCGTCTAGCTGAGACTTGCAATAAACTAAATAAAAGTTTTTATAATTATAACTTTTCAAATTACGTGTATATTAATTACTTATAAAATTAATACGGTTATGATAGTGTATATAAAGTACTTTATAATAATATTTAAACTAGATTCACAATCAGTTAAGACAATTAAACATTTTCTAATAAATTTGTAGCTACCTAAGACACCCACAATAATATTTCTTTTTATACAAAAAAAAAATATTTAGTTTGAAAATAACTTCTAATTGTTTATGGAAATACCTTCTTATTGTTTATTGAAAGCTAAAACATTGTGCTCATACAAAAACAATGCAAATTAATATGTAATGGTAGGGTAAGGCTCAGTGAGACACCCACGATATCATATTTCATCTTTTACCAAAAAAAAATCATTTAGATTGAAAATAACTTCTAATTGTTTATGGAAAGCTTTTTCATAAAGTTTCTCTTAAATATCACAATAACTTTAATATTCCTTTAACCATTGTGTTTACAAAAACAAACCCACATCCAACAAATCTAGTGCATTATACCGAGCGGTCATAAAAACACTTTAGAGTATATTTTATAGTGATTACTCTACGACAAGGATGAATGTCGGAGCTCTCGTTACTTCATCAACTTGTCCATTGTCCGTCCATCAAAAAGTTTTTGTCGGCACCAAAAACAGGATAAGACCGGTGATTACCGCACCATGACGCGATGTTAGCGGAACTTGTTTGATAAAGTGAATTTAAAGGACAAAAAATGTGGGAAATGGCTGAAAATAGTGACACTTGGAATCCATTTTTACGCCAACTTTCATAAAGTATTAAGCTGGTAGCTTAATGTATCGAATCTTAGATCATATTTTATACGTCTAGACAGTCTATGAAAACGTCGAAAAAAAAATTAATTTAGAACTACCCTCTATTTTGAGCAATTCACGCACACTAACACAAAGTTTAATACAAATCGCGCGTGTAAGACGTAGCTTGATACGCACACTAAACAAATATTCCAGGCCTGTTTTTATTGGTTACAATAAGAGACTATCTAGACGTATAAATTATCTAAGTATCGAATAATGAGTGGAGATTTTATGCATTACTATAGTCATAATGTGATAGTAGAATAGATTATAATAAATATTTCTGTATACATGTTGTATGACAGACTAGCTTGGTTTTGCTTTTAAAATACTGGCTCCTATCACTATGCGCAATGTTAGTGTAAATAATATTTAATGATATGTAAATACAAGCATCTAAGTAAAATATTTAATGTGATTCGAGGGAATCGGCTCTGTAAGCCGAAACACAGGTTCCTCCTAGTTCGGCTCCAGCTGCTAAACCTTTTATGTACATACTAAAGTTTGTTCATTGTATTTTCTTTGTGTGTTAATTAAAATAAGTATTTTTTGTTAAACTAATAGATTATTATTATCTATATATATGTATATATATATAAATGAATTGCTGTTCGTTAGTCTCGCTAAAACTCGAGAACGGCTGAACTGATTTGGCTAATTTTGGTCTTGAATTATTTGTGGAAGTCCAGAGAAGGTTTAAAAGGTTAATAAATAGGAAAATGTTCGGAATAAAAAAAAACAACAATTTGGTATTATCTTTGATGTGTCCCCCGTCGTGCACAAATCGAAAGAATATCGTTCAAACTTTCAACTTTTCTCTATAGTTGGTAGATTTTATGTACGATTTAATATTTGGTAGGTCTGAGAATCGGTTGTCATCAATTTTTTATACACCAAAAATTTTAATTCTTTTCTTATTACTTTATATGGCAATACAACGTTTGCTGGGACAGCTAGTTATAAATAAAACCTTAAAAATACATTATATACTTTATCAAATGAATTGTAAGTACAAATACAATTAATTACAATTTATATGTGTCCTTTTTTACTATCTTAACATGTTAATTTAATGTAAGTGAGATAGTTATTTTTATGTTATGTAAAATAGTTTTATTATATTTTATTTTACATTGCAGTGTGTATACTGCATTATATTTATTATTTATTGTATTATGTATAATACAGTCACGGTCAAACTGATTTTTTTTATACATGAAGTTTAAAAAACAATTTCGAATCGCCAATTACGTTTTTTACATTGCCACTGATTTGTAGAGATGCTCTTATTGAGAAGAATCTGCAAAAAACTCAAAAATTGCCTTTTTTTGAATATCTTAGAAACAATATCGTTTACATGAAGTATAAAGGTGAAAACAACTAACATTTAAAAGTTTAAACATATAAAAAGTCTCCACTTTTATGATCTACAATATTTTTTTACTATAAACTAAGTCTTTATATTGTTATTGCAACAATATCTATAAATTCTATATATATAAAAATGAACCCTGGTATTATTTTTTGCATTTTACATCACAAATATAGTAGTAGCATTTTATTTTTTAATAGCACTTTACTAGACTTGTTGTCAAAGTAATTTATTACCCACCCACTTTCATTCTGCCTTGCTTATCATATAAAATCATCTTCAACAGAGAATGCAACAGCAAATGAAGTTTCTAATTAGCCCTTAAATATCACGCCAAAGCTTTGAAGCAAAATGAAATTTAATTTAATTTAAAGTTTTTGCACGCTGTCTTTCCGCGAATCAAATTTGCAAGTAATGTCGCGGCACTAGGCCAAGTGGTTTTATTGGAGCGATGCCATGCCACCGAGCTGGTTGGTTCGTAGTTCTTTGCTCTTATTGCGAAACAAGTGAGGAACATCGCATAATTGCAGAACAACCAACTTAAATACATATCGCCTTGTTAACGTTCTCTAAAGATATTTTACATTAAACTGGAGCTGAAAATATAAAGCGAAATAGTTGTAAGAGTTTTGTTTGAGCTCATTTTGTTTTTTCTTTTTAAGTGACTTCTGGGATTAAGGATACAAATTAAGGACGGTTGGCTTAGTTGGTAAGAGCAGTGGGAAACCTAACCCCACACCGTCTATAAATGTTGGTATAAATTAAATTTGTTTAATACACATTATATTTAATGCAATGTACGTAAAGTGGTGTAAAAAAAAGGTGTAATTAATTAATGTAAATAAGTAAAGATATTATGCAAGTAATTAGGTATATATTTAAACCAATGAATCAAAATGTATATATATATATATATTTAAGAGATTTCCACCTATATGACCGCGTGCAACGCAGAGCAGCTCGAATTGTCGGGGACCCAGTGATCTGCGAACGGCTGGATCACTTGGCGTTACGTATAGACGTCGCTTCATTGTGTGTCTTCTACCGCATTTATCACGGGGAGTGTTCCGAAGAGCTGTTTAACCTGATTCCTGCCGCCGAATTCCACTTTCGCATGACTCGCCGCAAGTTAAGATATAATCCCCACCATCTGGATGTGTGGCGGTCCTCCACAGTGCGGTTTTCAAGGAGCTTTCTTCCGCGTACTACAACGCTGTGGAATGAGCTTCCTTGTGCGGTGTTTCCGGGAGGATACGACATGGGTACCTTCAAAAAAAGCGCGTACACCTTCCTTAAAGGCCGGCAACGCTCTTGTGATTCCTCTGGTGTTGCAAGAGTATGTGGGCGGCGGTGATCACTTAACATCAGGTGACCCGTATGCTCGTTTGTCCTCCTATTCCATAAAAAAAAAATATTGACTCACAATATCTATGGCACCACAAAACTTGAAATTTGGTAGAAATATTCCTTTCGCCGAGTAGAGGTCATTTTTCCATTAATAATTCATTAATTCCACCAGCAAGGGATATTTATTATTAAAAGAACGTCTGTCGGGTCAGCTAGTATCAATATAAAAATAAAAATCCGCGAAGACAGGACTGACCAGGCATCACAAGCACACATCACTGTCAAGATAAACGTTTTGGCAATATCTTTAATACAATACAAAATAAGAAAAACATATAAATAGGTTAGCTGTTGGAAGCTACTCATCACCAACTATGCACCAATGCAAAACCAAACGCATTCAAATATTTTCCTTTCTATTTAAAGATAGGAATTGGAAGGGCTTGACACTCGCGAACAGTTTATAAGAATAACACAAGAATATTGATTGTAACTTAAAATAGAGTCAGATTAAGCTCGAAAATACGCCTCTATTCTTCCGCTAACCATTTCAGTTGTTTTAATTGACGTTTGAAATGTACGGATTTAGAGCCTCTGTTTGCCATTTAACGTGCCGGCAGTCTTTGTCATTCATAAGTCAAAAAATTCACATCGTAAACAGAACGTTTGAAACGGGTGTTTTGTTGTTTAATGATAACTTCGGTCCGTTAGAGGCTCGCAGATTTATTATGCAAATAGAATCAAAATTAAAATTAATTCAGAGCATGGAAAAATGAGAGAGAGAGTAATGATTAAATATGCTTCACTTCCCGGTCTTTTTAGGCAGCTTTAAAAGTTTTCTCGGAGGTTGAAAAGCGAGTGAATTTAACGATCTTTTTATTTGACGAGTCTGTTGCCGGAGTTTTTGAATTCGGAGGTGTTTTGTGAAACTAATTAATGTCAACGACAACGATTTACAGCTATTTCCGTTATTATTCGAAGTTGTAAGTTTTAAAGCGTATTTGTCGCTTGGCTTGTGTCGAGAATAGTCGACATAAAACATCTACTATTTTATTAATTGATTCCCTTTTAGGTTTTGTTTGTATGTGCTTTGTTTTATTTTATTCAATAGTCAATTACTCCACCCATATAACAACCCATCTTGTAACTAATTCTAGTATGCTTCATTAGATACGTAATTAAGGCTTTAAGGGTTAATGTATACATTTTTATAATAAAGACCCAGCCACTGTTCAGGCATTATCTATAAATAAATTTAAATGTTTTATTAAAAAATGGCTCTGTCATAAGTCCTATTACTCCACAGCGGCATATCTAAGTGATCGGACAGCCTGGGACTAGTTTATGGTAATTTTATACCAATAGCAATGACAGTACAATATTGTATATTTTTATTAAAAAGAGCGCAAAAAAAGAATGCTGAGAGGGTTTTTTTGCGCCGCTTCTGAGAGCACCATTTGTTTTCGAAGCGGTAGTAGTATCTAGTATATTAGAAATGACATCAAAGAGAATTCTAAATTTAATCTAACCAATTTTGAGAAAATTAATGCCTTTTTATGCCTTTTTTATAGAATGTAACAGTCCAATAACATAAACTTCTTAAAGACTAGTTTTTTTTTATGGAATAGGAGGACAAACGAGCGTACGGGTCACCTGGTGTTAAGTGATCACCGCCGCCCACAATCTCTTACAACACCAGAGGAATCACAGGAGCGTTGCCGGCCTTTAAGGAAGGTGTACGCGTTTTTTTTTGAAGGTACCCATGTCGTATCGTCCCGGAAACACCGCCCGCACAAGGAAGCTCAGTCCACAGATTTGTAGTACGATTGTTGGTATTATCTTATTAAGTTACTGGTTTTACTATTTATAATTCATAGCTACAAAAATCTACCCACAATTAGGATAATAAAATTGATCCAAGTTACATATTCTAAGTTTTATGAGTAACTGGTTTATCGGCGATGTTGTCTTTTTATGTCATTACATCCAAGTTATTTGTGAAACAATTATGTACATAAAATACGTTTATTTCTACAACTACCGGAGATTTAATGATTATTTTTATTACTAGAGTAAAATACATTAACTACTGCGCTTGACACAAGTAAATCCCATTAAAACCGTTGTAATACAATATCATACGACTTATACTACTACCAGAGGCAATTTATTAGGTTGTAACAACAAAAATCTGAAACCAGATGAATCACAGGCTACCGAAAGTCAGTTTTTTATTTTATTGTAGACAAGAAATAATTCAGAGGTCGTTATTTTAATGTGCGTGAGCATTTAGTCATGGCTCAAGTTCATAACTACGGTGCCTTTGTGAATGTGTAGTTCGTTCGAAACTATTTCTCTTGAGTAACCGGTTCTTAAGCGGAGCCGGCAACGGTCATTAAACTGGTGTGGACATATCTTAAGGTTCTTTTAGATTTTATATCTAATGTCATAGGTCAAAACTATTTACGGAACTGGCTCTAGACATGACAGCCAATTAGATTTTGTTCGTTTTGAACCGTTGAAAGTTTGATTCAAAACAATTGCTATATTTATAATTTATAATTGTATAATAGTGGCTTCGGCCGATCTTTTTAATTATGAAAAGCGCAAAAAAGAATGCTGGGAGAGTTACTTGCGCCTTCTTCTTCTCTCACAGCGCTCTGAGAAGAATGGCGTACCATTTGTTCCTGAAACGGTGGTGGTGTTTGAACTGACATAAAATAAACCTTAAGGAATCAATTTTTAGGATATAAATGCCGTTTATGCCTTTTTTATCGTAGAAAAATAAAATATACAATGCAAAAAGGAAAGTTTTTGACGTTTGACAAAATAATTAAGTACCTAAATTCTATTACAAGAAAATTTAAAGCACACATATTTAACGTCTATCAATAAAGAATATTAATTTGTTTAAAACGGAAAATGTAAGGTGGTCCCATCTTTATTTATTTGCGGATCAGTGCCTACAAAACTTAAATCAATCAACCAACACTGATAGCCATAACATTGAAAATCATTATTTTGTACAATGGTTTTTGTGTGATATCATAAGAAATTTCACTTCCTTTTCCTTTGCTTTCGAAAGACCGAAATAGAACCATCCTAAACAATGTGTTATTTTTTTAAGTGATAACCCTCACTTCTGGGATTAATTACACAAATAAAATTTGAAAACAAAACTTATGAACCATGCGGGACTCGAACCCACGACCTCTCGCGTTTCGTGCGTTCGAGAGATGTATCGTTGATAAATCGTGTATGTCTTGTTCATCTCTCAGGTTGTGGCATCATCTACAGAATCTACTTTACAGTTGATAACCAGCTCAACCCCAATATTTGCATATTAGGAGTTTGACTTGAGATGTCGCTCTTTCAAATGTAAACAATTTGTAATTTTTTTAAACAAAACATATGAACGATGTGGGCCTTGAATCCGTGACCTCTCGTGTTCCGTGCGAGCGCTCTTCCAACTGAGCCAACCGATCGAGTGACGTATCGTTGATAAATCTTGTATGTCATGTTTAACTCTGTGGTTGTGGCTTCATCTGATCTTGATCTTCAAACTTTAGTAAAAAACTGAAAATCTTATTTTACTAAGATAGTGGGTTGGCTTTCTACCATCAAATTAAGCCTAAAAGTTACTGTTACTACTTATATTTTATACGACATTAGTTGCTATGTTAAAAAAGTTTCGTTACAACTGTGGTAGAAAGATTGATTTTTTTTGTAATAATATTTGAACTTGCGCTGCTTGTGACTGGATAATGCTCTTATCGAGAAACTAGTTCATATTGTTAATTTTATTTTAAGTAAGAATTATATTTATTTTCATAATGTGGGTAGATTGATGCATCATACTCCACATTATGTTTGCTTTGATTTTTTAGCTAACCCGTGTCGTTTGAGAATTGGTGTTAAGGTTTTGGTCGTTAACCGCTTCACTAAGATTGATGATGATTGATTAATGATTTACAAAATGTGAATGTAAATATTGATTTCAAAGAGAGGCAATGAGTTTCTTGCCACTTCTTCTCAGTTAGGACCAACCTTTTCCAAGGTAGTGGCAAACTCTAAAATGTATAACTTTTGAAATTCAAATGTGTAATTTTTGGAACTAATTGAACTTCGGTGAGTGTAGGCATAACCATTGATTTCATTTTTATAATCATTTGACAGCTGAAATTATGCTGAGGTTAAGCTAAGACAGCCCAATACAATATTTTAGTTCGCTTTTTATTACACTCAGAAAAGTTTAACGTTAGTAAAATCTTAGTAGGTTCTATAGATCTCACCCATACTGACTCAGACGGACATATACTGGAGTTTTAGAAATTGGTTGAGATTACCTTACCTTTTGAAAGTCATAGACAATTCAGTGGGATACTCCTTTGCATAGGATGCCGACTAGATTATGGGTGCCTAGGGCGCCTATTTCTGCCTTGAAACAGTAATATGTAAGCATTACTGTGTTTCAGTCTGAAGGGCGCCGTAGCTAATGAAATTACTGGGCAAATGAGACTTAACATCTTATGTCTCAAAAAGGCGAGCGCAATTGTAGTGCCGCTCAGAATTTTTGGGCAGGGCGTATCAATTATCAATCAGCTGAACGTCCTGTCCGTCTATTCTTGTTATAAATAAAAACTGATAGGCAAGGTGGAGGGAAAAAGATCACGCGGACGATCACCCAGCTGCTGGTCAGACCAGATCAAGAAACTCCAGGACTACCACTTACGACCGCAATAAGGAAAGCCGAGGACCGAAAGGAGTGGAGGGCTCACTTGGTAAATAACCAACGATACGAAAACTTTGAAGTACGGACACGATCTTCATAAATGAAGAATGTAAAAATACAAATCCGAAAACAGATAAGTAGGTAATTATATAAATATGTAATTTTGTAGTTTTCGTTTTAATATACGAGTATGTAATTATATTTTGATTGCATTGGCCTGATTTTTCGGCAACAACCTCCACTCCAGTTAATGCTATTTTCACAGAGTGCATTTATTTTTAATGTGTTTTAATGTTGTTGTGGCTGTGTGGGTTACGGTCAATTATTTTTGTTCCTGTAACTCCTATAGTAATTTTATTACGTCATCATTTTAAATAGTTGTTTAATTTTTACTCTCGTTAATGCGTAGTTTATCTGATTAAGTATTTTATTTAACTGTGAATGGCAAAATACGGAAATAATGTCATGACATTCTGTGAGGTAATAATAGATATTAATGCAGTATGAAGTAATTTATACATACATGAATAATACTATTTACTACTAATGCTTTTTAATTACTAAAGAACTAATAAATTATATATTCAATTGCATTCTATATAATAATGTTTTTCAATTGTTTCCAACAGCCTTTTTACGTTTCAATTGGATATAAAACGAGTCTAACACGAACAAGCTTCCGAACCATAGTGCAGAATATAAAACTGTACTCTTTTAACACTTTCATAAATGGAACAAGAGAGGGCGCTATTACAATACATAAAATTTGGCACTTTATCTCGTTTTTTCGTTGTTTTACCTACTCTATCTAAACGTCAGCTGTATTTTGCAGTTTATGAAATACAGCCTTCTGATAGACACATTAAATTTGGCAGTTGGTTGACTGTTTGCTACGGAACCCTTAAAGTTAGATGGTTAAGTTCCTCTTGTCCATAATATAAACAAGACCAACTCCTTAACTTTTTAAGTTTATCTTGTATGTGTTTCTTTTTCAGACCGCCATTATTATATCTTTATCATATCTTAATAACAAACAGAAGTTGTATTGGGTATTGGGATTTACAAGAAATATATTATGTATTATAATATAATAAATAAAGAACATTGCATATAATATAGCTAATATTTTGATACTTTTTACAGATATTGTAACCTAACCTCAAAACACATATTAAAAGTTGCAAAACCTCCTTTTGCTGGTCTTATAAAATGTTATAGGAAATCACGGGATAAAAAGCATCAAATATTAACTATACCTAAAAAAATATTTATTTTAAAGTTTATATAAATAAAATAATGCAATAAATCAATTAGATTTTAGACATCAAATAATACTGGACCTTGTTTTGAAATTACGCGAACACACAATGTCAGGATGTGCCATTAATTAACGTTTTGTAAGATTCTTTTAGTGTGACTATATTGCTTGCGAAGCGTTCGCTCCTAGAAACATACATTGATCAACGTCCATCCAAACCTAAAATGTATAAACAACATCAAAGCACCTCAACCGAGCCCCTTTTTTTTGTGAAACTAATCCGTTTATAATAAGCTGCAACAACAGTTGGCTTCTTTTGTGTCATGAAGATGCACTTTCCAGCGCTGGTTTTTTATCCAACTTTTTATAACTGCAGGTGAGGAGTCAACCCACACTTAGCCGGCGCTAACCTATAATCTAAATTCATTTCTCGATCATATCCTCGAGCCGTATCCATTTTTATTATCGCTCCGAGGCCCATTTGCTGGTTTTTTATTTGTAACAAATTAGCTATTATTGTTGTGACGGTGGAACCCATTACTGTTTTTATTCCGTTAACAAGTTCGAATAGCAATTAATTGTTTGAGATCGAGTATTCGAATGTTGATTGTAGCAGATAATACCAACGATATCGTTCCAAGAAATCAGAATTTATTCCGCAAGCCTCCTTGATTGTCTTTATTACTTGTGGCTAAGGATTATTAAATATGTATTAGAAACTGGGCTGTGTCTCTCTGTATAGACCCGAACGTATGAATAATTTAATAAAAAGGCATAAAAGGCATAAAAAGGCATTTATTTTCTCAAAATTGATTCCTTTAGAATTCTTTTTGATGTCATTTCTTATACTACTAGATACTACTACCGCTTCGGAAACAAATGGCGCTCTGAGAGAGAAGAAGCGGCGCAAGAAACTCTCCCAGCATTCTTTTTTTTGCGCTCTTTTCAATAAAAATATACAATATTGTACAGTCGCTATAAAATAATCACAATCTAGTCCCAGGCTGTCCGAACATTTCATTCAGCAGTGGAGTAATAGGATTTACGACAGAGCCATTTTTTTATAAAACATTTAAATTTATTTATAGATAATGCCTGAACAGTGGCTGGGACTTTATTGTAGAAGTGTATACATTTACCCTTAAAGCTATTATGTATCTTATGATTAACTTAATTTAACTGTATCTATAAATATCCATTATAAATTTTTGTTGGGAAACAGCAGATGGAGTAATCGTTGTCTTTGGGTTCAGGGCCTATTTCAATTTTTGTATACGCAATACATATTCAAAGCTTTTTATTATGAATAAATACTTACATTTCTTGGTGTATTAAATGTTATTTAATACACTTTGGTGTATGTTTTACCGTCCGTCCGTATAAGATACAACTGCTTTTATTAATCGCAGTGTTAATGTGCAAAGTGATATAATAAGTTCCCATATCAGTAAATCTGACAATATAGAGAATTTATGTGCTCATTTTTAAGAAAAAAAACAATTACTGGGCATATGAGACTTAACATCTTATGTCTCAAGGTGACGAGCGCAATTGTAGCTCAGAATTTTTGGGTTTTTCAATAATCCTGAGCGGCATTGCATTGTAGTGGGTAGGGCGTATCAATTACCATCAGCTGAACTACCTGTTCGTCTCGTCCCTTATTTTCATTAAAAAAAATGGATTATCAATATATCACTACGTTATTAAAATAGTTTTACGCGCATGGAGAGTGAAATTTAACATAGCGAAAGAATACATGGATAAGAAGTACGGAAAGCTAAACGAATAACATAAAATATGTTACATATAATTAAAATAAAACAATTCTTTAATCATTGCTTACCTTCTTAGAAACATTGTAAAATGAAGAAACAGAGCATCAGGAAATGGCAGATCATAGCATCAGACTAAATTTTTTATCTAAAAAAGGCCTATTTACGTTACATGTAAAATAATAATGAATTATGATCAAATCATGGCCTCTCCTCTTCTAATGATAATTAATATTAACGTCAGTTTCTCTATTTAGTCTCGAACATTCCCTGGATCATAGCATATGTCATGACTTATGGATGAATAACAAAAAATTATCAAACATTATAACTAAATATATATGGATTATGGTCAATACACGAATAATAACCTCGCCTCCTCTAGTAATAATATTAACATCAACTACTGCATTTAGCTTTTATCATTTAAATTCAAATATTTTTATTCAAATTATTATTCAAAATCACATATTAAACGTCAAAAACCCATTCAAAACAAACTGCCTCAGACCTGAGAAGAACGGGCGCAAGAAACTCAGCGAGCTTTTTTTATAAAAACATCGAATACAATGTAATATCGTACAATAAACATTAATTAAAAGTAAAGGGCCTAAGGGTGTCCGCTTCACGCTTCCCAGTCTGTGGTTTCATTAAGAATATCGTTTATGTTATAATAACATTTCCCACACAAACGATTTTTAACAATTCTTTTAAATTTATTAACACATTTATTAATCCAATTTCTGGGATCGTAAAGAGGCTTACTAACTCCCAGATCATACCATGATGGAAGAATACAAAATTAACTAAAGTTATAACTAAAACTAAATGATTTATGGTCAAATCACGATCTATGAGCTTCTTCTCTAGTAATAATATCAACGCCAACTCCTGTATTTAGCCTCGAACGTTCCCCGGATCATAACATGAGCTTAAAAGCGAAGTGACACTTAGCTTGTCGACACACAACTCACCGCGAGGCCTTTACCGTGTAGTCTTTGATCTGAGGCGCAGTCTTAAACAAAGCTCTCATTAATACAAAGGCGATGCTTTTGTGTACCCTTTGCATCATTTTGGAGAAACAACGCACTAGAATCTCCATAATAATTCCATAGCTAAATGTGTCTGTTCCTTGATTCAGTTAAGGCCTTTTTGTTTTTAAATCAGTCGTTAAATATCGATTAAGCTGTTTGAAATATTCGCTGAAACATATAGACCGATAACAATTTTATTAAATTAAGTATTATGCTACAAGTACTAGAGTTAAACCGTTTCTTGGACATTGCAATATTATTATTTATTTTTCATAAAAGAATTTTATAAAGTAAATGTAGCCTAAGTTATTCCTTATTACATCAGCTACCTGCCAATAAACGTCCTGTCAAAATCAGTCCAGCCATTTCAGAGATTAGTCGGAACAGACATACAGACAGAAAATTGTACAAAATGTTATTTTGGTGTATGTATTTATTATATTCATATACATGTAGTAGAAAACGGTTACATAAATATTACAAACAGACACTCCAATTTTATTTATATGTATAGATTAATAGGTATCTTTTGTGTTACAGATTGAATTTACAAGCGAAATTATGCAAAGATACATTTAAAAAAAATATATAGAAAGAAACATCATAAATACTGTGATAATTGACAACACGCTTAAACGTTAGCACTAGCCAGTTTCAGTGGTTACTTGTTCCTAAAACAGTTACCCCCTTATTTATAATAGTCTGCTAACTTAAAGCATTGCTAATTCTCACTCCGTCTTCTTCTATTGACCTAAGTCAGAATGAGAAAAAACACTCCTAAGCGGCTGTTTAAAGTTAGCGCACCATTATGAATACGCGGGTTAAACTCCAATCTTATTTCATTAATTGCAACCAGATTCTCACAGCTTTGAAACGCTAAACAAAGGTTTTCTTAGATTTACATCTTAATAGATGTTAGAACCGTTTATTAATTTTAACAGGAAATTTTATCAATTATTGTATTTAAGTATCAACTCTTAGCATTACAATCGGCACCATCAAAAATAGATCGAATTTTATCACAGTATTTTTATAATTTATTTGCAAGCCTTTTGCAATTTTGTCTTAAAAGTCTTTGAATTTGAATATTGCGCAGTATATACAGGAAGGTAGTTATTTCATTTTAATTTATGATAAAACAATTAAATAAAGAAATAATTGCCATTAGAAAAACAGAATGTACAGCTAGGAGTATTAAGTGCATAACCTACTACAATGTGCATTTGTAAAAATAAAAAAAGAACAAAAAGCAAGACTCTAATTAAACAGAAAACAAGAGATTATTACGTACTCACTACAAAAGTGAGGTAAAAATTAATGAAATATTAATAATATAATTTATAGATACATCTACTCTACTGCACCTGTACTAGAAGGAGTTGTGTTAAATAAGTTAGTAAGTTTTATAAGTAAATGCATCCCAAGACCTGCTTAGGTTCACAAAGAATTAGTCTAACTACCAAAATTACTCCAAACTCACGCTGATATTAACTCAGTTATTACACTTTTACTATAAATTGATATCTACTGTATAAAAGCAAAGTCTTAAAAGTAATTTTAAGACGAAGTGTTATCAATTATTGTATTTATCAGCTAAGTGTTAACTCTTCACCGCTCGTCACAGTCTTTTTATTATTAATTTGCAAGCCTTGTGCAAGTTTATCTTTACTTAGTATTTGTATATTTTATTAATTAATAAAAACAAAACAATTACATACAGAATAATTACATTAGAAAACAGAAAACATGAGATTATTACGTTCATTGTGCGAGGCAACAAAGAATTAAATATAAATAAACACCTTATTTTGAGATTAAATACATAGGTATAATTGTTGCTATTCATAGAGTACTAGAAGGAATTGTATTTAATTAATCCCTCTATATTTGTTTCATGACTCTGTGAATTACATAAGTAAATGCATCCCAAGAGATACTTAGGTTCACAAAGAAATCTAACTCAGTTATTACACTTCATAATGATAAATTGATATCTACTGTATGCAAGCTAAATCATAAAATACGCGCTTAAAGATTTACGTCCGTCAATCTATGTATAAACTTGATGACAAAGAAAGATATCGTCGATTGTGAGATTTCCATTCAAGGTTATATTTTCAATGCCAGAGGCATAACCTGATCTAACGAGAAGAGTAATTTGCATATACCATTCATCTAAGCGCTTTATAGAAGAAATGGTTATCTATCTTCTACATAATATATTATATATAACTAGCTGACCCGACAGACCCGTTGTTCTGTATATAATAAATAAAATAATGTTTTTATATGAATTTGTCAATAATATATCATAGCATCAAAAATTACTTCGTAAAATATGCACCCTGCTGTCGTCATGAAATTGTTTCTCAGCAGAACTGTCAAACCGTGCGTCAATAAATTCTCTCATAGAAATTATGTATGGACACATCAAAGGAAAAACAAATTTGTTGTTTTTATTTAATTTAGCAGCATTTTCCTATTCCTTCCCTGGACTTCCACAAATAATTCAAGACCAAAATTAGCCAAATCCGTCCAGCCCTTCTCGAGTTTTAGCGAGACTAACGAACAGCAATTCATTTTTATATATATAGATGAAAAAAGTCTTTGTTTGAGGCTCAATCACGCCTAAACTACTGATCGTATCCACATAAAACTACAACCATTCGATGCAAAATTATCCTAGATGATTTTGTTGTTACTTATTTTTCGAATTCTAACGTTCCTTGATTAATTTATTTCCTTTTGAAATTCAGGAGACGGCTAGTCTATATATAAAAATAAATTGGTCTTTGTTTGAGGCTCAATCACGCCTAAACCACCGATCGTATCGATATGAAACTATCACCATTCGATGCGAAATTTATCCTAGATGATTTATGGTTACTTTATTTTTTAATTCCAACGTTATTTCCTCTTAAAATTCGCCCAGCAAAGCGGGCGGGAACGGCCAGTTTTATATGCGTAGATTACGTGATGGTAACAACTGATAACACCTCACCTTTTTCATCACAAAGAGTACGAATAGTTGTCAGTTGGAATTGATATTATTATATATATAATAGTCTCTTTTGTGGACACTCGCGTGATATACATTCCAAAACATTGACCAAACTATTGAATGATGAAATAGACGAAAACTAAAATATAAATAAAACGTACAACACAAATAACATTTGTAAACAAAATTTATAAACGAACCCGCGACCTCTCAAATTCCGTGCGAGCGCTCTTCCACTGAGCCTACCGTGCGAGTGACGTAATGTTCGTAAATTTTTTCCAACTCTCAGGTTGTTCAACTTCATCTCCAGGATCTATCTTACAGTTGATAACCTGCTCAACACCAATATTTGCATATTAGGAAATTGACTTTTTTAGATTTGAAAGAGAAGTCGAGAGTTCGAGCACCGTATCGTTCATAAATTTTGTTTTTAATTTTCATATTTGTTATTAATCCCAGGGTTAAAATAAAGAATTGTTTAACCAGTATAAATCCAAACACTGTATTGATTGTGATTTGAGACTGACTCAAAATTTGTGATGTGTAGTTGCTTCTAACGACGTATATATTGATAGTGCTCAATAAACACATAAACTTTTACACACAAGGTCTAACCTTATTTATAACTATTGCAGCTCAACGTTATAAACAATATAACTCAACGTAATAAACATTTGATTTACCCCCTTTTAATGATCGATTTTACAACCGATATAAAAAGCAAACACTAATTCGAAGGGAAGTCTGGACAAAAGAATCGCGGTTTTAAAATGAGTGGAATGAACCAATCAAAGACCGATTTTAGCGTTGGGCGTGGCAGAATACTTAGCTTCAAACTTTACCGAAACAAAACATCCCGCAAGAATAATTAACGCAGTTTTATATTTCTTATCTCATAAGCTCTTAGCATTCAGAAAACCGGTCGGAAAGCTTATCCGTATTGCTTCGTTTAATATATCAATTTACCAGCTACTCGGCCATAAATTTGATCTTTAAAATTTATTAGAAAACGATCAATAATAGTTTTGAAACGATGTATTCTGTTGCTTATTAGATAAAATATTTTATTATTCTAATTAATTAAAATAATGCAACTTGTTTGAAACAAAAATTTATTGAAGTAGGCGTACTTTGCGGAAATCCATAATTATCCAAATGATTAGTTTTCATTAGTGTTAATTCTGCCAATATTTGTCTTTAAACAATTCGAGACTAAGTCCAGTCTCGTGCCAGATTTTGGCGAGTCAACATATCCTGAGGATGCCTTGGTAGAGGTGAAACACGTGTCGAATTGTTTAAAGATAAATATTGGCGGAATTAACACTACAGTAAACTAAAATCATTTGGATGAAACAAAAATAGTAATTAGAAAACGTTTAAATAATTAATAAAGTATAAAACCTAAAATTGATATTATCACCGATAAAATATATATAAAAACAAAATATTAAGTTTTAATTTGTATGCCTCTGTATTTTATTTAGTACTAGCTTTTGGCCGTGACTTCGTCCGCGTGGACTTTCATCTCTTTTTCCATCTCCAAATAGATGATTGTTTGCTTCGAAAACGACGAATTTCTATAAAAACTTTAATCCCTTATTTCAACCCCTTCATGCCCTTTTTCACAACAATGGGTAGCTTATGTGTCTATTTTTAAACCAAATATAATCACAATCGAATTCGAAGTTAGGCGTAAAAGCGTAACTTTGTTTGGACTTCAATACAAACTTTCATCCCCAGACATGTCCAAATTTCTAAAACGCTAGAAAATATATTTTTTATATTTTATCAAGTGCCTAAATACAAAGTTTCATGGTATCATCTTCGATAATGTCGAACTAATATAGAAA
Organism: Leptidea juvernica; assembly: GCA_949711755.1. Lineage (NCBI taxonomy): Eukaryota > Metazoa > Arthropoda > Insecta > Lepidoptera > Pieridae > Leptidea > Leptidea juvernica. The sequence continues at coordinate 9,968,045 of CATIXQ010000011.1, forward strand.
CTTCCATCCCCTATTTCAACCCCTTCAAGCATTGATTTCGCCAATAAAAGGTAGCCCATGTCATTTCCCAAGTTCTATTCTATCTATGTACTGAATATCATCAAAATTGGTTCATTGATGTGATCGTGAAATAGTAAGAAACAAACCTACATTCACATTTACAATATTACTAGCTGACCCGGCAAAAGTTGTTTTGCCATATAAATTATTTTTACAGCTAAACCTAAAACTAATATTTTTCAAAAATAAAAGAAATGTAGCCTAAGTTACTCCTTATTACATCAGCTACCTGCCAATAAAAGTCCAAATTACCTGCCTGCCATTTCAAAGATTAGCCGGAACAAACAGACAGACAGAAAAAATTAAAAAAAAAATATATTTTTGTGTATACGGTACAAAAATATTTTTTTTTAGTTAACTTTAAATGTATATATATTCATATAAATGTAGTAAAAAATGGTTATGGATATAACAAACAGACTCTCCAATTTTATTTTATATGTAAAGATATAGTAGGGACTTCTTACCTCGCCTATACTTAAAATTATTAGTAATTTCTAGTGTGTTGTACCTGATGGGCAGCTAATGTAAGCAGTAAATATTTATACCGTAATGTATTAAATGGTAAAGGCTACTTGTACCAATTAGGCTCTGATTAGTTTTTCTTCGTCTTGTAATATAGTAATGGAGAAAATGTTAAGGTTAAAATAATTCATCTTGTTGGGAAAAACTCTTGTTGATACTGCGTAGAGCGTGTAAGCTTATTAGAACGGTAGAACTATTTGGATTTTCTCATAAATAATATTTTATTATAGTTTATATTATTATGTAACATGACTTAATTGATATTATGTTACATCGGCAATTGCATATGTTAGTCCCAGTTGGTCTTAATTTGACAAAGGAACTTCACCAACTTTATCCATTCGGTTCTGAGGAGACCGGGGTTGGTTGTGACATTTTTTTTACAAACTGTCATATTTTTTGATTGGTTTGAGTGTTTTACCTGAGTATAAGTTTTTTTGATAGAGTAACTATACAGGACTTTTAATTAAAATAAATTTTATGTAGCAAACTGATAGTAATGACATAAATGTATAAATTCTGAAAAAAAAAAAGCCGTGTAACTTTCAACCCCGTGCTCGGGGCTGGTTGTTACACAACATGGGGCAAATTGTTACAATAGAAAATAAATTTATTATAAGAGTTTTTATTAGGAGCAATCATCACAATCAGTTACTTTTCTTAATTTAAACATCTTAACATTATTCCCATAAAGCAGTATTTTGACTTATTACAACGAAAATATAAAAATAAAACTAAACTAACTACAAACTTAATATTTGATCCAAAAAAACGTTTGCACCTACTAAACGAAGATAAACTTTACTTAAACTTTAACTTGAAGATCATATCTTTAAGGAACGCTAAGCAGTTAGTTGCTGTAGTCTGAAATATCACTTTCGCAAATTCTAATGCAGGTTGGAGGCTAATGTAGGCGAACAAAATAGTCCCTGTATTTAAATCGAAGGAGGATAAACATACTGCACCTACATAAAATTTTACTAACCTACAATTTTAATGGCGACACGTCCGGGCTCTTCTCACAAAAATGCTTTCGGCACTCGCTCTCTTGGCGTGCTAGCCGGTGGTGGCGGGAGTATTTATCCCTTTCTTTCGTCAGAATTGCGTTCTCTGTTTCGCGACCATTGTCACTGTAACTACCTATCCCTGTCACATCCAGCCCCGGTCTCCCCTATCACAGGCTCTTCTAGACCACTTTTTTTTTGATGCAATAGGAGGACAAACGAGTGTACGGGTCACATTCTCTTGCAACACCAGAATCACAGGAGCGATGCCGGCCTTTAAGGAAGGTGTACGCGCTTTTTTTGAAGGTACCCATGTCGTATCGTCCCGGAAACACCGCACAAGGAAGCTCATTCCAAAGATTTATTATTGCCAGATACCGCTTTCATTTCGTCTCGTCATTTCTTTCTTGTCTTTTTCAATATCAACATTTTTCATCAAATTGAGTGAAACACCATTTTAAAGCTTATTATCAACCATCAAGCAGTTCCGTACCGTTTATATTGTACACAAATTATTATTAAGCTTATTTTAGTATACCAACTATACCCTTTAAGAACGTTCATTTAACATGGCAACAATGATATTTAAAAGTATAAATAGGTTACGTAGACAACATTTGGTGTTTGAAAATGATAAACTAACTGATGATACATTTAACATTGCAATAGCACACTACATTACGATTACACGTCAAAGAAGGATAGTAAATGCAATTATCGCAAGCTAAAAAGAGATAAATCTAATTTTGCTAATTGCTTCGTATTTATATAGAAAAAATACAGTTAATTTATCAGATATGATTTTTACCGTACACCGTGATTTATGCCTAAATTACGATTCATGAGTTCATGTAGTAGAACCTATAAAGTAGTAAAACTGAATTGAAATTAGGTAGATAATGTGGCATTAATTTTATAAAAAAAATAATTTAATATTGATTATAATATATAGCCACATTGATGATATCAATTATTTATACATAAAATAATAAAAAACATACAGACACCAAAACAAAACCGAAAGGTATCTACAGTAAGGTTCCCATTTTTACAATTTTTCTAACGGCGACGGCTCCTAAAAAGGTTTTAAGATTGCAATTATTATTTTTTGTATCTTATATTATTTATGAATGTCTTTTTGTTGTTGGTTTATTACAATAAGGTTATGGGAGAAGAAGAAAATGATCCATTGATTCTTCTGCAGTTAGCAAGGGATATACTTAAAGGGACAGTGTTAATGAAAAAAACCCCTACGTAAGCAAATAGCACTCACTGTCTACATCCGCTACCTACCCTAAAACTTGTTTTAGTAGTTTAATAGTTCAGCTACCTATATACGCACTTGTTTATTATATATTATTAGATTTCGTATTACATTCACTGCAAAAACGACTTTTTCACATCATTTCCTAAAATATTCTACCTCGATCATCCCGCAACACACAGCATCAATATTTCATCATTTCTGTATGTTAATCTATGATCGGCTTGGCGACGATCGGCGTTGTCATGGCGACATATTTATTTTGTTAGATAAATAATGAAAACAAATAAAATGTTATAATTCATGATTTCTTAACTGTGGTATGTAATTCTATGATTTTTTTTTTACTTTCGTAATTAGTGCATCTTCCCATAACACAATACGGCATTTTGATTGTACCTATATCAAATTGTAAACAATTCTGTCAACAACAAACGCGTGTGTACCGTTTTCGTATCGAGGGAGCGACTACGACCAAAGGAACCAATTGACTCAATTTAGGCGATTGATTTTCGGCGCGCTAGTGACATATCTACCTCTTTTAATACTATAATATCATTGCATGGCAACGGTTACAATAACAATGGCTTCCATTGAAAGAGTTACCATGGCAACGGTTACCATGCCGGCTAATAAGTGGCTTTGCAGAAAGACGAGAGGCGAAACACGTGTCGAATTGTTTAAGGATAAAAATTGGCGGATTAACATTAAAGAACTCAAATCATTTGGATAATTTATTTGTTACCAAATATACCCGGTAGATTTGACTTGATCGCATCGATAGCACAGCACAGAATACCTACTATAATAGGTAATAAAATACATTAAAGCGTCATGAGAAGGGCTCCATAAGCGTAGTAACATAACAATAAGCGCTGCAAATAAGTATCGTACACTACACAAATTAAATTTGAAAACATGTAAATTTATGAATGATGCGGGAATCGAAGCCGCGACCGCACGTTCCGTGCCCGCCAACGAGACATACAAGATTTATCAACGACACGTCACTCGAACGGTTGTCTCAGTGGAAAGAGCGCTCGAATGGAACGTGAGAGTTCGCGGGTTCGAGTCCCGGATCGGTGATAAATTTTGTTTTCAAATATAATTTGTCTAATTCATCCCAGAAGTGATGGTTATCACTATAAAAAATAGCAAATTGTTTCGTACACTATTCAAGATTTATGAGCATTACTTAAGCATAAGTTAAGTTAAGAGTTAGGAGTTATAGGAGTTTACTTAGAGCTTATCTTAAAATATACTCAACAATGGTGACAATTATGAATAAAGAGCTTTACGGCCGTTCCCAATATTCAGTCTATCACTTACTTGAGATAAAAATCGTAACTATCGTTGACTTTTCTGTCACAATAAACTTATCGACAGTAACTCACCTGATCCGTGCACGCTCTCTGTCATGGGACGACGTATAGCTTACCAGCGATAGAAGTTTGTATGGAAATTGCAATTCACGCGTCCCAATATAAGGCGATAAGAATGACTTATCGGGTATATTGGGACAGCTTCAGATTATTGACAGCTAATTACTGACAGTAGAAGGTAGTACTTTATCGCTATCTGTAGATAGTATAACGGCCGTAATAAAAGAATATTTAACTGAAATAACAGGAGTTTTACTCAATCAATAATACGTCAAAACTTTTACGTGTATCTCTAACTTATAACAAAATATAATTGGTAATTAATAAAATACAGCTGCCATAAAAAAGTTTTATGATAATTAAATGACCTTAAAGCCGCAGGAGGTAGTCATATAACCATTAAATTTGACTGACATTACCAGAGTTCTATACTTAAATGTTTTGGTTGAGCCTTTTTTTGTTTAAGTTTTTGTAGGTACATATTAACAGTTAGGTTACAGAATAAAGGCGACTAATTGTTAGGTTCTGTTTAAACGTATTAATAATTATCAGTAATCGCGTAAAAAATGATTTTTTTGTTCAATATAGTTTAACGAATATTGCATAAATAACACCTAAAATCACTGGATTACAAATAAAATATATTGATAGATAGAAAGAGTGACATAAAAATAAATTCTTTATATGCTTGAAAACTTAGATAAAATATACGTCTATATAATAATAATAATATTGATACACACTTTTTACACAAATTATCTTGCCCCAAGTTAAGCATATGTAGCCTGTGTTACTACTGGGTTACAAGATAACGAGATATTTAATACAATATACTTACTTAAACATACATAAATTCATATAACATATATATAAACATACATAAATACATTTAAACATCCATGACTCGGAAACAAACATCCATATTCGTCATATAAATGCTTGCACCTGCCGGGATTCGAACCCGGGACCTCTAGCTTAGTAGGTAGGATCGCTAACCACTCGGCTATACAGGCAAGATACGGTATCTTTTTGTTAGACGACCGATAAAAACTGTTTACTGTGCGTGGCAAGCTACGTCTTATACTTGCGATTTGTATGGCACTTTGTTTTAGTGTTGATCAAAATAGAGGTTAGCTCTAAACTCAATTTTTATCGACGTTTTCACAGCTGTCATAGTCTATCTAGACGTATAAATGATCTAAACTTGAAAAGATACAATTCCGTATTTTCTTTGGCTCCCTATAAATGTACATATCCATACTATTATTATAAATGTGAATGTAAGTTTGTTTGTTACGCTTTTACGCCGGAGCTACCGAACCGATTTTGATGAAATTTGGTACAGCGGGAAAGGATATAAGCAATATTTTATTACGGAAAAATCAATGGTTTCCGCAGGATTTGTGAAAAAATCAAATTCACGTCGATGAGCTATAACTACATGGGGCACACTAAAAGTTTTGCACTTCTAGCTAATCAGAACTATTTGAATTTCGAATGTTATATTTTTTGAAACGTTGCAACCTTCTTAGTAATAAAAAAAAAAACAATTGGAAATCTTTTGACAATTGTTTATTATCACACATCAAAGTTCTACGTCCGCAACGAAAATGGAATTAAATCGAAAAGATTTTAGAGCGATGATTTTTTATGATTTTTAAATTTTTCTCTCTCCGCAAGACTGTGCCGCTCATCTTCAAAATGCTTTTGGGAGAGAAGCAACTTGCTTGAGCACCGTGAGGCGATGGTTTGCTGAATTTGATAGAGGTCGGGTTTCTTTACATGACGAATTTCGTGAAGGGTGGCCTTCAACTGCCGTCAACGAAAATAATGTGGCTACTGTTAAGCGGCTAATTGAAGAAAACCCGCGGATTACCTATGAGATAATTCGAGGACTATTGGGGATTGGTATGAGCCAAATTCAAATAATTTTAAACGTAGAATTAGTTCGGAAACTTTGTTGTTTGGTTTGGTGCTCACAGATGCTAATGAAGTACGACGACGGACATTCTTATGGTGTTTATGACATTGCCACACGAGAAGTGGATATATTGTTTTGAACCCGAAAAAAAAACAGCAATCTTGTGAATGGTTGTTAGAAAATGAGAACAGGCCAACAAAAGTGAGGTTGGCAAGAAACGTTGGTAAAAGAATGATCGCAATTTTTTTCTCAGCTACGAGTCCTATCTGCACAATTCCACTTGATGATCAAAAGAGTGTTAATTCCGAGTGGTATTCAAAATTTTGTTTACCCAGGTTGTTAAAAAAATTTCGCGAAAGACGACCAAAAAGCCACGTTCTCCAACATGACAACGCTTCTTCAGACACTGCCAACAAAACTAAGTCATTTTTAGCTTGTGAAAAAGTACAACTCGTCACCCATCCTGCACATAGCCCCGAACTAGCACCCTGTGATTTCCCAAAACCAACGATTTGATGAGAAGTTTCACTTTTACCAATTCCGAAGAGGCAGTGATAGCGTTCAATCAGCACGTAGAAAACATGCCTTGAGACCAGTCTGTGGTCCTCCTGTTTTAAAAAATAGTTCGATCGCATGAAAAAATTTTAAAATGTAAAGGAAAGTATTTTGGAAAGCAATAAACATAACATTTTGGTTATAACATGTTGTTTTAGTTACGAAAAATTTTTAGTGTGACCTACGTATTCGAACACTATGTTTGGTTTGCCATAGCGATCGTCTACGAAATAAGATTCATATAATATGTTCGGAACGGGAATGAAAACAGGAAACGGAACCGGAATATGACATGAGATAATCTTCTAAATCTAAACTTGCTTTTTAATTTTAAAAACCCTTTATCTACGCGGACAAAGTCGCGGGCATCAACTAGTATAATATAGTTTGTGGTCCTGTATGTAGTCTTGGGTCACTCCGTTGAACACACCTAATTTCTACGCATAGATAATAATAATAATATATTGACACACTTTTTACACAAATTATCTTGCCCCAAATTAGGCATATATAGCCTGTGTTATGGGTTGCAAGACAACGATATATTTAATACAATATACTTACTTAAACATACAGAAATACTTATAAACATACATAAATACATTTAAACATCCATGACACGGAAACAAACATTCATATTCCTCATATAAATGTTTGCACCTACCGGGATTCGAACCCGGGACCTGTAGCTTAGTAGGTAGGATCGCTAACCACTCGGCTATACAGATGAGGGACATAAATATGTTTCCACAATACAGTAATTATTGTGTAATCGCGGGCATCAGCTAGTATATAAATAAAACAACCATAGAAACACCATATTAAATTCTGAACGAGTTAATGCATAGCAGACAGCCCAAGACTGAATGCTTTTTAATGGGCTGACTGCATATTTAATAAATTATAACGTGCATAGCTCCGTAAATAGTAAGGTGCCATGCTGCGTAGGCGCGCACACTTGAAAAGATAATTAATTTTCTTGTATTCTTACTAACAAAAAGGTTGCTCTTCTCCCTCGTAAAGCCGAGCACGTTTTATTTAAAGATTCCGAGTTATCATTTTATGTTCTTGAGGAATGAATGCGAATTACTGGGATATTTATGTTTTACTTCTTGAAATACTCGAAATCGTTGATTGCACTGTCTACAATTTAGTTCTTTATTTTAATAGTATTTTGTTGATAGATAAATATAAGCGTTTTTATTCTTAATGAATTTATAGCTTAAGATCCCACCGTTCGAGTCTGCAGGTACGTTTTTTTGATAAAACAAATTTTATACGTTTTAGGGATTATGCAATGTATTAGCGACTAGCTTGTCTATAAAAATTGGTCGCAAGTACCTGTAATTTATTTTAGTATTATAAATTTTTTGACGTAAATTGCACGTATAGGTATGTTTCTTAATAAATTGTAAAATTAAGGAAGTCAAGTCATTTTAAAGGAAATTGTGTAAAGAATTGAAAATACATACAACATATATACAATATATACAACCATAGTTGCCACTAATAAATTTTACGTAATTTCAAAGGAAATTATGTAAATAATTAGTAAAAAAGTGGTTGCCAAATCTCGGTCAGGCGCAACGTAAGGTTGAATTAGGCGTTACTTTGCGGAAATCCATAATTGAGTCTCGTGCCAGATTTTGGCGAGACTCGTCGTCCTGAGGATGCCTCGTGTAGTGTCGAATTGTTTTAAAAACAAATATTGGCGGAATTAACACTAAAGAAAACTTAAATCATTTGTATAGGTATATTATTGTTAATTAAAAAACGATTTCAATAAACGATTCTGGCTCCAGATAATTCTGGTTTTTTATAGATTTTTTTTTAAATAATCACAGATCGATCTAAATCGTGGTACACCGTGATTACATTACGGTGTCCACCAGTCTGAGTTATATTATTTTTGCATGCCTACCCGGCAGATTGTTAGCACCTAAAATTATAATGTAACACCAATGTACCCGCTCAATTTGTGCAAATAAATAACTTAATTTGATTTGATTCGAGACTTAGGTTGGTATTCCTGGAGGCGTTGAAGTCCCAGTATTATGTGTCTCTTTTATGAACAGTTATGTAGGCAGAGACAAAACACATTTAATCAGCGATTTAGAAGTTTTTTTTTCAATAAAAATAAGGCACGAGATGAGCAGGACGTTCAGCTGATAGTAAATGAAACGCCCTGCCCATTACAATGCAGTGCCGAATAAGATTTTTGAAATACCAAAAAATTCTGAGTGGCACTACAATTGCGCTTATCACCTTGAGACATAAGATGTTTAGTCATAGAAGTGTCTTATTTTTCTGAAGAGATACGTGTAGAAACTGATGCCAAAATACTAAAGAGTATATACCCACGCCCAGACAAAGTGTGATGCTAACAATTGCCATAACAAGCGAATCATCCATCTAATTTACATTGAAACAAGTCATTATGCATACAGTTGATCTAGCACAGAATAGTAATTCATCGATTATTCATACACTTATATTATTAAAGCAGGTTACTTAAACAATAGCCGCCGACACGTGTTCCGTCACTGAAACCAGGATTAACATACCGGCTTTTGGTTTTTTGACAGCGCGCGTTAACATTGTGACAAAGACGATACTACAATAGGGTAACGGGAATAGTTTGTACTCTATGGTCTGTCATAGATAAATGCGTTGTCAACTGTCTTGTGTATGTATTGTAGTTTTGATCTAGTGAGCCATTAGATTGTTGTTAAACTTGTTCCCATAGGAATATAGATTATTTGCAGTGTTCATACGAATTAATGTATATACACCGAGTTTATTTTAAAGATATATATATATATATATATATCCTTTTAAGTCCATATTTTGTTAAGGATATAGAATTGTTGGAAAGGCTACAGAGGCGAGCCGCTGAGTTACCTACGGAACTGAAAAATCTTACATATGAACAAAGACCTACAAAGCTTTGACTCAGCACCCTCAAAAGCAGGCAAGAAAGAGGCGATCTAATTGAAACATACACAATACTTAATAATTATAATAATGTCCCAAATTTTGAGAGCATGTTTCCAAAAAGGAGCAATCCTATACTAAGGGGACATGATAATATGAAGCTAGAATATCAATTGGCATCATCAAATCCATTAAAACACTTCCTGACCAACAGAGTTGTTCAATTACAATGGAATAGATTGCCCAAGGATGTGCTTAAATCAAAATCTGTTAATCAGTTTAAGAATAGACTGGACAAACATTTGAATAGATATGGCATATGATATAGACGCATCAGTGAATGCTGCTTAGTATATTATAAATAATAATAATAATAGTACCTAGACTTAGCAGACGAAGTTACTGACATGTGGGATGTCGATTCAACAATAATTGTCCCAATAGTCGTTTCCGTTAATATAGCAAAGAGCCTCGACCATCATATCAGGAGGCTCTCACTTAATAACTGGATAAAGGGTCAGTTACAGAAAGCAGCTGTTTTGGGAACAGCACGCATCGTGCGGAAGTTCCTCAGTCTGTCGCCCTAACCACCGGCGGAATTGTCGTGAACCAACGCCGGCGGTACTCTATTTTTTATATTTATATTTTCAATATTGTTTTTTATAAATATGTTATATATATAAATGTAGAAAATAAGATGAAATTGTAATAAAGAGAATATAATAATAGTAATGTATGTACACGAAATGTCAAAGATTGTGCCATAAAGCGGAACAGTAAATTCTATTCTATTCTTCCTACTGTAACTTCTGTGGAAGATACACCATAATTTAGCCAACGTCACGTTAAAGAACACCAACCTTGGAGTGTTTGTTTTCTAATTTGAACGGTAGTGACGGTGCTTAGATGTACCAAGTTTTATTTTGCATTGTACCTGAAACAAATGAACAACAAATTAGCTATTATTAATAGTCGTCTATAACAGCCTAGCGAAACTCTCTAAGAAAAAAGCAAATTACTCGATTGTATGAAACGTGCAGTCATTGATAGATTGACAGATGACGACTATATAATCTTGTAAAAAACAGAGATAGCCGAATTCCACTTCATTTTAAGTACCTGTTTGCTTTAAAACTTAGCCGGATTATACTTCGTAGCCAATCGCCATACTGTAATTACTACTATTTCAAACTTATGTCAAATCTCACTGCACGTTTCATACTAACCTAAATTTCAATTTTTGCTTAGGCAGTCTCGCCTCTTATTATGTAGTATTTACATCCTCTTTGGCTCATAACTATTCCATCTTCAACGCAAGTGATACAAGGCTATAAAAACTTATAAAATATATATATCGGATGACCTAACTTCAGTCGGTACCAACTCCAATGAAACGTGTCCTGAGAAAGGCCGATTTAAATAAATAAAGTTAAGTTGATATGAAATAAAAGAAATAGTATCCTACAATTCATTCCCACCTTATTCAAGAACATTTTTAATACCAAACTTTGTAAGTCATTATGAATGAAATTAAATAAGTAGTTCAAAGTCAAATAAATCTCTTTAATCAGGCTTAATCTAAGTCATTTTGAAACCTCACTGTAAATATTTCTTTTAAATTACTGAAGCTTTCATATGTTCAGAAAAAGTAGAGCTCGTGAGAAGAACATACAAAAAACTCAACGGCCACTATATTTTTTAATGGTTTTAACATACAAAACAATTTATTGATTGTGCTCTAATTCAATATCTAACATGACATAGTTTTGTAAACACAATTGTTTTATGTTTGTAATGAATAAAAAAATACTTCTTATTCTGAATTAAAACTATGGCGATATTGTGCGAGAAAGGTGACCTAGCTCCGATCGATTCCTCAAGGTCATTGGCTCGGTCCCCAGCCTTAAGTGAGAATGATAAACCGTGTTATAGCATAAACATGATAACTACAAAATTAAAAAAATAATGCTCACAAAGCATGCCGACTAAACGATTTTATATAATGGAATTACACTAGATTTTATATAAACCAAATTATATTCATATTACATTCATGGTTCCATCATATTAACTGCTATAGTTAAGGTTAAAGTCAAATTTAATGTTAATGCATAGTTAAAGTTAAAAAGTGAAATATCAAGTCAATATTGAATATTTATCTGAAACTTCTGACAGGTCGCTATTTTAATATAACAGTAACTATAGCTTTAACCGGTTATTTGATGGTTACGGTTAACAGATAAATTCTTTCTCATTTTTTCCTTAACCGGTAGTTTAAAATGTTTGTTATTGCTAGTTTTTCTATATGAAAATAAGGGACGAGACGATCAAGACGTTCAGTTGATGGAAATTGATACGCCCTACCCATTACAATGCAATGCCACTCAGGATTATAGAAAAACCCAAAAATTCTGAGCGGCACTACGATTGCGCTCGTCACCTTTGCCCAGTAATTTCACTAGCTACTGCGCCCTTCAGAACGAAAAACAGTAATGTTTAATCATTAATGCTTCACGGCAGAAATAGGCGACGTTGTGGTATCCATAATCTAGCTGGCTTCCTGTGCAAAGGAGCCTCCTTCTCCCCGATTACTATAATAGTGAGGTAAAAATGAACGAAATATAAATAATATAATATATACTCTACCTACATGCAAACACATTATTTTCAGATTACATACATAGGTACTATACATGGTGTACTAGGAGGAATTGTATTTATTTAATAGCCTTTTATTCGTTTTATACGTAAATGCATCCCAAGAGCTGTTTAGGTTCACAATGTAATACTCTAACTACCAAAATTACTCCAAACTTACACTGATATTGCAAAGAAGGCCACTTGTGATAGTTAAGTTAGTTGGTGCAACCCAGCCTAAATGTTTTATACAAGCAAACTACAAAAAAAGGATAAACTAATATTAAATGCAGTGACTGAGGGTCATTGGAATGAGATGAACAAAGCAGATGGTTAAATTGCTTTGCTTTTAAAAGTACATCAGTGTATTGTTGATCTTAAGCACGCTACAGAGAGATGCCGTGTTAAAAATGCTTCAAACACCCGTCAAAACAATGTTAATTGTTCAAAACAAAAGTTTGTGTGGTAAAGGTAACTATAATATAAATGACTTTCTCAATGATAACACAGATTTGGAATTGAGTGACCGCCCTCAGGCTATTAAATAAGAAGTTTAATTGTACAATATACTTTGTAAACATAATTTTTCGATGAAAAAAATGCCCGCTGAGTTTATTGCGCCCATTTTTCTCAGGTCTGAGGCATTCATTTTGGAATGGGTGGTACTTTTTGACTTTCAATAAGTGATGTCACATCCTATTTTGAATAAAAATATTTGAATTTGAATATACTATAGTGATTTAATTATTATAATCTTAGATTAAGGATTGGTCCCGGCTGCGCTACAATTAGATACAGCACTACCTAAAAACAATAGCTTTTTTTAGTGCGGCAATTTTTATATTGTAGTCACGGACTAGTAAAAAAAGGACTCCGCGCCGTGATATTAGCAAGTGAAGCACCCTTATGCTAGTGTGTGTGCGGTTACGGGGTATACCAGTTACACAATTTTCTCTCCCTTAAATAATCATATATCCACAAATACTTTTATAGTATTGTTTTTACACTTTTTCACAACGCACAACGACATTTTTAAAACATTTTATTGCGACGCAAACTGATCTGTCACAGACGATGGCAAATCTCATAATGGCGGCTGATCAGCTTGTATTATTGTAAGTGTATGCGTGGGGCTATGTATTTACACGTTTACCGGCTTGTTTTGGTGCCTCACTATTATGTAAGGTGACACGGAGTCCTTAGTTTTTAATTCGTCCGTGATTGTAGTGTGTATTGGCTATTTGTAAAGATGCTTGTGTGTGTGGCATCTTAACACTCAATCGATATCTTTCAAATTTTATAACTTATATACGCGTTATTTTACATTGAAATTAATAAAAATAGACAAAATACTTACTGATGACAATATGTGATCCCAGTGTCTTTCTTATTTGTAAAGTATTATTTTTACAATATTTTACTACGCAACCCGGCATTTTAGTTTCAATTATTAGCAAAGTTTGACAGAACATGACATTCTGACACGTCAACGTCACACATTGTTCGCCACGAGACCGCCGGAGACCAATCATCAATCTAAGATTATTATACTACATTAAAATTCAAATTTCTTTATAAATTTTAAGGAAACTATTTTGCTGATCACGCTTAATACCCTACCAGCACCTCGATGTACCTTCGATGTGCTTCAATATACCCAGCAGTTAGCCTTTTTATCAAATAGAAAAATACTTTAACATAACATGTCACAAATATAAAATTTAGATGAGCAGATTATTATATATATTTTTAAAACAATCGTCAATTTTGTAAAAATCATTTTATAGTCGTAATATTATTTTATAGTAGCTCATTCTGATTTTTAAAAACGTTTTTGTCAGTTTGTATGTGGATATTTATACTACTATAAACTACTGACAATTAACATTATTTAATGTTATGTTATGTTATGTAATAAGAATAAGCTGGCTTAATTTTTACATTTAAAAAAAATTTTATGTCAAAAAAAATCCTATTGCTATTGTATAATTTGAAACATAATTATTTAAGAATCACTTTTGTAAGGCAATAAAGAATGAAATTAAAAAAATTCATAGATTCATTAATGTTAAACACGGAATATCTGACTAAATTACTTCTTTTAAATCACCACTTCGATATATTAATTAAATATAATATTGACACACTATTACACAAATTATCTTGCCCCAAACTAGACTATACCTGTTCTATGTGTACAAGACAACCATATTTTTAATACAATATACGTACTTATATATGTATTATATATAAGTACTGAGCTATATAGTAAGATGAGATAAGATAAAAAGCTCGTCGCCACTTTTAAATCGACAAATTATATTCGATATATATAAGGTATTCGAGACATTAAACGGAGTATTTCTTTAATATATAGGTAATGTTACTTAGCAGTAATAAGTGGACAAATCTCAAAATGTAAATATGTCCAACCAAAATGTGTACAGATCTCATAAAATTATACTTATAAATCTGAATCAAAGATTTGTTTAATGCAAAACAAATTTCAAGATGTCTGACTCTTAATTTCTCTAAGCGGGCTGTGCGCTAAAAGCAAAATTTCAAGTTTAAGTTCTTAAGCCCACTCTTGATTCGCAACAAGAAACATTCAAGTTACAGCTTATGTTCGTATTAATTCAGATATTATGAATGAATTTAGGAGGAAATTCTCGTTCAATTACCGACTAAGAGCGATGCTTAATATTTTGCGTTTAGCTAGACACATTTTCTTCTTTGAAGGAATTTACTGTATACCTAATATTAATTATTTTGAGAACGATTATGTTTTATAATGTTAAAGTTATTTCACAAATTGTTTTTTTTGGAACAATTAATTTTACCTGCTTTGATTTACTTCTTTACATCTTGTAAATTGAAATTCCAAAATCTATGTTTCGAACGAAATTTATATATTCAGGCTATCTTTATCTAGCCATGGCAGGATTATAACTTCGCACATAGTAATAGGTGGGATGTGCTTGTGTCGCACGCGCGACGCAACGAGGTGAGAGGCGAGAGCGGGGCCGCGGCGGGAGGATACCGATTTCAAAAATAGAAATAATTGTAACTATGTTATTTTTTCGTAATAATTTGATTGACTATTAGGTAATTTAATATTTTTCATTTCATTTTACTTAGGAGAACTCTAAAAATAAGTTGACTATTATGTTGAAGAAGAATACTCAATATTTTTTTACATTTAACTGCATACTATATTGTTTTGGAATAGTTTTTTTTAGTCGGTTGTTTTTTTATTAGTTAGTTTGTTGACAAAGTTGCTATTAAATATATAAATACAAGAGCGTCAGAGAGGCTCGGCCAGGCTTACTTATGTGATAGCAGATACTAACACAAACCCTTGAATTCACGCAATAGTAATTCCAGGAAGACCAAACCATGTAAATTTCGGAAAGTTAAAGCTTATCATCTCTCCTATTCATAATATACGTCATAGCGTTTTAATTAATGTAGATAAGTATTTAATAAAATTACGTAGTCCAAGTTTTATTCAGTGTTGCCTGTCTTCAGTTCGTACAGCGTTAAGTTTGCTTCAAAAGTCTAGGCAAAACTCATGGGAAATAAGGACTACCAAAAATAAAGACTTACTTTCTGTCTCTAATTATAATTAAGTACCCTTAATAATAAATACGATAGAATATTAAATGAAAAGGACAAACGATTGCGCGTGTCCTCACTAATACTAAGCACTGGACACACTATGAGAATTAATGACTACGCCAGTCTTTGAAAAGAAATATTTGATTCCTAGCCCATATTTCAATTAATATAAATGTGACAGTTAATTTGCTTTTAATATTATGTTCTATCACGACTAAGTTTAGATATGATAAAGCCTGACTTTAATCTATCTTTTACCCCAGAATTTTAAAGAGTCCACAGAAGGTGTTTTTATATTTTTTTTTGTCTTTTTATGAGATTGCGATGCACTGATCGCTACTAATCTCCCTGGGTATCCGTGAGAACTCCATTAGCCATTTTGAAGCCTATAGGAAACGTATACACTTTTTTTATTAGCCTATCGGATCCCACTGCTGGCCAAAGACCTCCGACCTGTTACTCGAATTATCGTGGTTATGTGCCAGCTCCAAAATACGTCTTATTATACGCTTCCAGATCGTCAAATCATCGTTTTCGGGGTCTGCTTCGACGTCTTTGCCCGTCCTTTAGCACCCAATGCGTGACAACCTGTGCACATCGGTCTGTGTGCATCTGATGTATCCGACATACATGCCCAGACTAGTTTCACTTTGACCTGGGGGTTTTTCACCCACATCAGCAATGCCAGTTCTGTTCAATGTAGGTACACATTTTACAGAATTTCATGTATCTCCATGAAATTTTTAAGTCTTTTCAATGCAGTAATATGTAATTGTATCAGTTAAATAATATACTTATAAAATAGGTATAGATAAATGGATTTACCAGGCTAGTTTGAGTGAATAAGTTTAATTGTAATGACAATTTGTTTAAAAATGATGCCCACGAGTTTCTTGTGCCTGTTCTTCTCATGTCTGAGGTAAATATCAATATGTGCGAATGGTAGCTAGATTTGATTAGCGTTTTATTCTTATTCAAGTGATTTTAACAGTTTTAAGTCAATGTGTGTTGCCAGTGATGACTTACGGCACACAGACGTGATCGCTAACTATAGAGATGATAATGATAGAATGCTCATGGTCGCTCAGAGAGCAATGAAGAGGGCTTTGCTTTGAATTTCCCTGCGAGATGAAATCAGAAATGAGGAGAACCAAAATCACCGACATAGCATAAATGATTGTGAAACTGTAGTGGCAGTGGGCAGGGCAAATAGCTCAAAGGACAGCTGATGGGGGGCATCAAAGTTCTCAAATGGCGACCACGTACCGAAAGACGTTGTTCGAAGATTGTTGATAGGCCCAAGACCTTTGGGGGAGACCTTTGACCAGCAGTGGACGTCTTCCGGTTAATATAATGATGTCATTTTAAAACCTATTTGACATAAATGACTTATATAACAATAAGTATGACATTTCGTATAGAAATATATTGATGTATTCCTCAATGTTTACGTCTTAACTTTAATGATATTCTTACAAGGCACTTGTAGCGGAGGCAAGCACTTTCAATAAATTGAAGAAGCATATGGCGTACTCCATCTGTCGTCTGTACGTGATCGGACTCAAGTGGACTCCTTCACTTGCGTTTCTTAACATTGGTCATCGATATTCTTAAACAGTCGATTGATTTCGTCATTGCTGTTATAAGAGGCTATTGAGGAAGCTATTCCCATTTTAATTCAATACATCATTAGGTAACAGGAAATATACGCATATTTTTAACCAACTTCAAAAAAGGAGGAGGTTCTCAATTCGTCGGTATGTTCTTTTTTTATGTTTGTTACCTCAATACTTTCGACTGGGTGAATCGAATTTGATAATTCTTTTTTTATTTAAAAGCTAGTGCTGCCCGTGTTGTCCCATTGTAATTTGGTTTGATTATAGGTGAGATGTGCTTGAGTTGTGAGGAGGCGAGAGCGAGTCGCGGCAGAAGGACACCGATTCCAAAAATGACAATAATCGTAACTAGAATTAGATTAATTAATTATATTGTATAAAACTACGCAATTATTTTAATACTTTTTAGTGCATCTTATATCTATTGTTTTGAAAAAGTGTTTTTGAAGTCGGTTGTCTTTTTGTAAAATTTTTTTTTTATTACTGTACTAGCTGGCCCGACAAATGTTGTTCTGCACAAAATAAATAAAATACTGTTTTTTATGAATTTGTCACTAATATTAATTCATCTGGTAGGTGTGTTTTCGTTTTTCGAATTAATATATAACAGTGGGAGGCTCCTTTGCTCAGAAAGGCAGCTAATTTATGGGTACCACAACAGCGATTATTTCTGCCGTGAAGCAGTAATGTGTAAGCATTACTGCGTTTCGGTCTGAAGGGTGCCGTAGCTAATGAAATTACTGGGCAAATTTGCACTCCTTTTCCATAAAGAATCTATGTGTAATTGAGAGACCTTTTAAAAATTATAGACGTACAAATAGCGTTTTTGGTTTTTCAACAAGAAAATAAGCATTTGTTTACAGAAAGTAAATTCAATTTGAGCCGACTATAACAGCAGATCATAACAGCTGAGTTTTATTCAATAATTTACGACTGTAATCGAAATTTGTAGCTTTCTAGCGCTTCAAGCCAACCTACAAAAAGGGGCAAGCGATTCTGACATACAACAGTAATTATTATTAGCATCGAAATATAACTTTCAGAAATAGATATCTCAAATGCAACAACAAAACAGCTGCCAATCCAGCAAATAGACAATTCCATTCTAAAGCATTTCAGTGTCATATGAAAATAGATCGGAAACTGTAGGTCAATGAACTTCTGTAATTGCATAATAATAATAAAATACTTGGGAATCGAAACAAAAATCCAAACGGTTAACAAAAAGGTGCATAGGAACCTTAAATATTCGGTTTTGTGTGCCTTTAACTGCCGTTATACGGTTTGTGGTTATTCCCTTTCATAATAAAGGTTTTCTTGAACCGATTATTAACGATTTTTTCACCGCTGAGTCATTTGACAGAGCAAAGTTATGCGAACTTTTTAAGTTATATTTACTCAGCCCTTACTCACCGTACGGTCTACCATTTGGTAGGTATGCTATTTGATCTATGAATATTTCCTGAGTACAAAAGCGAAAATACAATTTTTTTATTTTTGGTATTTCCTTCTCTTCCCTCTTTCAGACTTTCACTGGCAGAAAGATCATTTAATAGGGTGTTTTAATTATGAAAATGAGAGACGAGACGAGCAGGATGTTCAGTTGATACGCCATGCCCATTACAATGCAGTACCGCTCAAGATTCTTGAAAAACCCCAAAAATTCAGAGCGGCACTACAATAGCGCTCGTCACATTGAGACATAAGATGTTAAGTCTCATTTGCCCAGTAATTTCACTAGCTAGGGTGTCCTTCAGACTGAAACACAATAATGTTTACACATTACTGCTTCACGGCAGAAATAGGCGCCGTTGTGGTACCCATAATCTAGCCGACATCCTATGCAAGGGAGCCTCCCACTGGCTTGTCTATGACTATCAAAAGGTAAGCAATTTGTACTGTTACTAAAACTCTAGTATTTATGTCCGTCTGAGTCAGTATAAGGTTGAGATCTTTAGAGAGGACTTAGACTTTACTAGACTCCCACTGGTAAAACTTTCCCACATGTAACTTCGTTTAGTTTCATTTAAAAAATATACATATTTTTAAAAAATCTGCATGGCAGCCATTTTGGAATTAGCCATCTTTTATTAATAGTTGTCATAGCAGCAATAATATAGCGATAATAGAATACATACTATATTAAAATTCCAGAAAAATTCTTGATTTTGGAATAGCTGACGGAAAGATTGTTAAAGATAGCTCTCCAAAAAGGATTTTATTTTTCTTTCTTTCTCTTTCTAGAAACATTTTGTTAATCTACACGGCGGCCATTTTGGAATAAGTCATCTTTTATTATTTGTTGTCATTGCGGCAATATAATAGATACTTTATTGAAATTTCAGGTAAATTCTGGATTGCGGTTGGACAGGTGACTGAAAGATTGATAACTGAGTTCTGTTTTATTTTATGTATGAAAACCTTGACACAAAAATAAAATATAAGGAAGACAACTCAAACAAGAGTAGTGTTATAAGAATGGAAACCAAACATAACTACATAAACATTTAATATACGTTCTGTAAGCACACCTCCACACAGTTATCTAAGCATCAAGTGACGTAGGAGCAGTGGTGCATACGAAAGTACGTTAGGATGTGTAAGTGGGTGAAGGAAGTAAAGCACCTTAGATAAGAACGCCGACTTTTATGTTTACCCTTTGACGGTACTTGAAAATGTTTTGTTATAAGCATTTGACCTAAAAGGAGCACTTGTAAATACAATGACTTACACGTGTTTGTTTGACTAATAAATAATTGAATATATATTTTGTTTGTTTGTTTTTATGAAAATACGGGACGAGACGAGCAGGACGTTCAGTTGATGGTAATTGATACGCTCTGCCCATAACAATGCAGTGCCACTCAGGATTCTTGAAAAGCCCGAAAATTCTGAGCGGCAATACAATTGCGCTCGTCACCTTGAGACATAAGATGTTAAGTCTCATTTTCCAAGTAACTAGCTACGGCGTCCTTCGAACGAAATACTGTAATGTGTCCATATTACTGCTTCACTGCAGAAATAGGCGCCATTGTGGTATCCATAATCTAGCTGGCTTCCTGTGCAAAGAAGCCTCCCACTGATAAACTCTTAGGCTGAGATCTATTGAGCGTACTCAGTCTTTACTTACGTAAAGAGCTGAGTGTAACCTTAGCACAATCATTGATTTCGTTTTATATTCATTTGATAGCTAAAATTATGCTGAGCTTCAGCTAAGACAGCCCAATGCAAAAGTTAAGTTCGCGTTTTATCACACTCTGCTTAGCTGACGTAGGTTAAGTCTGAGTACACACTATATATAAATCTCAGCCTTAGTGTCATTAGTATATTAATAAAGGTTTTTAAATACTTTTTAAATAGTATATCATGATCATTGCACAAATAATATTATTAGCTTAAAATAAAACACATTGCTATTAAAACCAGTATTGTTTTTGTAAAATTGGACGAGAAAATATCCTGAAGGTCTACTTAGAATCATTTTCTTTTATACTAGCATATCATAGTGTGCACTTTTCACCATAAAATCGAAGAGACAAGTTACAGGATGCAAAACAGGAAAAACGGATTTTGATAGATAAATGCCATCAAATTAGCTTATTTTTCCTGGACATGGATAACTTCTAAAAAATCGCGTAAACTTTCCTAAAATGCGGCAAAGTTTCTATGATTGGTGTCGCAGGAGAATGTGGGCGGAGGTGATTACTTAACATTAGGTGACACGTACGCTCGTCTGTCCGATAAAAAAAAACATAACATATACATAACATCTCTTGGAACATAATGGGAATCTATAGTGTTTTGCCTGTGACTTTTTACATAATGTCATGGAATAACATAGAAAGAGGGTTCGAATCCCGATAGGTGCAAGCATTTATATGATGAATATGGATGTTTGTTTCCGAGTCATGGATGTTTAAATGTATTTATGTATCTTTATATGAATTTATGTATGTTTAAGTAAGTATATTGTATTAAATATATCATTGTCTTGTAACCCATAACACAGGCTATATATGCTTAACTTGGGGCAAGATAATTTGTGTATAAAGTGAGTCAATATTATTATTATTATATTCTCAAATTCAATCCTAAATAACCGATCTATGGAACTTTTCATCTTTAAAATTACATAGAAAAATGTTCATCGTAGTCATTGGTAGAGAAATGCTTAATTTAATATTCTATTCGTCTAAAAATATAACTTCAAATTGTATTTCTAATTTAATCAAATATAGCCCATATAGTTTATCGCAATTTGAACGTTTCGTGCAATATAATGCCAGTAACAGTTAACATATTGTTATATTCAACCGGCCTGCAATAGACACCACTGCAGGGTAACTAATTGACAGCTATCTGTAACATTGCTAACGTTACCTACAGCCTCTGGATACATAGGGTTAGGTTATTTTATAACATACTAGTTGGCCCGGCAGACTTCGTACTGCCTCAATTGATAAATAAAAGACCTAAAGTTTTGTATATAATAAACTTAAAACAAACAAAAGGAATCCTTTTTTATTAAAACAAATAAAAACAATATGATGATATATGAAATTATATTATTATTTTAGATTTTTCCTGAAATACTGGCTATTTATAAGGTTTCAATTTTATATTGACAGACACACACAGTTGTGATCTAATTAGTTATTCATTATAAACTATTATTTTAAATTGATTTCTGAACGATGGGGAACACATCAAAGAACAATTAAAAGCGTTGTTTTTATTTAATTCCGAGCATTTTCATATTTATTCACCTTTTAAACCTTCTCTGGACTTCCACAAATAATTCAAGACCAAAATTAGCCAAATCGGTCCAGCCATTCTCGAGATTTAGCTAACGAACAGCAATTTTTATATATATAGATTTGAACCGATATACAGTAAATGTATTCTTGCAACTCCTGCGGGCTTTGCGGAGCAAACTTGAACAGCACGCAAGTTGCAGATTTTTTTCCTACTTCTTGACTCTTATCGTTATATTTTATATTAAACACACTATATCTTTATAAATTATAGCCTATGTCTTATTCTGTAGTGAAAGCTATATTATTGTAAATTTTCATTAAAATCCATTCAGTGGTTTTTTTGTGAAGACGTAACAAACACACACACACTCACAAACTTTAGCATTTATAATATTAGTAGAATAATATATTTAAACATTTATTCTTCCGAGTTTATTTTATGTTTTATGAAGTGAAAATTTCTTATGACATCTTGAGCACTTTTAGGGTGAGGATAAGCCCAGAATTCGCGTGACCATCTCGAATTTTACTTTAGATAGTTGAGTTAAAATATTTTCGTTCTTAATATATTTATAATTTTACTATCAGTTTTTGAGTATGATGTTAATAATAATAAAATTTTTGTCGATAAGAATGAACATTTTTAAAAATATAATAATATAATATTGACACACTTTTACACAAATTACCTTGCCCCTCGGCATAGCCTATGAGTACAAAACAACGATATATTTAAAATAATATACTTACATAAATACTTATAAACATCCATGACTCGGAAACAAACATCCATACTCGTCATATAAATGTTTGCACCTTCCGGGATTCGACAAATAATAAAGTAATTCGAGAAATTGAATAATTGATTAAATTAATAAAGTATACATCTATTTATAAATTTGTTTGGATATAGGTAATAATCATTAAAATAAATATGATTTTTAACAACGCCAAAATAATATATTAAAACTTTGCGAAGCATGTTTTCATTTTCGACATGCTATGACTGACAAGTATTTATATGCTTTATCGTAATTTTCAAACGTGATTATGAGAAGAAAATTATGTTGTATTTCTAGGCTATTTCGTTTAAAGTCGGGAATATAATATTATTATGTGAATTGTTATGGGAAATTTTTGAACAATGATGCATTGTCAGTCAAAACTATGATAATTTTGACGGATATATTAATTTATAGTCATCATTCTCAATTACTTACATAATTTATACGTCTAGATAGTCTCTTGCTGTTAGACAACCGATTAAATCAGGCCAGTAATATTAGATTAGTGTGCGTGACAAGCTACGTCTTACACTCGCGATTTGTATGACACTTTGTGTTAGTGTGCGTGAATTGCTCAAAATAGAGGTTAGTTCTAAGGTCTATTTTTTCGACGTTGTAGTCTATCTAAAAGTATAAATGATATAAGCTCAATTGTTTTTTTGAAGTTTCTTTTCTTTACATGGGTTTTAACAACGATGTCAGTCTTTAAAAGAAATTTACACTGGTAGCACTACTGCAGTGCACAGACTATGAAAATATTATAAAAGGTATAAAACGCATTTATTTTCTGAAAATTGATTCCTTTAGAATTCTTTTTGAGGTCATTTCTAATATACTAGATACGGCGCAAGAAACTCTCCCAGCATTCTTCTTTTTTGCGCTCTTTTTAACATAAAAATACAATATTGTACTGTCATTGCTATTGCTAGAAAAAAATCAAAATCTAAATCTATATAATATAATTTTCCAAACGAACTTAGTAATTCATATGATTTTAATCCGTGGCATGTAATAACAATGTCACGAATGTAAAAAACTTCAAATGGTATCTGCAAAAGTGTTTCTGAAAAAAAATCCATCCCCTAGTGAAATCTAAAAACTCTAATAGCATTTGATTGTAATAAGCCTCAACAATTTAATTTTCTGTATATTTACAATAGAATTGAAGAAGAAAAGCAGTATCGAAATTAAATCCGCTCGCTTTTATAAATTGATTTATTTGTTTCTCGCTTCAAGTGTATAATCCGCTCAGTAAGATGGGATTTTAGAGCAGACAGGCAAATGCTGCGAGGCAGGCCCATGAGGCCACGAAATTAGTTGAGCCATGTCACACCACCTTCCACCCCCATAGGACGTGCTCTGAGATCCCACCCGCTTTAAACCGATGTAAGAGCCTCACATACGTAATATTTGTTAAGTTATATTGAACCAACAGAACTTATTTCAGTATTCTTTTAAAAGTAATAAAAGCTTAGGATTCAAATTGCACATTTTTATAGAAAGAAGTATCCTGATTTCAAGTTCATTTGAGACAGTCAATAATTATCGATTGACAATATAATCAAATTCAAATTCAAAAAAACTTTATTCACTAAAAAAGAAAATAAAATATATAGAAGTAGGCGTTACTTTGCGGAAATCCATCTTTATATATATAATTCTTGTGTGCGTGTGTATGTCACTGAACTCCTCCTAGACGGCTGGACATTTCTATGAAACTTTCTGTGTGTATTCAGGTGGATTCGAGAATGGTTTAGATTCACAATTGAACTACCTCCTAAACGGCTGGACCGATTTTGATGATATTTTTGTGTGTTCCAGTGAATTTGAGATTGGTGTGTGTCTTCAGGTGGATTCGAAAATGGTTTAGATTCACAATTAAACTACCTCCTAAACGGCTGGACTGATTTTGATGACTTTTTTGTTTGTTTCAGTGAATTTGAGATTGGTTTAGATTCTCAATTCCGCCCATATAATATAATTCTCCTGCTCATGTGTATGTTAGTGAACTGTTCCTAACGGCTGGACCGATTTTTCAAATTTATGTGTACAGGACAACGTCTGTTGGGTCCACTAGTAATTATATAAATGATTTGAGTTTTCTTTAGTGTTAATTCCGCCAATATTTGTCTTTAAACAATTTGACACTTGACACTTCTCGTGCCAGATTCTCTTAATGAATCCCGTGAACGAATATATTATTTTCTAAAGTTGTAGTTTCATTAGCTCTGTGCTTGAGAATATACAAGGCAGCTGTTTTGTATATAACCAGGCAAAACAGACAAACCGAATATATGAAAATTAATTTCTTCGTTTTTGTGCCGTATTCTAATGCATTTAGTAAAACACTGATATTGAAGTGAAGACTTCTTTAACGGTTTTCTTGGGATGGGTATAAAATGTTAAACTCGCGTCAGAACACGTGACCTGATCGAAAAATCGTAAGACATTCGTTGAAATAATGGATGAAAGTTGATTTTTCTGTGAGATAAACTTTTCAATAAAAAATAATTGTAATAGTTGTGAAGTGTTAAATTTGTTATGCAATATTTACTGTCATTTTTGTGTTCCATCTTTATATATATAATTCTTGTGTGCGTGTGTATGTCACTGAACTCCTCCTAGACGGCTGGACCGATTCTAATGAAACTTTCTGTGTGTATTCAGGTGGACTCGAGAATGGTTTAGATTCACAATTGAACTACCTCCTAAACGGCTGGACTGATTTTAATGACTTTTTTGTTTGTTTCAGTGAATTTGAGATTGGTTTAGATTCTCAATTCCGCCCATATAATATAATTCTCCTGCTCATGTGTATGTTAGTGAACTGCTCCTAACGGCTGGACCGATTTTTCAAATTTAAAACATGTGTACAGGACAACGTCTGTTGGGTCCACTAGTAGCTTAATAAATGAATATTGTACTTAAACACATAAATTATAATACTTTTTTATGACAATAAGGGATGAGACGAGCAGGACGTTCAGGTGATGGTAATTGATACACACTGCCCATTACAATGTAGCGTCGCTCAGGATTCTTGAAAAACCCAAAAATTCTTAGTGGCACTATAACTGCGCTCGTCACATTTAGACATAAGATGTAAAGTCTCATTTTCCCAGTAATTTCAATAGCTACAGCGCCCTTCACACCGAAACACAGTAAGGCTTATACATTACTGCTTCACGGCAGAAATAGGCGCCGTTATGGTACCCATAATCTAGCCGGTATCCTGTGCGAAGGAGCCTCCCACTAGTGATATACTGATAAATAAAGCAATTCAGTCGAAAATATTCCCTAACCATATTTGAATTTGCAACCGTAGTTTATTTTATATTTCAGACAGACGTATAGATGCATAATATTATTATACTTAATTTGTTGCTTATCTCTGTGCCAGCGACAGTCATACCAATAAATTCCTCGTAGGTTATCATAACTTAACTTGCGTTAACATTTCGTGATATTCAGCGTATTGTTGTTTGACCTGCATTTATCACAGTAAGTAAATTAGGTTAAGGGTATGTTCCGATATGCACTGCGAGCACTGCACAGTGCTATCACTGTAGAAAAATTCGTTCCGTTGTGGACTGCCAGTATACTGCCGCAGTAACCTAGGGAAATATATGACGTCATAAATCGCCGCCATATTCTATTGTGAGCACTGGCATTTTCGAGGTAAGGTACTCGCAGTACTTTGATCACGTGATCAGTCAAAACGACTGGAGTGCCTAAAATATCAATTAAAATTTTTTTAATATAACAGTACTCCAACAAAAGTTTTTTTTAATGAACTAGAAAACTTTAATACTCTCATTTGAATGCTGCGTCAAAAAATGCGGCTGAAAGTAAACGGGATTGCGTTCCGTTTTAAATAGTAACCAGTATACTGGCTATAAAGGAACGACTTTACAGTATACTAAATTGACGTCACACTGTACAGTGGTCGCAGTGCATATCGGAACATACCCTAAATTGAGTCGTGAGTCACTTAAACAATCTACTTTGTTGTGTCAATACTGTTCAAATATGGCAGATTGACAAAGCGTAAGGCTTTCATGGTTTGCGTGTTAGTACGTGTTTGCATCAGTAATTTGTTTGGCGTCGTCGCTATAAATGGATCTGCAGTTCGCACGCTACATTATAATATGTTTCTCACAGCTACTATCTGTTCGAATGTCTTTATTTATTATTTATTTATTATTACAAGGAAACATAACAAACACATGATAAGAACTGAACAATATAGAAAAGAGATACAAAATATAAATATAGATGCGTCCTAACACATGTTTCACAAATACAATAATAACAAAAAGAAAAATCAAAGGTATACAGTCACAAACGCAAACATTCACAGAAGTAACTAATTAGTAATTTGATTATGCGCATTGATACAAAAGATGTAGACAAATGAAATTAATTAAACTTTTAAAAGTCTTTTAACAAAGTGGCTGTCCTACGAAGTTAGTGATAAAAAAAGGATTGTGTGGTTTTATAAAACCACGGTAAAAGTCAAAACTTTTTTTCACATTATAGACATTTAACTAAAAATAGCGTGGAGCACTGGCACAAATGAGTAATAGTCTATACACTACACGGTCAGCTGCCGACCGTCACGCGACATGCAACACACAGTAGTCAAGTCTCATTTGCCCAGTAATTTCTCTAGCTACGGCGCCCTTGAAATACTGTAATGCTTACTGCTTCACGGCAGAAATAGGCGCCGTAGTGGTACCCATAATCTAGCTGGCATCCAGTGCAAAGTACAAAGGCCTCCCACTGGTGATGTTCATTCACAAAAAAAATATACTATGAACACATAATAAAACAATAATTTAACAATACCTCCCAACCACGGACCAGTAAAAAAAGAAGGACTCCGTGTCACCTTACAATGAGGCACCATAACAAGCCGGTAAACGTGTAAATACATAGCCCCACGCGTACACTTACACTAATACAAGCCGATCGGCCGCCATTACGAGATTTGCCATCATCTGTGACAGATCAGTTTGTATCGCAATAAAATATTTTAATAATGCCGTCGTGCGATGTGAAAAAGTCTAAAAACAATACTGTAAAAGTATTTGTTAATATATGATTATTTAAGGGGGGAAAAATTGTGTAACTGGTATACCCCATAACCGCACACACACTAGCATAAAGGTGCTTCACGTGCTAATATCACGGCGCGGAGTCCATCTTTTTTTACTGGTCCGTGCTCCCAAAAGCATATTGATCTTTGTAATGCAATAACTAGCAGAGGACACAATATTGTCTAACTAAAGACAAGCCAAGTAAAGTCGCTAGTAGTATAATCTAAATGGAAGTCATTAGATAGAACACAAGTTCGAACAATCGAATAGCAACCATCAAACATAGTCACACGTGCCATAGGGAAGACGAGATTCGATTTGTTAACAAGCAACTGATACCACAGACGTCTAGACTGATCCATTAATTATTGGGAGTAGGAGCGCTAGAAAGAAATCGTTACTCGAGATTTCTCAGATTAAACCGTAACAAAGGCTTTCGTATTTTTTTCATCTCAACAGGAGTAGACGTAATTCACTTTTTGTTGAGCACAAAGAAGTTTTCTGTTACTTTTGACCTCGTATAATTTTGGAACCGGCTACGTCAATTACAAATTTTCGCTTTGTTTAATGAAACGTTAACGGGACTTGCTAACAAGAATACGATTTTATTCTTTGAGCAACAATTTTAAAAATTATAAGAAAGTTTGTTTTGTAGTTTGTGTATTCAATTATTTTTTATTTACATAAAGGTGTCTTTATAATGTTGATTTCGTTATTGTTTTACATTTATTTGGGGCATTTGATGCGCTTTCGTAATGGGGTTAAATGGGTGTCTGGTTGGCTTCCGACAGTGACCCCGAACTAAGAATTTCTCAATTCCACCTTCTGTAGACCTATTTAAGATACACAATTCCACCATACATTATTTTGTTATATCTCAAAGGGCAATGTTTTCGTTGAAAGACGGCTTATTTTTTCCCGACTTAACAAATTCCCGACTTAAAAACTTAACAAATAATATACTAAAACCTTCCTCGAGTAACACGCTATCCATTAGTGAAAATAGCATCGGTGCTGTAGTTTTTCAGTTTATCGCCGTTTATCGAGACGCGGCGGAGTATTTATACAGAATATAATTGATCCTATGCCATAGATATATTTATATAGATGATGATGATGAAAAACATGTTTTTTTTATGGAAAGGAGGTGAAACGAGCATTCGTGTTACGCCGGCTTTTTAATACGCGTATTTTTTTTTAATTTAACCATTTAATATTCTCCGAAACACTGAGCTAGTAAACTAATTACAAAGTATGATGGTACGTTAATGAAATTTATTTGAAAGCATGGTACAATAATATACTCTTCCCACGATGGCCTAAGACTACGTCGCGATATAATATATGTCATGATGACAGCTCACCATTTCATTTGCTATTGTCGTGTCGCTCACATCTATAGAGTTGTTTCACTCGAAAATAGTTTGGGAACAGTCATCGCAACTGATGACGTATTCTTAGGCCAATCACGTGACGCAACTGTCAAGGGAAGAGAATACCAGGGGGAGTAAATTATTATATCATGCTTGAAAGAAACCAACACATTCAGATAGTGAGGAAGAAATCTTAATTCGTGCCGTAGTGCGTGATTTAAGAATTGATTAGCAGAGACCAGGTGAAACAATATTTTTATGAACATAAAGAATATTGATACGCCCTGCCCATTACAATGCAATGTCGCTCAGGATTCTTGAAAAACCGAAAAATTCTGAGCGGCGCTACAATTGCACTCGGCACCTTGAGACGTAAGATGTTAAATCTCATTTGTCCAGTAATTTCACTAGCTACGGCGCTCTTTAGACCGAAACACAGTAATGTTTACACATTACTGCTTCACGGCGGAAATAGGCGTCGTTGTGGTACCCATAATCTAGCCGGTATCCTGTGCTAAATGCCGTGATAAATGCAGTGGAAGACTTACAACGACGCGAAATCTCTACGCAATCGTACCGTTCACATACTTACTAACGATCGTCGACAATTCGAGCAACTCTCCATTACACGTGTTATTTACAATGTAACAACAGATAACGCACGAGTTGAATGCAGAGTTGAAGAATGCGATGGATAGTTTTACAATTGTAAGGTTAGAAATATACATAAACTAGAAGACAAAACAGTTCCATAAATTAAATACTTACTAATTATGTTTAAAATGGATAATAATGAAAAAAAAACAACAAAGATATTTTAAACCAAAAGTAAAAACTACAAAATTACAACAAACAAAACGAAAATTTAAACAGTTACAAGTGTATAGTTAAGAAGAGGCCACAACAACAATGATTTTATTATTTAGAGTTAACAACTTTTTACATTGAGTTGGTATAGTTGAGGAATTTTCTAGAAACTGTGACATTCATAATGTTAACACGAGGAACAAACATAAACTTGTTATGCCTACTACTCGGTTGGGTCGAGTTAGTAAGTCTTTTGTTGGGCGATGTATATGCTTCTACAATATGATCCCAGAAAATGTACAAAACAAATGTGTTACGAAATTTAAAAGAATTGTTAAAAAACGTTTGTGTGGGAAAGGTTATTATAGCATAAACGATTTTCTTAATGACACCACGGACTGGGAATAAAGCGATCCTCAGGCTCTTTAATTATAAATGTTTATTGTACGATATTACATTGTAATCCATATTATATATTAGAAAAAAAAA
Source organism: Leptidea juvernica (assembly GCA_949711755.1). Taxonomy (NCBI): domain Eukaryota; kingdom Metazoa; phylum Arthropoda; class Insecta; order Lepidoptera; family Pieridae; genus Leptidea; species Leptidea juvernica. The sequence continues at coordinate 9,998,871 of CATIXQ010000011.1, forward strand.
AGCCCGCTGAGTTTCTTGCGCCCATTATTCTCAGGTCTGAGACAGTCTCTTTTGAATGGGTGGTAGTTTTTGACGTTCAATAAGTCATTTTAAATCCTATTTTGAATAAAAATATTTGAATTTGAATATCGCCTACTATTTTCTTTGAAAATATATAAGTTTCAGTAAGATGTTAATTGTAAAAATTACAAGAGCGCCTTACAATTTTATAACACTACAGTGAAGGCGCGCGAGTCGAGGCGTGCGGAAAGCGGGGGGAGATGCTTCCGCCCCAGGCCCCGACTGCATTTAACTCGCGTGCTAACTGTAACTATAGGTAACCAATAAGTTCTCAAAATCGATCATAGTTACTGGAAAAACAGACTGTATCTTGTTTACTTTAGCGAGCAGTTCTGTAAGGCAATGTGCAATTGACTAAAACTAAAGCTATCTCAAAGATAAACCACAACTTTTAACTGGAAGTTTGCAGTACATTTGGAACGTTATTAAATCGTTATCAACTCCTAAGCTTGTACAAACAACCTTACGCTGAATAACTGAAGTTAAAATAACATAAATTGTCTTTCGAAAGCACGGTTTAGTAAAAAAAGACGGACTCCGCGCTGTTATATTAGTAAGTGAAGCACCTTTATGCTAGTGTGTGTGCGGTTACGGGGAATACCAGTTACACAATTTTTCTCCCTTAAATAATTAATCATATATCCACAAATACTTTTATAGAATTGTATTTACAATTTTTTACAGCGCAAGACGGCAATTTTTAAATTAATTTTAATGCGAGGCAAACTAATCTGTCACAGACGATATCAAATCTCATAATGGGGGCCGATCGGCTTGTATTAGTGTGTGCGTGGGGCTTGGTATTTACATGTTTACCGGCTTGTCTTGGTGCTTCACTGTTTTGTAAGGTGACACAGAGTCCTTCTTTTTTTACTCGTCCGCGTTCGAAAGTTGGAATTTCTAGAGATATTTGAGATGAAAATATATTTTAATTATTTAACATGTGTTTTAATTTTGTGTTAAATGTGTTTTAGATTTACGTTATTTTTATTATCTCTATTTCTCATCAAGTAGTTTGCTAACGAGTCTGTTCATTCATATTTTCATAATTCAAATATAATTTATTCAAAATAGGATTCAAAATAACTTATTGAACGACAAAAACTAGCACCCATTCAAAATTGAATGCCTCAGACCTGAAAAAAACGGGCGCAAGAAACTCATCGCGCTTTTTTTTAATAAAAATATGGATACAGTGTAATATCGTACAATAAACATTTATAATTAAAGAGCCTGAGGTTGTCCGCCGCTCATTCTCAGTCTGTGGTACCATTTAGAAAAACATAATATGTTATAATAACCTTTCCCACACAATCGCTTTTTAACGATTCTTTCAAATTTCCTGACAAATTTGTTTTGTACATTTTCTGGAATCATATTGTAAAAGCATAAACATCGCCCAATGAAGGAATTACTAACTAGCATATGTAATGGTATTTAAAATGTAGGAATAATGCTGACTTATAATGTAAACAAAATGAGTTTGTTCAAAAGTGTTATGTATCTCTATGGGAAATGTTTTAACCTGAATAGCTTTTCATCCCGACCAGTTACTCCAAAAACTCAACGATTTTAAGCTATAATAATCAAGATCTTTCCAACAATATATTATGTGGGTCTATACCTATTGTGATTTTCCAACTCCTTCTGTGTGCTTTGATTGTTTTCAAAACCCGCCAATAATTTAGACGCTTACTTATTACCAATATCTATCTTTTAAATTTGCTTTTCAAATAGCAAATATAAAAATTATGAAACCACTTGTTGTTTCTTAAATGATTCCAATCAGCAGTAAATATGTGAGGTTTCATTATAAGAATGTATATTATGCTTATATTCTATTTTATTTGTTTAACGCAAGTATCATAAATTTAAATTAAATATTTTTCTCTATATCTTATCACATCTATTAAATCGTTTTTCTTTTTTTACAGCTTGTATCTTTAAGCACGTTTGTAAACTGCTTGGTTTTGTTTTACTGATTTGCAATAATAATAAAATTAATCTGATTAATTAATCGCTAACTAACTAACCGCTCGTGTGATTACTCTGTGGTTGCAAGAGAATGAGGGCGGCGGTGATCACTTAACACCAAGTGACCCAAGTGTGTGTGTACTTATGTATGCATGCAAGAAGATATACTTCTTTGGCCTAACAAAGCAAAAATCCTTAAAATTATTTATTCCTCGTGCTATTCTTCGTTTGTAGAAAGAAAGAACAATATTGTAAAAATCTTGCAACGATGGTTTTGACAGTTAATTATTAAATAACGAATACGGCTTATAATAAGCGAATGTCGCAAACGTCAGAAAATTTTAGGCACCAACTTCAACCTGTTACTTTTGTGTTACAATGATGCACGCGCATCTTCAAATTGCACTCTCATAATTTTTTTATAACGCGACTAAAGAAGTATAACTTCAAAAAATCTTACTTTTACCTACCAACGTAACACCTCCATTTTTATCTCCATTTTTATTAGTGGTATCAATTAGCTAGTTGTGTGGCCCTAAAGATAAGCTTTACTATGAACTTTAAAGGCTAAGTGATGCTATAAAAAAGCTACCGTTGGGAAAAATATTATTATCAAAAGATCACTTTCTTAAGAGGCTTTTTTGTATCAGTTTTTATAGAATCGTCTTGTTTTAATGTACTTATTACATTCTGTTTTCTAATATATTTTTATGTCTCGCGTTAAGTCAAAGAGATGGTTGTTAATCAAAGCATTCGATATTTATTGAATTACGTAGAGTCCGGTTAAGCGGTACAATTATATTTATTTACTTTATACAGATAAACGGTTTAAATTTAGTGTTTTATTGTTATTCAAGGGTGCTAGATAACTATTTTTATAAAAATAAATCCTAACGAAACGAAAGAAACCTGTTAAATACATTTATATTCTATCTTTCTTCTTCTTCTATTATTTATATATTATTTATTTCTGGGTAAAAACAAAATTGTAAAAAAATAACGTTATTTACGCAAATAGGATATGTGATTATTGTTTGTAAATATTTCTTCTTTTTTATTTAACTGTACTATTCCTCTCTTGCTGTTCATCCAGTTCACCCTGGCAAATAGTTACAATCATCCTTCCCATGCATTTGAATTGTCTATGCTCCTCCCCATAAGGTTTCACAAGAACCGTATTGCACCTTCCTTCCTCGCGACGAGACCAGCCCATTGCCAGTTCAGCCTTAATGGCTTTGGCTTTAGCTTTTGAGTGAAGAATTGTGAATCTTATATAAATAAAATTCAGTTTTTATCATCCGTTAAACAATCCTGAATCAGCAATAACACCAATTTTATCTAACAAATCCATAAATTACCGGCTTAATATACACATTAATTCAAATCACATAACATCGTCATGGCCGGCTCATAAAATTTACTATTGTTATTGAATACATAAATTTTAATTTCCTCTTTAATATCCTCTACGGGTTTCAATTGATTTTAAAATCACTTCTAAATACGATATACACTTACATACCATGGAATTTTATAGTATGTATCGTGCAGTGTTTGAATAGAGAAGTGTGAAATGTCCGTTTAATTGGCTTGGTGCTGCACGACACGACATCACAGTTCAGATAAGCTCATGGGACACGCGAGTGCTGGCTTTACTAACTATCTTTAGATACCACCTAAATACTGTTGAATGCTATTTACTCGTATATATAGCTAAACACTAAGTTTATACGATCATTATGACTTTAGATATATGACAATGAAGGATATCATCAAAATATTGTAATTTTTATATACATTATTACAACTAAATAAAAAGCGAAAAAACTTATGACATGACGTATATATACTATAATAAAGAATCTCAAATAGTTAGTTGCTTAGCGAGCGGCTACCCCATTACAACACAGTGCCGCTGAGGATGCTTGAAAAACCCCAAAAATTCTGAGCGGCACTAAAACTGCCCTAGTCACCTTGAGACATAAGTAGTTAAGTCTGATTTGCCTTGTAATTTGAATAGCTACGGCGCCCTTCAGACCGAAACACAATAATGCTTATACATTACTGTTTCACGGCAGAAGGTGCCGTTGGTAGGTACCCATCATCTAGCCGGCTTCCTGTGCAAAGGAGCCTCCCACTGGAAAATGCTCTCAGTCGCCTCTTATTACAGCCTTCTGCTTGGGACTTCCTTTTATGGCCCGGGGAAGAATTTAAATATTACCTAAATATACTCGTATGTATACTTAGAAAATATTACTAGCTGACCCAGCAAACGTTGTATAATGTATTGCCATATAAAGTACTCAAAAAAACATTTGGGGTATAAAAGTAGATGCAACCGATTCTCAGACCTACAAAATTTATCGTACTACAATTATTGTATTCGATTGCCATCTTGCAACCCTATAGCAGTTTTGTGTACAGAACAGAATAATATAAAAATCGCGATTGAAAAATAGTTGTAGAGCGTAGAGAGGCGAAAATTTGAAGTTGTATGTATTTTTCTATGCTGAATCATAATAAATTAAAAATAATTGTCAAGAAAATACATAAAATATATAGTGGGTCAACCTTACCATTTAGGGGTATGAAAAATAGATGTTGGCCGATTCTCAGACCTACCCGATGCGCACAAAAAATTTCCGTTTCGGAGGAGTTTGGTAACAAACACCGGGAGACGAGAATTTTATATATTAGATTACACAAATCATATCATGTCATTTCTAATTTATTTTGTAAAGAGATGTTAACTGGATAGAAATCTCAACTCTTTCAGAAAATGATTCCATGCAAGTATAAAATCTTAATTTCATGAAAAACTTTCCCAAGGAAATGAAACTTTAAAAAGGTCGGGTTAAAACAGAAGTTCCTTGGGCGACCACTTGGCAGACGCTTGTCCAACTTTGTACCAAAAGTTGCCATTTCCGTGAAATAATTCCAAGTTATCTTTTCATCCTTATCTGAGTAGTTTAAAGTTTTGAAAGCTCGATTTGCCTTTTGCCTATAAGAGAATTTCTTGCGGTTGAGAAAATATAATGTAGCCATCCAAATGTTTTGAGTATCTCTAGTATTAATTCCGCCAATATTTGTTTTTAATCAATTCGACACGTGTTTCGCCTCTATGAGGCTCTCTCGTGCCAGAGTTTGGTGAGTCAACGATGCCTCGTGTAGAGGCGAATTACACGTGTCAAATTGTTTAAAGACAAATATTATCGAAATTAACATTAAAGAAAATTCAAAACATTCGGATAATTATGGATTTCCGCAAGGTAACGCCTACTTCAATAAATTTTCATACTAAATTTTCATAATGACGTAGCCACTATTTAAACTTAATTGAGAGTTAAAAATAGAATAAGTAGTGATATACTAAAAACACAAATTGATGAGTTCGTAACGTTTTTCTTAAAAACAGGAAAGTAAGAAAAACTCCTTAACGCCTCTCGTTTTCAACGCTTGAAAATATAATCCTTGGTGGTAGTTCATTAAAGTATATCAAAACTCATATAATAAAGAGGAAACTTTTGTAAGTATGTTTGTAATGTTTTCACACAAAATCTGCTAAACCAATTTCAAAATTTTTTCACCATTAGAAAGCTGCATCTAGAGTGACATAGGCTATTTACATTAAAAAAAAATAGGGATCCCCAATAAAAATTCAATACTATAACCCACAGTGTGAAACAATTAGTCATAAAAAATCTGACAGCGCATGCGCTGCGGAAACTATTAATGATAGAACAAAAAAAAATTCTACATTATTATAGAACGTCATCACTATATTTCCAACTACTGTAGTTTTGCCATTATAACTACTTTTTACATTTTAAAAGTAGGTATAACCGGCGACAATAATCAAACCATCTTATTATACATCTGCATTAATCCATAACCTTTTAAATTGTATTTCATTAAAAACCGTTTCAATACCTGTTAAATACTATTTAAATTATTAAGATCGGACATTCCATTGAAAAGATATAACGAATTCTAAAATTTCAATCTAAAGAAAATAATGTAATAATAATAACTAAGTCAAATAAATCTTTTATGTTAACATAAATAAATCTATAGTCCGACTTAGTAAAAAGGCATAAAAGGCATTTATATTCTCAAAATTGATTCCTTTAGAATTCTTTTTGATGTCATTTCTAATAACTACTAGACACTACTACCGCTTCGGAAACAAATGGCGCTCTGAGAGAGAAGTAGCGGCGCAAGAAACTCTCCCAGCATTCTTTTTTTGCGCTCTTTTCAATAAAAATATACAATATTGTAACAGTCATTTCTATCGCTATAAAATAATCACAGTCTTGTCCCAGGCTGTCCGATCATTTAGATATTCAGCAGTGGAGTAATAGGATTTACGACAGAGCCATTTTTTTATAAAACATTTAAATTTATTTATAGATAATGCCTGAACAGTGGCTGGGACTGTATTATTAGTAGACTTTCCACTACCATAAGATCGGTATCTATGCGAGTGAAACCGCGGAGCGTTGCTAGTATACTATAATACTATTTGTACCGGAATATTGTCACTTATAAGCTAAATAATAGATTTATTAATTAAGTTCAATTTTGTAGCAAGTATGGGTATACGAATAATATCATATTAGTAATTAATATTTTGAATGAATAAAAATCTATCTGACTCACGAATATGTAAGTGCGCCTTTTGAAAACTATATGTGTAAAGGTGAATTCACACAGTGAGTCAGTGTCTGCGGTTAACACTCGTTTGAAATAGTGCCAATTGCGGTAAAAATATTTCTACATGTATATTGCATAAACCAAAAAGAATTAATTTCTGTCTTATAAATAAACGCAGTGTAAAGTTACTCCAAGTTTAAGATTACTTCTCCCTGTCATGTCATTCTGTAGTAACAAAGGAAGGTTATAGACAACAGTTTTAAACTTTGAATAACTTTATTTCAGGTTTACCCGTGTAGTACTTATATCCGATTATAATATTATTAATGAAATCATCTTTAATGATGTTTATATAATTAATAATCTTCTCGTAAGGTGTAATAGAATACAGGGTATAGATATTTCTAGTTATAAGAAGCAATTTTAATATTTCAGTGCATTGTGGTAACAAAAAAATAGGCGCCGTTGTGGTACCCATACCCATACCCATCTAGCCGGCATCCTGTGCAAAAGAGCCTCCCACTGGTTACTTAGTCCAAAAATATTTTTTATAAATAAAAAATAGCATAATTACTGTAACAAAAATGCCTATGATAAAAAGCTAAATAAATTTGTGGATACAGGCGGTTTTATCTCACACGTCTTATGTAAAGAAGATCAAATAATAATAGGTATTAAAAAATATCATTCCTACCATCTGGATGTTTGGCGTTCCTCCACAGAGCGGTTTTCTAGAAATCTATTCCCTGCACTCACTAACTGTTAATTGAACTTCGCGCAGTGTTTACAGGGCGATACGAGAGGGATAACTCACATATACGTGTACCAAAAGAGTTTTCGTTTTTCCTCCTTCGAAAGTAGAAAAGTTGCCGAATACAAACAATCACCTAATAAAATCAAATGATTGGACTATCCATGTTACTAGCCATTTTAAATTAATTTATGCAAATGTTATTGAAGCGATTCTAATCATTTTAACCAGGTAAGTATTTATTAAGTATTATAAAGTTGAGACACAGATAACGAATGGCTATTGATAAACATAATCGTCTTAATTCTGTTATCTCCCAAATCTTTTAATGGTTAAAAAGCATGTTTGAAATGTATTTATTGAATACTTTGATAAAACTTAAAAGCTTTTAAGGTTCTTTAAGGTCGGATAATTTTTTACAGTTGTCACAGACATTGTTTTTTTTTTAACGTGAAGTTGCAATCATCAGATGCTTTTATTTATCTGTGAATGTCTGAATGTTCGAAATTCAAGTTGTTAAATGATGCTCAAGTTTTTAGATATCTTTAAATTGAGACAAACTCTAGATTGCGTCGCCGTGATATGCGTGATAATGGTGGTTATTTTAAGACCAGCCATGACTATTGATAAAATAACAATAAAAATATGTATTTATTAAATCATCTATAGTAAACTGATAAAATTTATTTTAAAGTTGAACTTTGGAAAATTTGCAATTAAAGTAAGAAATATTCAGTTCGCATATAAATTGTAAAGGCAGAATGTCCAAAAAATTGAAGGAAAATGTCAACACTAAGGCTAGGTTGCACCAACTAAGTTTAGCAATAACAAACATGTTAAAGTACCGGTTAATCAAGAAATTTGTTACACCATTTGACAATTTTTAGATGACGTCATAACTTTAACTGTTTACCGTAACCGTCCAATATTCGCCGGTTAAAGCTATTTTTAATGTTAAGTAGCAAAATAGCGACCTGTCAAAAGTTTTAAATAAATATTCAATATTGACTTGATATTTCACGTATTAACTTTAACTATGCCAAGGACTATGTACGATGGTACAAGACATTCCGCATTCTATGTTAAAGTTACTTTTTACGTTAAATTTGACTTCAACCTTAACTATAACAGCTAATATAATGCAACCCAGCCTTTTTGAGCTAAAAATTATGATAGTATTAACTTATTCCTACAAGCGTGCTTTTTTTTTTTCTTTATATATATATAAATCCAGTGTCCTGATGATTGTCCCCAGTGAACTGCTTAACTAATGAACGTATTTTAATGGGGATTACTTCATGGAGTGCAGTTTAGTCCAACTTGAGAGATATGATAGATTTTATTTCGATTTGAAACCCATAATTATTTTTATTTCCAATATTATTTGGTATGGACATATTTAATATGAGAGTATTTATTTACGCGCGGTTTGACAGTTCTGCTGTGAAACAATTTCATTATAACAACAGGGAGCATATTTTACGAAATAATTCTTGATGTTATGAAATGTTATTGACAAATTCATAAAAAACAGTATTTTATATTTTATTATGTACAGAACAGCGTCTGTTAGCTAGTCATAAATAAAAAATAGGCTGTCTATAATTAAAACATGTTTTAAAGTCTTCTCTTCGACTAATACCAAGGCGATGTAAAGAATAATAAAACACCCTTATGTCACAATAATAAATAAAAACATTCACCACAATTTCCTTCGCGTTCCGAGTCCATTGTGAGATAAGGGCGGTGAATCGTTAGAGCTAAATACAGCAATTATTCAGAGAAGGCACAAGTTTCATTGTACGTGCCTTGACAATGTACCCGCGATCCACAAACCTTTACTGAAATCGGAGATTCATGCCGTGTCATGGTACTCACAGATCTTGTATTATGCGTTGTGGGCTTAATTTGAGGTGATTATAGTGACTGAGATGATTTTGGACCACATCTGAACTGTTTAACTAACGGGTAGAATAATTTACATTTTTGGATGATATAATAAAAGAATTCCTTTTGAGAATTTTATTTGACTTACTGTAAAGATCATTTACTTAAGCAAAATATCGCAAAGTATTTATATTTATTTCATTTAAGAGTAAGAATAAAAATGCCTTAGATAACATATTTAAGTATGAGTTATAATTGAATTAAAATACACCAAAGTATTTTATACACAACTAGCCGGCGAATAAGTATAAGCAATAAAAGATAATAAATTAAAATTTATTTTTATTTATCTCATTGTTTTATTATTAATTATTATTCAGCAATTTAACAATTTATATCCATTTTGGATTACAGGTAAAATTGGTATAATACGATTTGACATGGGTAACTTCAAAAAAAGCGCGTACTCCTTCCTTAACGGCCGGCAACGCTCCTGTGATTCCTCTGGTGTTGCAAGAGAATGTGGGCGGTGGTGATCACTTAACACCAGGTGACCCGTATGGTCGTTTGTCCTACTTTTCCATAAAAAAAAATAATAATAAACGATTGTTCTATTTCCTATACTAACCTCGCAATGATAAAATTTTCACTTGTGATTTGGACACAGTTTTATCTAGTTGGTTTTTGATCAAATCTGTTTCTTACAGTGTTTCATTGAGTAATTACTTGAGAGATATAATATTATGTTATGAATAAGTAGATCTTCGTAAAATTAATATAATTTTCCATTGAAGATTCACAATAATAGCACTATTACAAAAGGCATTCCTTTTGTAAGTTCATGTTATAAAATAGTCCTTACTAGAATCGTAATGAAATTCGAGATGAAACCACGACGTTTCCCTAACAATATTATTCATAATATGAAAAGACTTTTGCAGAATTGGATATTTCCCTTTGATCGGCATCGGCAAATGAGATAAAAAGTTAGTAACCAGAGTCGTTACTTGGTCTTAGCTTATCTCCACGCCAATATTGGAGTCAGACAATTCACAAAAAAATGAGCAGAGATCCCCGTCTAAGATATGTTTATCGCATTAATATAACATGGCATTAAGATTACAATGGAACGGCTCAAGACAGGACCAATATAAGGCGGCGGAGCCCAGCGCTTTGTTGTGGAAATAACTTTATGCCTCAAATGTTTCGAATGCTTCGTTCTGAGTATGGGACGGGATTCAATAAGCGATTGAGCTCTTGTTGGGTTCATACTGTTGTCATTCGGCTCTTTGTACACATAATGCAATTCTATTCAAGCTCTCCTATCCGAAATTGTTAGCATTTAACTGTTAAATAACTTTAATATGAATCCGTTGTTTCTTGTATGTAGAATTGCCTTCGTATAAAATTACTTCTGAAGTGAAATCTTCTTTAGGCACTTCATATTATGCCTATTCAATTTGGCTCTCACGCTCGGCGTTGTAACGCTCATTCTGGTAAGCTAGCTTCAGTATATTTAATGTAACGGTGTCAATCAGTGAAAAATACCCGAAAAATTTATTGACAAATAATTATTTTATAAATATTAACATTTGTCGCTTTTATTTTATCTTTCCGAAAATTACATCCATAGCGCAAATGTAACCTTAAAAACGAACAGCCATACAAATAAACTTAATAAACCAAGAATATGTGTTGAAAAAAACCAAAATGTTGACTATATCACTATATATGACAGCACTGTCAATACAATGCTAATTCTAAAGTTTTCCGAATGTCAAGCAACCTTGTAAATAAACGCGGGAAATATTATACGCCCGAATAAACCGATCGTAAGCAATGGCTATTTGTGAACATTATGCATATTCTTGGTTTATTCTCAGGTATAACTGTATAACAAGTTTGTTTGTAAGGCCGTAAATTTTTACAGTAAATGTTAGTTATTGAGAACTATCTCATTTTGTCATTGCACATGCAACTCCTGTAACAAAAAGCTCTCATTCTATTCTATCCTGAACACAACACTATTGACAAGTTTTAAAATACAATATCTCAAATGTCCGCCATAAAATGCATCTCAAATTAGCCCACATACCTACAAATTTGACAAATTTTATATTTATGCAGCATTTTGAGTGTTATAATTTTATTATTTCTTGTTGTATATATTAGTAATCAAATTTCTATTTTACTTATACTTTAGCTATGTTCATTTGACAATCAATAAATAATCGTTAATAGGTAATTTAGTAGCACGGCATAAGAATTGCTGTCGCTATAAGGTAGTCATGCTCTAGTTTTAAGCTGTCCAATCATTCAATATATTAAATAGCTTACTAGCTGTTCTAATAGCTGTTGTGTTCCAATGCATATAATATATGTATCTCTCAAAACAATCATGTATCTCTTATCATTAAGGCAGCAATCGTACGCGTAATGATAATTTTCGACCGTTTTTTCTCTGACTTACTTTGCTAATCCGATTTCCACAAAAAAGTCTTTTAATATTTCGGGTTCCTACGAGTATATAGCAATAATAAGTAATGCAGCTTTCTATTGGTAACAGAATTTTCGAAATCAGTTCAGTAGATCCCGAGATTACTCCCTACAACCTTTACTTTACCTCTTTATAATATTAGTAAAAATAACCGCAGTAATTCAAACATGACATAATTAAGACAAACATATATATTAATATTCCAAAATATACGATTACAAATAAAAAATTAATTAAAAGTTTGGTTGAAATTACTTTAATAACTACTTCAGTAAACGAACACAATAATCTACTTCTAATTTTGTTGGTTCATGTACGATAAATTTTATTATGCTGCCGGCGCCTAATAAATCAGACCTTTATTGAGTGATAACATTGAAATTATTTTGCGTGTGCTCATGGTTGTGTAACAAAATAACTTCAAATAATTTTTTACGGGTATAAGTTATACATTATGAGGAATATTGTGTTCCCTCAAAGGGCTAGGCTCGGAGTTTCCCTGCGAGATCGAATCAGAAATGAGGAGATCCGTACGAGACTCACAGTCACTGACATAGTCTAGTTAGCTGCGATTCTAAAGTGGCATACGACAGGGTATATAGCTTGATGGACAGATGGCCGTTGGGGCAGTTAAGTCCACAAATGGCGGCGACGTACCGGAAGACGTAGTGTTAGTAGGCCCCCATAATTTGGACCGACGATCTGGTTAAGATCGCCGGAATAGGTTGGATGAGGGCAGCGCAGGACCGAGGGTCATGGCGATCTTTGGAGGCCTCTTTCCAGCAGTGGACGTCATCCAGCTGAAATGATGATGAAGTCAAACAACGAGCAGATCGTCAACCTGATGTTAATCAGCATCATCACCTGCCTATCACAGTACAGAATGATAGGAGTCGCAACGCATCGCTCGCAACTTTGGGGCTTCAAGATGCATTCTATTTCATGTCGTAAGATGTTCATCTACCAAAATGACTTCACTAATAATATCAAACATTTACTACCCGCGGTGCAATATTAACATCAGTTTGCTTGTTTGTGACCACTATTCACTTTAGTTTAAGAGAATTAATTCACCATCGACAATACTGGTTTTTATTTATGTATTGAGAGCTTTATATCTTTACATCTATCATCTATACATCTGTACTTCTTTATAAATTGTATTTATAACTATGTGTTTATATCCATTATTTTAAATTAAGGTATTTTGTTAGTCATTATTTTAGATTTCATAATGTTAACACGAGGAACAAACATAAACTTGTTATGCCTACTACTCGGTTGGGTCGAGTTAGTAAGTCTTTTGTTGGGCGATGTATATGCTTCTACAATATGATCCCAGAAAATGTACAAAACAAATGTGTTACGAAATTTAAAAGAATTGTTAAAAAACGTTTGTGTGTGAATGGTTATTATAGCATAAACGATTTTCTAAATGACACCACGGACTGGGAATAAAGCGAACACCCTCAGGCTCTTTAATTATAAATATTTATTGTACGGTATTACATTGTAATCCATATTTTATATTAAAAAAAAAAGCCCGCTGAGTTTCTTGCGCCCATTCATCTCAGGTCTGACGCAGTCTCTTTGAATGGGTGGTAGATTTTGACGTTCAATAAGAGATTTTAAATCCTATTTTGAATAAAAATATTTGAATTTGATATTAGCCCCAACTTTAGCGGTAAATGTCTCCTCTTTTATTTTACACTTGTTCCTATCTCTTGCAATTCTCACAACTTTCCTGCTTTTCTACTATGTCATCTCTCCATATCTTATAAGCCTGCCTCGATTTCGCTTCCTATTTCAAAAATGCTTGTATATAACCATAAATTGTATCAAACTCACACATAGCTGCGGCAATACAGGTATTCGTATCTAAGTTATTTTAACCTCCGATCAATTGATTACGAATAAATTATAAGTTTCTCAGGCCGTGATTCAGCGCAGTCATGCTCCCATCATGACTAATAATAGCTTAGCGCTTTATGTTACAGTTTCTTTAATGTTAAGGGCATTTTCAATATATTAACTTACTATTAAACCTGCCATGTAAGTCAAGAACATAATAGAATCTGTTTTTATATCTATGTTATATTTTAATCGTATTACAACAAGGTTTCAAATCAAATCAAAATCACTTTATTCATGTAGGTCATTGAAATTACGTTTATTACTTAAAAAATAAAATCTTATTGAATCTACTGCTACTTCGTAAAGGGTTGAGCTAATGAGAAGAAGTAGCAAGAAACTCATTGCCACTATTTGAAATTATGATTTACATTTTCATCATTTTAATTACAATATAAACAATATGTAAAGTGATGCAACAAACATACTCAATCGTCTAATAGTCAATGCCTTACAATATAAGTTATAAAAAGAAATGTAAATTAAAAAAAAAAACAAAAATTATTGAGTACAGTAGCAGCATCATCCACACACATACCGTAAATAAATAGAGGTATTCTGTGAGCGATATTATAAGCGATTATATATATAAAAAAAATTAACGACAAACATAGTCTTTTCAAATAGCGAAATAAATGTAGATAATGCCGTATTTTCAAAATTAAAAAAGGCGAAGTTAATAGTCGTGATAAAAGTCACAATAAACTTCATTCATGGTATAAACCACGTATAAACTAATGAACCAGCGGCGCACATTTTTATTAACATGACACTTGCAATAGCGTCATAAAATCGGCAGGTCAAAATAAGGTACATCGGGTAGAAAACCTTTTTAGTAATAATATAATTGTATCTTTCAGTCTATAAGTTGTTTACTGGAAAGTAAAGCAGGGTTCTTATAAAAATGATGGAATATTCACATTTAAAACGGTTCCATACAGGAATGCCACACGTCGAGGTGATGAGGATGATATTTTAGCAGGTGATAAGAGGTGCGATGTTGGAGGTGCGTGCGTGGTGCGAGGTAATAAATGCGATTATCTATTTATTTATTTGATCCACCGATGATAATTACATTAAAACAAGTATTAATATATTATTCATTCTAAAGTTAGTTCTATAGTATTATCTTTTAAGGCAGATGTAGCATGCAATTATTATGAAGATTACAAATATTTATATGGTATTTTTATGATTATGAGTCAGCATTAAAAAATACATACAACTTCACCCATCATTTTCACCCATCTACGATCAACAGTTACTTTTGTATCGCGATTTTAATATCGGCAATACAACGTTTGCTGGGTCAGCTAGTCTAAATCTAAAATAGAAATTGTTTAATAATTAAAAAAAATCTCTTTTTCTTTCAATCACCGCATATTATAAAACGATCTTCTCTAAGTCTGCCTGTCTGTTAGTTTGCGATAAACTCAAAACTAAGTTGGGTAGTGAACTGATAATTTTGACAAATAATTTAATGCGGTTTTCACAAAAAAAAAACAGATTGATTCAAGAGGAAGTGTGATATGTGAAGGTTTTTTGTATAATGGTTGAAATATGATAGCGATTGTTGTAGATGTCGGGAATAATGAAGCAGGCTGGGAGCTTCCACCCAACACGATACCTTAATCCCTTTGAAATATAACAAAACAATGTATGGTAGGATTGTTTCTCTTTTAAACCTTTATAGATATATGATAAAGTCCGCGATGGTATGTCCATATTTAAGTATAACAAATCCTATTATAATTTATCAAACAACTAGCTACCCGACAGACGTTGTTCGGTACCTACATAATAAATAAAATACTGTTTTCTTATGTATTTCTCAATAATTTTTCATAACATCAAGAATTATTTCGTAACGTTTGCTCCTTGTTGTTATAATGAAATTTTTTCACAACAGAACTTTCAAACCGTGCGTCATTAAATTCTCTCACAGAAAATATGTCCATACAAAACAATTATTGAAAATAAAAATAATTATGGGTCCCAAATCGAAATAAAAAACATCCTATCTCTCAAGTTGGATTAAACTGGACTCCATGAAGGAATCCCCATTACAATCCGTTCAGGAGTCCATCGCAGACAAACAACGTGTCACGTAATTTATATATATCAAGATAAATAGGTTGACTGTAATATCGACACAATTGAATTGTGGCCCACCTTAACGTAATTTTCCTACAGTAATACTAAACAAGTAGGTCGAAATTAGCTTGAACATACATTTCCTAAGGAACTGATAACATTCTATTAAACACTGACAGACTACCAGATGTCCTACAGTCAGTTCCGTGCAAATATAAACCTAACTGTTTAACGGCCGTTCACAATATACTATCTACAGATAGAGATAAATTACTATCTTCTACTGTCAGTCAGTCATTATCCGCCAATAATCTGAAGCTGTCCCAATATACCTGATAAGGCATTCTTATTGGAACGCGTGATTTGAAATTTCCATACCAACTTCAATCGCTGGTAAGCTATACGTCGTCCCATTGACAGACAGCGAGTACGATAAGGTGAGTTACCGTCGATAAGTTTATTGGGACAGAAAAGTCAACGATAGTAACGATTTTTATCTCAAGTAAGAGATAGACTGAATATTGGGAACGGCTGAAAGAATTATCAGCAACGTTGGTCATGAATCAATTTTGTCGATAGTGTAAAACGCAGTAGGACATCTGACAATGAGTTCAAATTACGAAAATTATGAAGAGAAGGACGTAAGTTTATATATATATATATATGTATGTATATATATGATATATGCCCTCAAGACCTCAATATTGTATAAGATATTGGCATTAAAAAAAATGGATTGGTCACTGGACTAATACCATTCCAAGACTTATTAGAACTGTGTAACCTCTAGTCAAATGCCACGTGATTAGGCAGATTGCAAGATAGTAAATATTTAAAAAAAAATATGTGATATATTTTTAAATACCTACTATAAGTACTAAATAATATGATTAGGGATAGGAACTTAAATATTTAAAAAATACTGCTTACTTAGATCATTAATACGTATGGATAGACTGTGAAAACGTCAAAATTTTTTTGAGGTTAACAGTTGACCTCTATTTTGAGCAATGCACGCAGACTAACACAAAGTGACATACAAATCGCGAGTGTAAGACGTAGCTTGTCATGCGTACTAAAATAATATACCTGGCCTGTTTTCATCGGTTGTCTAGAGGCAAGAGGCTCTGTCTAGACGTATAAACTATCTAAGAGTGCTGGCATATGACATACACGTGTGTTGTATCTATATCTAATACAAGGTTAAGTTTTACCAGTGGGAGGCTCCTTTACACAGGATGCCGGCTAGATTATGCGTACCACAACGGCACCTATTTCTGCCGTGAAGCAGTAATATGTAAGCATTACTGTGTTTCGGTCTGGAGGGCGCCGTAGCTAGTGAAATTACTGGGCAAATGAGACTTAAATCTTATGTTTCAAGGTGACGAGCGCGGTTGTAATGCCATTCAGAATTTTTGGGGTTTTACAAGAATCCTGAGTGGCACTGCATTGTAATGGGCAGGGCGTATCAATTACCATCAGCTGAACGTTCTGCTTGTCTTGTCCCTTCTCTCTTTCTCTTCTCTTCACAGTCGTTCCCTCATTGCTGAGGATCGTGACTCCGCTTAAGTTCGTCTACAGCTTTCCTCCATCTGTTTCGGTCTGTCGCATGGTGGAGTGCGATGTTGATGGGTTGGTTAGTCTTCTCGGATATTTGGTCAGAACAGCGTCGTGGGCTCCGGCCTATTGGTCTCTTCCCCTCAAATTTCCCGGTGACCATCAGACGTTCTAGGTGATCAGCACTGCGTCGTGCAATGTTGCCAAAGTATCTCATGATCCGCTGCAGACATGTAGTGGATAGACGTGGACTGCTCCCTATTTTTAGCTGTCCCTTATTTTCATAAAAAAAGTCTAATAAGTCTACTACAAAGTTATCCGCGAAACAGGCTGAAGTAATACTAAATATATTCTACTGTCCGCGGAAAGCCGGCGCGGGTCACTAGTTGTATACAAGCTCATTGTTTTGTACACGCAGGAACATCTAAATTGAATTCATTGATGACCTAGCCCTGGCCATGCCATAAAAATGTTTGCAAGGTATGAAAAATGTAATTTATCACATTATAGGTCACTAGGCTCCGTAATAATCGTCGATAATGGTCAATAAGGAGTTTATAGATCAGTCCAATTCTCTCATAAAACTATAAATCTTCTTATTTTTTATTGCAAATAATTTGATTGAATTAGTTATTTGTATAAGTTGGGTGGAAATCAGTTATTAAGGCTATTCTTCTAAAAAAGCAAAAAAATATATCAATGAAGTATTAAATTATTTGTTCTATAAAAAGCAATAATATTATTCCTTACTTGCATAATAAATCAAAATTATGTATTTTTAAATTGAAAACAAGGTACTTATTATATTTTGAATTTATTACAAATAATAAGGCATCGGTTAAATGGATCGCTGATCGTGGCAGTGTCGCGGGGCGAGTCATTGCTTTCTCTTATGGGCCGAGATGATAGATGGTAGATGTGTGCGTTGGAAGCGTTGGTCTTTTTTTGAGGATTTTTTTATTTTGGTAATATAAATATTAAAGCTATTTATAGTTTTTGTATGAATTTAATATGGGTATTGTGTTCATAGCATGCTCTCAGAATACCTTTATTTATTATATGATATTACACTGGTTACTCTATCGATATTTTGTTTTTTATGGTGAACCAGAGGCGTGCATTGGTTTTCTAGCAAGGTAGGCACTGGAGATCTAACTAGTCGTAATTGAGCTTTGGAATATGCAAAGATTGCTGACTGTAGGTATCTAGAGTAAAGAAAAAAAATTTATGAGTGGGTGTTCAATAGAAGTTTGGTTATAAAAATAACGGAACCAAAGTAAACTAAATAAACTTTAACACTAGTGCAATTTTTTTTATGGAATAGGAGGATAAACGAGCGTACGTACGGGTCACCTGGTGTTAAGTGATCACCGCCGCCCACAATCTCTTGCAAAACCAGAGGAATCACAGGAGCGTGGCCGGCCTTTGGCTATATTTATTTCGTTCATAACGAGGTATGCACTACCTAATTGCCTATATGATATGCACGCCCCTGTGATGAACATATTATATATTTTTGAACATACTCAGTTGGTCGACATGTAATAGTAGCTCGGTTGCTTCACTTTGCAAAAATACTGTGGAAATATAATGAAAAAACTGAAGTTGTGAATATTGATTTAAAAGAGTGGCAAAGAGTTTTTATCATTCTTCTCATCTTAAGCTCATCTTTTTTGAAGTTGTGGTAAATGGTAAAGTGTATAAATTTTGACACTCATAAGTATTCATAAATGGGTAATTCTTAATTCTGATAATATTGGATTTTTAACCCAAGATCATAAGCGCATTAATAATTTTGGTAGCAAACTATACTTTTTTATTATATTTGTTATATATTGCTTTTATAATGAGTTATATTATTTTAATGAGTTGGTTTTATTAATATATACCAAACTAGTAGCGATCCGCTTTTTAAAACAATATGCTGTCCGCAAATTCATTCGCGTACATTTCGTTACGTAAACCTATAATTTTCCGAATAGCTTATATTATTTTCTAAACCCTGACAACCTGCAATGCTTAGTGAGAATATGGTAATACTTAGTTATAATATACGCTACCATACTTCACAGAATAATTTACCGGGCTTTTATATTGCTGAAGATTAATATTACAAAATCAACTGAGGCTCTCACATACATTACTATCAATCCATATATGTATTCAAATGAAAAGTTCATACAGAGAATTCTTTCTTGAGAACCTTTAATTTAAATGCAACGTAAACAATTATTGTTATGGATCAATTAACATGACAATCATTACTAACGTATTCATTAGTACTACGTACACAATAGTAGTTAATTAAACTATTGCTTATTAAAATTTGACAATACCGCATTTGTCACGGGTAGTGTTCCGAAGAGTTATTTTTCCATGACTCAGGAGTCAAGGAAAAATAACCGCCGAATTCCACCTTCGCACGCCACGCCACAAATTAGGATATTATCCTCACCATACTACAACGCTGTGAAAAGAGATTCCTTGTGCGGTGTTTCCGGGACGGTACGTATCACATTCAAAAAAAATCGCGTCCGCTTTCCTTAAAGGCCAGAAACGCTCCTATGATTCCTCTGGGATTGCAAGATAATGTGGGTGGCGGTGATCACTTAACACCAGGTTCGTTCTTTAATTAATAAAAAATATAGCAGGTTATCTAACTGCTTTTGTATGAAAATGGTATGGTTTGTATGAAATGAAACGATATTGGGAAGTGTTGTTCTAAGCCAAACTCTACGTTTACGAATTCCAGCCCGTACCGGTTATAACTTGTTTAACTACCATTTTTTGAAGTGAAAACATCTTTAGCGACGTTGAGCAAATTTCTTAGGATGGGTATAAAATGTTAAACTCGCGTCACGTGGCCTGATCGAAAAATGGTAAGACAGTCGTTGAAATTTTGGATAAAAGTTGATTATTCTGAGACATAAACTTTTTAATGTAAAATAATTGTAAAAGTTCTGAAGTGTTAATTTTTTTGTAATATAAATTGTCGTTTTTGTGTACGATAGCGCAATAAATGAATATTGTGATTAAGTACATAAATGCTAGTACCTGTACTACTACTAGCTTCTACCATCAAGTGAACCCTACGTTTATTTATTGACGGCATTAAATGGCATGTATTATTTTATAACAATATCTTCAGCTCGCATCAGAGGGTTAGAATGGCAGCTGAACTATTTTACGATTGCATAATATCACCTGTCCCTTCTATAAATGTATCTACAGGTCATTAGTTATTTACAAACAGAATGTGTAAAAAGATATTCCGCCAGATGTTACATTAGTTTTTCTAGATTTTATTCGATGGAGACTTCAATAGATTTTTAATTTGATTTGATAATATATAAATACAAGATATGAGCTATGAAAAAAAAATATATAGATTAAAATCCGACAGACTATTACGAATGAAACTATTACAAAATGCCAATAAATTTTATATATCGAATAAAAATGCTATCCTATCTATATGATATTTTTTTATTTACTGCAAACTCATTTTTTTTTATGAAAATAAGGAACGAGATGTGCAGGACGTTCAGCTGATAGTAATACGCCTTGCCCATTACAATGCATTGCCGCTAAGGATTCTTGAAAAAACCTCAAAAATTCTGAGTGGTACTAAAATTGCGCTCGTCACCTTGAGACATAAGATGTTAAGTCTTATTTGCCCAGTAATTTCACTAGCTACGGCACCTTTCTGCCCGAAACACAATAATGTTTACACATTACTTTCGTGGCAGAAATAGGCGCCGTTGTAGTACCCACAATCTAGCCAGCATCCTGTGCAAAGCAGCCTCCCACTGGGTAAATTTACAAATATTTTTAACAAAAGAAACTTTAATACAAATAAATCAAAATGGCCTACAGCAAACATGAATGGTTATTTATGAACTACGCGAACTAAGGAATATTAAAAAAGATAAATAAGTGAAAAATATATAATTATTACAGAATATACACAATAAAAGAGAAATGGCTTGTTTATACGAAAAAACTAGCAAAAACTAACAAAAATAAAGATTATAAAGTTCTATTCGAATTGCAAAAATATGCTGTCATGACAATTCGCAGCAATTCTTAAATCAATAATTAAATTGTCCTAAGCTGAACTCATAGCTGTTAAAAAATATTGTTTCAAAATTATTTTAATTAGTAATCAATATGGATGTAACTTTTCTAAATCTGATACAGAACAACAAACGCATTTCAGCGAACATTCCAAATTCGTTTTTCTCTGAGTAATTTAAAACGATATACATCGAGACATACTTTCTTTCCTCATTCGCCTCGCAGAGTGTCGTCCCGCACAAAAATAACTTATTTCGGGCACAATTTCACAATTTAAGGGGCAGTTAGTTTGTTTTTTAGTTTGTTGTTAGTTAGTGTTTATTTCCTTATCTTTTTGGTTTCTTCGTCCATTATTAGGACAAGCAAAGGGTTCAAGCCCATACAGCGGTATTCGTTATTTAATTATTAATTGTCAAAGTTGCCAATGTTGCAAGATTCTTATGCAATATCGTTCTTTCTACAAACGTATAGCATGAGGAATAAATAATTTTAAGGATTTTTGATTTGTTAGGCCAAGGAAGTATATTTTCTTGCGTGCATACATAAGTACACACCCACTTTTTTCTGACTGTACTAAAATAACATTATATGAAGTTACACGAAACATTAACAAATCTACACACCTGTTCGCCTTGTTTCATAGACATGAATGTTAAAACAAACATTGATTTGTGGGAAGCAGCCAACTCCTATCATAACATCATTGTGTTGACTATGGAGCGTCCGTTGGCCGCAGGCTGTAACACTAGCTTCTATAAATTAAACAAGATTTCATAACGAACTAATCAAAGTTTGAAAACTTCCATCGTTACAAGTCGTGTTATGCTTTTATTACATCGATTCTTTCTATTAAATAATTTTCTTGATAGCTTTAGAAATTAAAATGAATATTTTTAATGGCAGGATAAATAAAATTGATCAGAGGATAAAAAGGGAAAGGGAATTGTCAGATTAGAGGAGAATAATAGAAGCAATCAGTCTGTAGGAGAACATATTATAGTTATTCTACAAGGCCTCCCCCTTGCACTCCTCTCCTTTGCACAGGAAGCCGTCTAGATTATGGGTACCACAACGGCGCCTATTTCTGCTGTGAAGCAATAATGTGTAAACATTACTGTGTTTCGGTCTGAAGGACGCCGTACCTAGTGAAATTACTGAGCAAATAAGACTTGGCATCTTATGTCTCAAGGTGACGAGTGCAATTGTGGTGCCGCTCAGAATGTTTGGGTTTTCCAAGAATCCTGAACGGCACTGTTTTGTAATGGGTAAATATTTTCATATTTATAATACAAATAATTCAGTCAATGACATTTCATTACATATGACCATTCAAATAATGCTGTTTTATAGATTTGGGCAATGTGTAAAACAATTAAAGCACTTTGCAATACGAATACAATATACAGTAATTGTTAATATTTTTTTCGTCTTTGCAATTTTCATCTTTAAAAATCAGTCAAGTCATCATTTTTTACTCTTTATTTTAAAAGAATATTTGTAATCATAATTGTGTTTAAAATTACTTTTGGTGAATGTTCTCTGACTGTTCGTGCTCCATTAGTTGACTCGAGCTGACTTTACTCGAATGAGCGTTACACAGCTAAACGTGACAACTCAGTTAATAGTACCCGTAAAATAAGGAGTTCGCAATGTCTAAACTAGTTGTAACGAGAAAAATAACATTTTACATATATATTATGTATTATTTTTCATGAATACTTTAAATAATATCACACATTATACTGTTATATTGATGCCCATGAGAATTTGAGTATGCAGCAATAATGAATCACAGTTTAAAAGGAAATCGTCTACACTTGGTCACGAAATATCACACCCTCGGTCAAATTCTGTCGCGGACGACGCCGTACCCACAGATTGAAACTTTCTCACAGTACATATACTCGGTGTCTTTGATGGGTATTGAGTGACGTTCCCAGAATAACAAGTTCCGTTTATAATTGGATCGCCGCTTTTAATGCTGAAATAGTTGGAACTTTCATTCATAATTTCTTATATGTACTGTATTGTTAACACGTATCTTTACTACATTTAGTTCTGTTTAAATATTGTTTTAATAATTAGACAACGATTGAACTATGTTAAGATGGGTTGAAATATTGAGGTGTTATGTGCCTTTCAAACAGAAACTCAGCTAGTGCTTGTCCACTTCTGCTTGATGCACCCCTATGGTACCGATCTAGCCAAAATCCTGTGCAAAGAGGCCTGGTTGCCGACGCCAGATTTTTTGTCATTTGTTTACATCATTCATTCATTTATAATCCTGTATCCCCTGTATAGCCAGGGCAAAGGGCATCCACGGTACCCCTCCATCGCGATCGATCCTGAGCATCTCTCTTAACTGAACTCCAGGTGTTTCCGATGTCTTTCGCTTCGTCAATGACAGTCCGCCGTAAGGTTTGCTATGGATAGCCACTTTGGTATATGGTTGCGATCCCTCCGGAGTGTGTGGCCTACCCAGATCCATTTGCGGCGTTGTGTCTAATAGTCGATCGTTGGAAATTTTGTAGGGCCAGTGAATACCTAGGATTATTCGAAGGCATCGGTTAACGAAAACCTGGAGTTGGATGATGGATGAGAGATTTGTTTACATGCCTTACATTAAAAATAAGCATTCATATAAATGCACACAAATTTACATTAAAAAGTCGCTAGCATAGCTAGTTGTTAAATTTAAACCGTCCCCACATCATCCTCTATCTACTACACACACAAGATTTCATTTCAAGTTCACTTGTTTAGGAGAGGTTCATTGTCAAACAAAAGTAAGCTTACGTCGAAGCCGTTCGTTTACAGCCACCACAAATTGAATATCCCATAAAGATAACGAAATTATAGTGCCTACTTTGAATAAAAATAATTACAAAAGCGTATAAAAAATTAAGAATTTAACACGACACTTGAAACTGTTTTCAAAAAGTTAATTTCAAGACTTAAGAACAAGACGAATATCAAAATATTACTTACGGTTAAGCTGTGACATTTTAAATTTATAGTTAACATAAATTCTTAAGTGCCAACACTTGCCTATTTGGGTCGTAAAATAATATAAAATATTCAATAGCGGTTTCCTTTTAATAAGATTAACAACTTATAGGAATTAAATCAAAGGCATAAAGATTCATTAGAGCCTTAAGTGTCTACTTGAATTAAGTAAACTGGTCATAAATACAGCTAGATTACAACCTTTAGAAAGATTGAAAAAATAATGCTTTAAAGTATGCTAGAAAAACGTGCATTTTATGATAGTTTGAAACTACATACATACTTAATATTATTTATAAGTATTTCGAAAAGGTTTCGCAGAATATTATGGAATAATGAGCCTTAAGACTCTAATTTAAGTTATCATTTAGCTTAACGCATTCATTTTTATTATCTTTCACATTTCGGATTTGTAAAGATTTCTTACCTGCTTGTTTGTTGTCAGTTAAAAAGGGGCCGAGAGTTTTTTTTATTCAATTTTATGTGTGGAAATTGAAAGATGGTCTTTAACGGCACGTTCTCTTCACAGATGCACCGCAGTTGGGGCAGATTTGCTAAACATATGTTTTACGATAGTATTATTAGAACAGAGAGAAGCAATTTCCGTAAATTTACTTCATGAAAACTTGATTACACGTAATCCTATTCAATTAAACTTTTTACTGCCAGTTTTAATGGTTGTTTTACCTCTGCAGTGCACCTGCTTGTATTCAATTACTAAGAATGATTGATGTTTCTAGTAACTTTCAACATACGAACAAATTTATCGTTGCCATCGATAGCTCGACAACTATTAATTTTATTAAAATATAGGCCTGTATTATAATGCAAAGTCATTCACATTGCTCATACGGCCTGCCTTCAAACTCTTCAATCGCTCAAAATAAACATCGATTCTACGAAATCCTTGCCTTCTCGGTTCTTAATACTACAAGGGCCACTTTGATTTATGGATACCTGACACGTTACACATCTGCCGGTTTGCTGCTTGTGTTATATTGTTATTGCTCTTCGTATTATACTACGTGTCGATTGTTGCTATAAGAGAATAACTTTTAAAGCATTTTTCTGAAAATATTTTTGAGAAATTTTATTTTTATGAAAATTACCACGAGCAGGACGTTCAGCTGGTGGTAATTTATATGCCCTGCCCATTACAATGTAGTGCCGCTCAGGATTCATGAAAAACCCCAAAACTCTGAGCGGCACTACAATTGCACTTATCACCTTGAGACATATGATGTTAAGTCTCATTTGCCCAGTAATTTCAGTAGCCACGGCGCTTTTTAGACCAAAACACAATAATGTTTACTCATTACTGTTTCACGGCAGAAATAGGCGCCGTTGTGGTACCCATCATCTAGCCGGCATCCTGTGCAAAGGAGCCTCCCACAGTAAAAGGTGGTGCTAGATCAAAGACAACAACAAAGTGAGCAACAATTGTCTCAAGGTGATAAGTGCAATTGTAGTGCCGCTCAAAGGTTTTGGGTTTTTGAATAATCCCGAGCGGCATTGCATTGTAATCAGGGCATATCAATTACCACCAGCTGAACGTCCTGCTCGTCTCGTCCCTTACTATGATAAAAAAAACCTAGCACAAGTGAGGTATGAGCGAGCGAGTGCGAGATATCGGCAATACTGCTTTCTCTTTGGTACGGCGCACGTGACTACGTGGTAATAACTGCCCGGTAATTTAAATTCTAATTTTAAATCGTCGCCTGTTTACATTGAAAGTGTCGTTGGATACCGTGGGATATAAAATTTAATTTCCATTTGTAATCGACTAATAAGAAGTAAGTAATGTTTAAAGCAGCTGGAATCCTAGCAAGAAATCCGACGGGCGGCACCCTGCGGGACGCCTCGACAATAGCAACCAAATTAAAAGCCGTAAGCGATTCAGCTCAAGCCTCGCTAAATTTATTGCTCTGAGTTTTTACTCTCGCTAATGAGATTTGAATGTTGCAACCGTTTCATTTTTTGTATTTACATCCGCGGTACGGTCACCTGACAGTGGTGCCTGTCAAGTTCAATTTTCAGACCACCATTGCATAAATTCTTTATTCGTTTATTTTATCATTTCATATCAATCGAGTTAACTTATTTCTTTTTTGTATGATGGTTTGAAATATTTTAAATTAAACACTTTTCTTATAGCTTGAAGGAAATAATATATATTGAGTGTAAGGTCATATTAGTAGCCCTGTGAACGAAGCGTTATTAAGAACCTCAAAACCCTCGAATTATTGTAGTAATTAGTGCAAACACTGCTTAAAACTATGATAGTTTTGTTAAATAGTTCCCGCCTGCTTAGCTAGGTGAATTTTCAAAGGAAATAAATTAAATTTTACAAATACAATAAAAAAATAAGTAGCCATAAACTATCCAGGATAAATCTCGCATCGAATGGTGGTAGTTTAATTTCGATACGATCAGTGGTTTAGGCTTGAAAGAGAAATTGAAAAAACATATATAAATATAGATTATAATATAAAAGTTATTTCACATAACACAGATATGCTATAATGCTTAACACCGGAAGCCGCATTACACAATAACTCTGGTAAAGATTAAAACCACAAGTTACACGTTGCTCATTAATGCTTAAGAGTTTATGAGAAGTAAAGCGAGTTAAGTTATCAATTAGTTTAAGTATAATTACAAGGCCAAAGCACATTGAACGGAAAATCTCACGGGTATAGAGTTATTAGACTTGTAACTTAAAATTACTCTTGATAGCTCTCTGATGACTCTATAATAATCTAAAATTGTTGACGTCCAGGTTCGCCATTTATAAAATTATTTACGCAAGTACTACTCAATACAACATTATAGAGAATATGGCAATAAAACAAACAAGGAACAAGGGAAAACGGCACGAAATGAAAGCATGCAGCTTTGAGATAAAGCTTATATTCCTATAAATGCGAAAGACTTCGCGGGTGGTCTAGACGGTGTTGACTGTTGATCAGAAACGGAATTGCAAATTTCGGTTTTTAATCGCTTCGCATAGCTATGTAAATTGATTGCCTGATGTGAAGCTTCTTAATGATTGGCTGCCAATGATAAATATACTCCTTATAAATTTTGCGCCAATCTGTTGGAGTTAAATAGATTAACCTTACGATGTGAGACTTATTATTAGCTAGTTATAATTGGTCTTGATTAGAAATCTATTTCGATAATTCGAATGTTACTTTATTAACTCGGTTAATATAAAAAAAAGTGTGTTTGTACTTATGTATGCACGCAAGAAGTTATTCTTCTTTGGCCTAACAAAGCAAAAATCCTTAAAATTATTTATTCCTCGTGCTATTCTACGTTTTTAGAAAGAAGAATACTGTAAAAATCTTGCAACGATGGCTTTGACAATATAACGAATACGGCTGTACGGGTTTGAACCCTTTGCTGATCCTAAAAATGGACGAATAAACCAAAAAAAACTTACGAATGTCGCAAACGTCAGAAAATTTTAGGAACCAACTTCACCCTGTTACTTTTGTGTAACAGAGATGCGCGCGCATCTTAAAATTCACTCTCACAATTCTTACATAATGCGCCTAAAGAAGTATAACTTCAAAAACTGATCATATTTGCTACGTTTAGAAATGTTTTCTACGAGGCATATTTGAAAACTGTTTCTGTAAGTACTTCTATGACACTATCCTGACAGCCCATCACTAAAAGATGAGAGGAGTAGGGACAACTATCCAACATTATTTGCGTTATTTTTTTAAATTCTCACATCTAAATTAAAATATATAACAGGCCGTCCTATCATTAATATATAACAATAAGGTGTAAGTACTTTATACACTGTAATATACTACTGTATTAGCTGTAAAGTTATAGATTTTTTTTTAAATATGAATATTGACGCGGATGAAAAAACAATCGAATAAGACAGAACAGAGAAAGGTAATAGAAGAATATCTATATTAAAAGAAGAAGATTGTCTTATTATGCAACGATCCCTCGTGTGTCTCTCACATTCACTACAATACTATTTCAGTTCGTAGTTAGAAATCACGGCATAAAATTATTAATGTCCATATTAACAAATTACTTAACATTCCTGACCTTTTATATGTTTTATAAATATTTATTTACTTTTACCATTGTTTAGTTTTTATTGTTCATCATTTTTTGTTTCAAGTAAATATAATTGATAAAATACATAATTCTACAATTACTATTACCTAATTTGAACTTTGTAATGACTTGGAATAAATCTCGTATATACAAACAATAGTATAATAAAAGTACCAATTAATTGTATTAATTATAAATGCTTATCTACGATTAGTTGGAAATGGAATTAATGATGCAATACAAACGCATCCAACCAAACCCATTAAAAAAAGCAATTCTGGAGTGACGGAGCCTCGAACAAAAGCACAATAGACGAAGAACTGAGTGCTGAGGCGTGTCGATCCTGTTTCCCTAACGTGGGAATATCGTTTTATTATAAGCGATAATTTCCATGACACAACCCGTCGCTTGCCAAAAAATAAATCGGAAATGGAAAACGATTATAGGGGTAACTTTATAGCCAATCGACCGAGGTCAAAAAGTTGAACCATAAAATTATATTGAACTGCCAAACTGTTTATTTCCGATCACAGAATTTTCAATTATGTAAACCCTTTACGATTTTAGCTGTCGCCAAACTGTGCAAACTCTTTGCACGCACGCACACATCTTCATATCGGATACAATGACTTACCGTGCCACTGTTGCTTATGCTTTTTCGGTTAGGTTTAGAACCATTAGTGATGATAAGTATAATTTATATGAAACAACGGGCAAAAGAGCGTACATGTCAGTGACTGCCTCTCATTCTCTTGCAATTAAATTGAAGAAGAAATAATGAAAGGAATTTTATACATAACTTACAAGTTCTATAGAAAAATGAATAACAATATGTTATATTCCAATAAAATAATAAACCAACTGATTCTCCAGATATCGAATTTCGATAGAAGCTCTTATCAGTGCAGAGATGTGTGTGCCTGCCTCTCGGAGTCGACAGGGTGTGGTATAAAGTCAAACATTACTCTATCAAGGACGACTGTCGATTCGTCATTCTTCACCAGACTGAATAATATATACTATACTTAGATTATTTATACATCTAGATAGACTGTGTCAGCTATGGAACGTCGAAAATAAAAGTTTAGAACGAAAATAGAGGCTCTATTTTGAGTAATTGTTGTTATACAAATCGCGAGTGTAAGACGTAGCCACGCACACTAATTTAATATTCCTGGCCTGTTTTCATCGGTTTTCTAACAGCAAGAGACTCTATCCTGACAAACAAATTATGTAAGACACTACAATATGTTTGTATGACTCCTATTATGCAAGAAATGAAATCCTAAAAGACAAACTACACTATTGGAGTTTTATGTAAATATATTTTACATTTCATTAAAAAGAGCGCAAAAATAAGAATGCTGGGAGAGTTTCTTACGCCGCTTCTTCTTTCTCAGAGTGCCATTTGTTTTCGAACCGGTAGTAGTATCTAGGATATTACAAATGACATCAAAAACTTAAGTTTAAAAACTTTAAAAATTCTAAAGGAATAAAATTTTGTGAAAATAAATGCTTTTAATATAAAATGTACATACAGACATAAAATAGACTGTTTTATATGGATTTGATAACATATCGTCGATGCCTTAGTTCCAAAGTGCAACAAGCACGGAATTCAGTAAGCTTGAGATAAGTATGAAATAATTGTTCCATAAATGATAACTTTGAAATATTTTCGCTTCAAACGGTAACAAAGTTGTTTTCTATTGGAACCCTTTTTTGAATTAATACTCTTTGGAACTGAGATATCAATATAAATAAGAATATTTAAAATTAAGTCAAAAAATTGCAACTCAAGAATGCTCGAACTAAATGAGGTGTGCGTTCAAGACAGAAGCTAAAACTTCATCAAGGCGAAGTTAATGATTCGAAGTTCAACTATTTGAATTATTATATTTACAATCACTTTATATTATAAAACAAAGTCCTCCGCCGTGACTCTCTGTCTGTCTGTTCGCGATAAACTCAAAAACTACTGCACCTATCTCATGTTGCTTACCAGTGGATGGCGTGGTTCTCGAGGAAGGTTTGAGTATATAATTTGTAAAGTTTTAGTACACATTTATGTATATTTTAACGAAATTTGTTAGCTATGTCGGAAAAAATAAGCCGTCTGGGAGCTTTGAACGAAAACGCTGTCTAAACCCTTTGAGATATAACAAAATGAAGTATGGTGGAGTTGTGTATATTATATAGGTCTACAGAAAAGTCCGCGATGATATATGTCTATCTCTTAAAGCTAACATACTATATCCATTTTAATATTTTTAAAATTGGCAATTATAAAGCGGTAATGTAAAAGACGTTTGCAAAATACGCTATTAAATAACTCTCACTAACTGTTATTCAATGTTACTTAACAATGCTAAATACTTATTTAGGATTGCTTATATCAATTAATTCTTTTTTAAAATAGTAATAATTGTAATAATGTTTAGTTTAAAATTCTAATAGTTTAGTTTAAAGTAAGTAGTAGTAAACACAATGCGCATAATTAAATGTTTTTTAAGCACAATAACTTGCAAACTAACTGTTAAAGTTTGGCAGGATATATTAATAAGTTAAAGTGTACTTATTAAATTTAAAATAAATATATTTTAAGAAATCCTTATCATTTTCTATTAGCAGAATAGTGTCTGTCGGGTAAGCTTATATAATATACAATATGGTATGTTTTTAAAGTGATAACCCTCACTTCTAGGATTAATACACAAATAAAATTTGAAAAACAAAACTTTATGAACGATGACTTCGTGGGTTCGAATCCCGCATCGTTCATAAAGTTTTGTTTTTCAAATTTTATTTATATATTACTAGCTGACCCGACAGACGTTGTTCTGTATATAATAAATAAAATAATGTTTTTATATGAATTTGTCATTAATATATCATAACATCAAAAATAACTTCGTAAATATGCACCCTGCTGTCGTAATGAAATTGTTTCACAGCAGAACTGTCAAACCGTGCGTCAATAAATTCTCTCATAGAAATTATGTATGGACACATCAAAAGAAAAACAAAATTGTTGTGTTTTTTTAATTCCGAGTATTTTCATATTTATTCACCTTTTAAACCTTCTCTGGACTTCCACAAATAATTCAAGACCTAAATTTTCCAAATCGGTCCAGCCGTTCTCGAGTTTTAGCGAGACTAACGAACAGCAATTCATTTATATATATAGATAGATAATAGATAAATAATGATTGTGTATTAATGACTCTAAGCTAAATTACTGGTGATATGAGATGCATTTTCAGCACCATTGATTTCCAATATCACATAAAAGCCCTCAATAACAAGGGTAGCTCCAATCTTATGCCAAATAACTAACCTGAACATTGCTTTCGAGAAAGAAAAACATGATTTATTGGTAAAACTTCTTCCATTACTCATCTTACCATTCGCTACTTCAATAAAAAGAATGTCTTCTCGATAATTTATTGGGAGCGATATGGATTTTTTATTACTTTTGTCTATTTCAAAATGCATTTCCTCTAACTTTTTAACGATGATTTACGATCTGTGATGAAATGTTTAGTATACCATGTATTTACGTCTTACATCTACCGTCAAAAAATTATATTTTACTGTAGTGATGTTCATTCAAATCACTTTTATAATTTATGTTATATTCCTCAACCGAATTAACCCATTTAAATCTATACTGATATTAAAACGTTGAGAATTTTCTTTTTGTTTGAACGTGCATATTTCTGGATCAATAGCTAGGATTTTTTACATATATTATCTAGATTCATAAGGAATCAGTGGGAGGCTCCTTTACACAGGATGCCTGCTAGATTATAGGTACCACAACGGCGCCTATTTCTGCCGTGAAGCAGTAATGTGTAAACATAACTGTGTTTCGGTCTGAAGGCCGCCTTCTCTAGTGAAATAACTGTGCAAATGAGAGTTAACATCTTATGTCTCAAGTGCAATAATTGTAGTGCAGCTCAGAAATTTTTTGGTTTCAAGAGTCCTGAGCGGCACTGCATTGTAATGGGCAGGTCGTATCAATTACCATCAGCTCAACGTCCTGCTCGTCTCGTCCCTTATTTTAATTTAAAAAAAGGCTATATAAAGTATAAATAAACTACACATCTCAGGTTACTTAACATATTGTATTTTTGTAAAGTAAATCGGAAAAAGAGAGCGTAACCCATACTCTATATATAGTTATTAAATGTATAATGAATGAATGAATAAAATCTCTTTATTTGTCTAATATATTTTTTGAATTTTTTACAGTTATATCACAGTAAGGCAATTTCATAGCTAATAAGCGATCTCTTTCAGGTAACTAAGAATGTAATAATTAATCAATTCAATGTGATATAAAAAATAGATTCTTAATAAATAAAAAATAGTTTTTTTTTTAAATGAGTGCATATGCGTAGCAACTAATCGTGATTGAAACATTTATATGTTCATATCTTTAAATGTATTCAAAACAATCTTTATCGTGCTATATTCGTGCTATATATCAGCTTGGTTATAGACAGTCACTCAAAGAAAAATTTAAAGAAATCAATATTATGACTGTTAATGAACAATGAACACTGACAATGGTCAGTACATTTATGAAAATTTACATTACAATTGTTCACAAAAATCGTCACCTTTTTGCTCTTAATAGTAATTTACATTATTATAACACTAGAAATAAGGGATTGCTTGTAACTAATTCTAGTAGGCTTCATAAAATACATAATAGCTTTAATATACACTTCTATAATAAAGTCCCAGCCACTGTTCAGGCTGTATCTTTAAATATATTTAAATGTTTTATAAAAAAATGGCTCCGTCGTAAATCCTTTTACTCCACTGCTGAATATCTAAATGATCGGATAGCCTAGGACTAGATTTTGATTATTTTATAGCGATAGAAATGACTGTATAATATTGTATATTTTTATTAAAAAGAGCGCATAAAAAGAATGCTGGGAGAGTTTCTTGCGCCCCTTCTTCTCTCTCAGAGCTCCATTTGTTTCCGAAGTGATAGTAGTATCTAGTGTTTATTAGATATGACATCAAAAAGAATTATAAAGGAATCAATTTTGAGAAAATAAATGCCTTTTTTGCCTTTTAATGCGTAGCTACTACTAGTGAGTGAAACATTGTATGTGTTCATATTTTAGAATGTATTCTAAAGAATCTTTATAAAATGAAAAATAAGACTATTATCCGTGTGGAACTCGGTTACAGCTATATTATGCTCCTTAGGGAGCTCTATATAGAACTGTTGAAAATGTTACCAACATGTATCCCCCTTACCAAGGGTTAAGATTAATGTATGTACAAAATTGCATTAAAATTGGTTTGGCAGTTTATACTCCAATCTTTGACATAAAAATACCTACATTTAATAAAAAAAACACAGTTCTATTCAATTGTTGTTGGAACCAAAAGTCATAATATCGTAGGAACGTTAAAATATTTTAAATTTCAGAAATTTTTATAATTACAAGAAAGCTAACAACAAAAGCCTAAGCTAAACAAGCCTAGTAATAACTATTATTTTCATTGATTAAGGCGAGTGTTACACATTTAAATAAATAAATATTTACAGGATTAAAACGCTTGCAATTGTAACTGTGTTACTAGGGGAGTGTTTTTAGGGGAAAATGCTCTGAAAAGGTCACGAAACGTCGAGTTAGCTAAAATAATAATAAAAATGTAATTTTTACGCATAAATTTATGTAAAAACACAGTAACAATTACACGCGTTTTAATCACTTAAAAATTGTTTTATTTTTTTACACTAGAACCTTCACCTTTAAGAGGCTTGGTATCCCGGCAAGAAAGTGTAAATATTTATATTATGATAAATATGATTAAGAGTATTTTTTTGCACTATGAATATAGTTATCTAGCTTCCAAAGCAATAGACTTCCATATCAAACTATATTATAATATACCTATTGATTATTATGTACTTGTATTTAAAGAATGCCTGTATTTAATAAATTGTTTCGAACTATAAAGCATTTAGTCTTATTCACGTTTATTTACAACGTGAAATGTAATATTTAAATACTTTCATCAAAATTAATAAAATGAATTACCTTTATTTTTGTGACCATGTACAGTATGCTCTATTTAGACGCACAGTTAACCACCGAATTAAAACAATATAAGCTTAGATACTTAGACACAAACACAGTTAGTTAAAGTTTAGAACAACTTCACAAAACTTTTCAAACTCACACCGTGAATACGGAACGCAGTTAGTTTGTCACCAAGCACTTGTATATCCATACGTCCGTGAAACACTACACTTTCTTGAAGTAAAAAACACACGAAAACGGGTTCGATTCGTTCGGGAACGTTGAGACGTTTGCTCTACTCGAACGCGCGAGTCTCTGTGCTCGTGTAAGCCGAGTGGCGGTGGGGCGCCTATAGACGAAAATGGCTTCACAAGTTAATTTTTTTCTCTTTCCTCCGTTAATATTTCGCATATGCCGTGCGCGGTGCACGCATGCGCTGCCCCGGCGTAGGGTTGTAACGCGATGCACCCGCGTTTTACATAAGTTATTGGGCCGTTTATCGAAGCGACTGTTTAATACCCTTTCCATGTCAGCTTTGTGCATAGCTTCCTCAATGTTCCTATTCATAGCGAGTTAGAATATTAATCAACGCTCCGAATACTTTAATCTGCCCGAAACTGAAACCGCATCATTAATCTTAATATGCTTTCAATGTTTTACGGGAAATTTACGTGGTCTTTAATACAAGGGCCTTTATGGTAACAAGATGAAATTTACTTAGTTGGGCTACCACATAGTTTGCTTACTGATGCTTTTAGGACATGATATATATATAATATTATGTACTAACTTATTGACATTTTTGAAAATATGTAGTTATGCGTAGAATTTGCTTTGTAAGCTTCATAGTCTATAGATATTATGGATTTTTAGAAAAAAATCTTAGTTATTTATAAGAAATGACCTCAGATATAACGTTTTTTTTATATATAAGAGGGGGCAAACGGGCAAGAGATGCGTTGCCTTTGGTCTTTAAGGTGGGAATATGTTCTTTTACGTATAAATCAAATCTAGAACTTAAAGAGTTGCTATAACCAAAGTGTGAACTTAACTCTGTATATAATTCTAATTTGTGCCAATATTAATGGATGATTTGGGACTTAACCCTGTAGTCTCACACACTATGTTTGTCTGTATCTCATAGATCTCTGCAAGTTTATAATACTTAATTAATTTTACAAATAATCTAATTAAAATTAAAAATAAACTAATCGATAAGTAGAAAAATGTTAATGTTACTAATTCTTGACTTACTGAACGCGTTGCTTGTGGTATTTGAGATCTGGCCATATTTTTTAGTAATTTAAAATTTTACTTCCTTAAGGCGTTTGATTATGGATTTTTTTTGCAGGTTGGGATAATTTTAGCTTTGATTTCTACATTAGAAACATTTTTTTTATGTAATAACAATTATTACTGCATACAAAAATAGACACGGTATACTAAACTTGAGCCATTATATTGAGTCAAGAAATACATTAAATACTTCAACCTGTCCCACATTCTAGCGCTTTACAAAGCGCAGGTCCGGCCACATATGGAGTATTGGTGTCATCACAGGTCTGGCGCACCCCAAGTATCAGCTCGACCGCGTGTAACGCAGAGTAACTCCGTTTTTCGGGGTCTTCACTTTGCCTTATTGAATGTCTTCCACCGCATTTAATCCAAGATCTCTAGGACCTGATCCAGCTGCCGAATTCCACGCCGAAAGGCCTTTTGCCCTGTGCTATCTCCCACGCTGTTTCATCTGCATATCTATGATATGCTGGACACCTCCAACATAAATTGCTATGCAGATAACAGCACTGATGATGCCTTGTACACGAGCCATGCAGGTCTCTTTCGGGAAATACTCGACCAGTGCCGGGAGAAACTTGTGTCTTCTATCGAGTCCCCTCTTGAGAAGGTCGCGGAATGGGGTAAATTGAACCTTGTCCAATTCAACCCCCAGTAGACGTTTGAGCGTTTACCACTTAAAAAAACCCCATTTGTCGTATCACCGCTCTTCGACAACACTTCCCTTAAAGCCTCGCCTAGTATCGGAATACTGGGTCTCGAAATCTCAAGCGATTGCCAATTTCATGGCCATCTGGAGGGCAAAGCCAAATTGGCTTCGAAAAAACTGGGAAACATTAATAGAGTACGGCAATACTTGAAGCCGGTCCACATTCTAGCGCTCTACAAAGCGCAGGTCCGGCCACACATGGAGTATTGCTGTCATCTTTGGTCTGGTGCACCCCAGTATCAGCTCGATCCATTTGACCGCGTGCAACGTAGAGCAGCTCGAATTATCGGGGACCCAGTGCTCTGTGAACGGCTGGTTCACTTGGCGTTGCGTAGAGATGTCCCTTCATTGTGTGTCTTCTACCGCATTTATCACGGTTGTGTGAGTGTTATAACTTTAAACTGATTCGTGCCGCCGAATTCCACCTTCGCACGACACGCCACAAGTTAGGATATCATCCTCACCATCTGGATGTGTGGCGGTCCTCCACAGTGCGGTTTTCAAGGAGCTTTCTTCCACGTACTACAAAGCTGTGGAATGAACTTCCTTGAGCGGTGTTTCCGGGACGATACGACATGGGTACCTCCAAAAAAAGCGCGTAAACCTTCCTTAAAGGTCGGCAACGCTCCTGTGATTCCTCTGGTGCTGCAAGAGATTGTGGGCGGCGGTGATCACTTAACAACAGGTGGCCCGTACGTTCGTTTGTCCTCCTATTCCATAAAAAAAAGGCCAGCAACACTCCTGTGATTCCTCTGGTATTGCAAGAGAATGTGGGCAGCGATGATAACTTAACATCAGGTATCTCTTTTCCTTTTCCTCTTTATTCATAAAAAAAATACAGCGTTCTGTTGGGTTGCAGCTCGATTTCCAGATCCACAGAACATTACAGGTTACTATTTAAACTCAGGTTACCCGCTGCTTTGCTTTTCTCCTATTCAATTAAAAGAGAAACAGGGCGTTGGCACATTAAATACCTTTGAGATGCACAATAAATAGTGAATATTTACGTCTAACTAGCGGGTGGATTTTCTGTAACTTGCGTACCAAACTCGAAATCTTTACTGCCTAGGAACGGGTTAAAGATGCAACCCGTTCCTAAAAGTCAGATGTCAGAAAACGCCCAACCAATGAGCTTTTTAAAACTAAAATGGAATTCGAAACAATTGCACGTGAACATAGTATATTTAAAACAGGATAATTTTATAAGACTACATTCATACAACCTCTACTAATATAATTCTTCTCAATGTTCTATCAATTCTATCATCACATGTAAGAAATAAAATACTTCTAAAATACGGACAATCTGGAATCCTGAAAAAAAGTTCTTAATAAGTTGACCGGTATAGAAAAAAGTCTCCATTTTCTGAGTAATTTCAAGAAATTCTGTATATATAAAATAATTTTAATACTTCTAAACCATCATAGAATTCATAAACCATTCACTGGTGGCTCGTCTGTGGTTTTTACGCTTCAGCGTATTGTCAACAATTGCTTTGCAGAAAGCTCTGGATCTCGAATTTGCATACAGTTCCCATGTGGATGTCAATCGAGTCCGCATCTGCTTGTACAAAGTTACTTTGTTTTTGCCGCTTTTTCTTTCATCCTGTCACACGAATCTATCTTAGATGACCTAGGGAATTTATGAGACATAAAATTGAAACTATGCATGTTATGAGACTTTTCCCCGAATAAAATATTTAGGTAAACATGTCTGAAATTATGAAACAATTTTGGTATAGTTGTCATTTTTTTATGGAAGAGGAGCATCAACGAGATCGCTGGTCACCTGATGGGAAGTGATCACCGACGCCCACACTCGATTGCAAATATAGAGGAATTACCCAGCCATATCGTATTGACCTGGGGAGACCGTGTATGGATGTATATTCTAATTATGTTTGTCGCGTATGATAAGAAAGTGGATTTAGTCCAGCAGGAAAAAAACGTGGTACAAGACTAGGTTAATTATGTTTTCCAGTTAATGGGCCTGAAGTTAGACGGATCCGAGCTGTTACTTTTTAAGAATCGGATGGATAAGGGCTGACTTCCATGAATTCTAAACTATGACTTTTGAATAAAAGTAGCGTCAACACATTTGCCAACTCAGGGCGTTCTGAGCACGATGGGAGAAATCCCTTCCGACCTATTTGACTTCCAGATGTTCAAGGGAAACAGAGCTCGTCTAAGAGTTGTCTGTCTTAACTCTACTTCATGCATAGAGCTATTGCAGAATGTGACGGTCTTTCCCTTTGTCGTAACTGTTTAGTTTGAGGCAAAGAGAGTATCCAGAACAACCGCCGCCTCCTGTGCCATATGGGCCAGGGTGACATTTCCCATGCGCAGCGGCGGCAAGGACAGCTAGCTGAAGTTATGAAGAGGCAGTTTTCTAAAACAGAATTTACTTGCTCCGAACGGGTGTTTTGAAAGCTGCTTGTCGATTTGACGACGTGCATACATTTACATTTGCCACATTATGTATATGGAGACATGGTTATATTTATCTTCTAAGCATTGCAGTTCAGATCCTTTCTGTCCATCTTTACAATCCAGGGTCAAGACAGCTGTAGTTTGCTGCTTCTATGCGCGATATTTGTTAAAATCTACAATTCCAAACCCTGAATTAACCGAGACGATGACAGCAGATATTTCTCTGTAACAAACGAAGCTAAGAATAACGAAAAGATAAAAACGGTTCTGAGACAACACTAATAACATATTTTAATGGTACTTTAAGTTCAAGAGTTGTATAATAAAAAAGCATGGTATCCGATGGATGAGAGACGAAAAAATAAGCAACTAATAGGTGAGGCGAAAAAATAATTGCGTTGAAGGAGTTCTCTGAAGCCAATCTACCGGCGTCAAAAACAATGGCAGAAAAATAGGGAGCTCTTTGTCTCTGTGCCTTATTATTTGGATAAAATATGACAAAATTAATTCAAATAGAGTGGTGAATACGGAGGCAAGTTTATATAAGTACTGAGGCTTAAAAAATAATCTTACTGATTATGTCACTTATACCAAAGAGAATTTAACCACTACGTTCTTCTTGACTTCTACGATATCAAAATATCCTTAGATTAACTACATAAGATCACAGAAAAGCAGAAGGAAAATAAAATTTAAACAAAGTAAGTAATTATTCTCCCTTTGAGACTCACAGCGAATTTACGACCCTTTTGTTGTTGAAGGTATTATCAATAGGTCGTTCACAGCTGTGGTAAAATGACGTCACATTAAAGTGTCGTTATTA
The DNA here is from genome assembly GCA_949711755.1 of Leptidea juvernica. Taxonomy (NCBI): domain Eukaryota; kingdom Metazoa; phylum Arthropoda; class Insecta; order Lepidoptera; family Pieridae; genus Leptidea; species Leptidea juvernica. The sequence goes on from CATIXQ010000011.1 coordinate 10,038,738, forward strand.
ATTCAATATAATTTCAATTCAATTGATAAATTTAATTTAAACAATAAACATTTCAAAATTATCTGACATAGAATAAGGTTGTTAAGGTTATAGTATAATGAAATTTATAACGCTATTTTTAAAATTTGTGCAATTAGATATTATTATATTGTGTCTGCACAACTGCACACTGCCTTTATGGCGTGAAAAATGAGATAATTTGAACAGTTGCGGAAACCAAATTGAACTTTCCTGGATAAAAGAATAAATACTAATATAAATGCTATACAATCCGTTCTACAAATTTTGGAATGAGCATACTTGATTGGGTTTTCCAGGCCTATATGAAATGGGGTCATACCATAAAAATCTAAATAAGAAGGTGATAGATGACTGCACATATACATACATTATACGATTGCACCGCTCCGGATATTGAGGAATTTGTACTACACTGAGTTTCTTGCGCCCATTCTTCTCAGCTCTGAGGCAGTCTCTTTTGAATGGGTGGTAGTTTTTGACGTTCAATAAGTGATTTTAAATCCTATTTTGAATAAAAATATTTGAATTTGAATTTGAATTTGAATTTGAACTGGTGCGTATAATAGAAGCAATACCAATTATTTAGGTATCTCATAGTGAAATACTATCGCCTTACATTTTATTTCAACATACAGCAGTTTAGTTTAACAAGACGTACAGGTGTAATAATTTTTATTAGTTAAGTTGCAGATTGTGGCAGATATTCCGCAGTTTTACTAAAATATTCTATATTTACGCGTTGTTTCACGTCCACTATTCCGATTAATACTAAATCACTACTTTCTCGCAGGTGCTCTATAATTCACCTTCACCGTATTTTAACGTGGCTATATTATTTGTGGTTCCTTAATATTTATATTTCTATTGTTCATGTCTACACTATATTGTCATCATCTACCATAAAATATTTAAATAAATAGTTAATATATATAAATCTAGTGTCACGACGTTTGTTTCCAGTGCACTCCTAAACTACTGAAACTAATGAACGGATTTTAATGGAGATTACTTCATGAAGTGCAGTTTAGTCCAACTTGAGAGATAGGATAGTTTTTATTTCGATTTGGGACCCATAACTATTTTTATTTGTAATATCTGTTTTGTATGGACATATTTTCTATAAGAGAATTTATTGACGGACGGTTTGACAATTCTGCTGTGAACCAATTTCGTTATACAAACAAACAAACAAAAATATTTTTATTTCATAGGTAACTTGAATTACACTTGAAATATGTCTTTTTTTTTCTTACAGCTCCTTCGGAAGGCAGATTTCCTTAGAGAAGAACGAGCAAGAAACTCTAAGGTTTCTCTTTTCAAAACTGAATGATATTACAGATTCTTATTTTAAAATTAATTTTACAAATCATTTCAATTACAATATATGCAAAGTGATGCAACCAAATACACAAACGTCAGTTACTAAATGTCTTACACGAGTAAGGAACAGGGAGCAACGAAATAATTCTTGAATTTATAAAATACTAGCTGACCTGTAGCTACTACAGACGTTGTTCTGTATATAATAAATAAAATAATGTTTTTATATGAATTTGTCAATAATATATCATAACATCAAAAATTACTTCATAAAATATGCACCCTGCTGTTGTAATGAAATTGTTTCACAGCAGAACTGTCAAACCGTGCGTCAATAAATTCTCTCATAGAAATTATGTATGGACACATCAAAGGAAAAACAAATTTGTTGTTTTTATTTAATTTAGCAGCATTTTCCTATATATTCACCATTTTACCCTTCTCTGGACTTCCACAAATAATTCAAGACCTAAATTTGCCAAATCGGTCCAGCCGTTCTCGAGTTGTAGCGAGACTAACGAACAGCAATTCATTTTTATATATATAGATTATTGACAAATTCATAAAAAACAGTATTTTATTTATTGTTTTCAGATCAACTCCTGTCGGGTCAGCTAAAGAATATAGAACTAATTAAAAATTCGAATTCCCTCAGCAACAATAAAGTTTGTTAAATCGTAAATGATTGCTTATAATTGCAAATGAAATTTCTCAGAAGTAATATCGAGTTGCACATGACTCTATCAAGCGTTATCTGTATTACCATCGTAGAGTTCTACGAAAATATCAACATTGTATAATGACTTTATAAATTCGAAACAATGCCTGTAAGGTGGTTTCTGTCGTTCACGAATCGTAAATAGTAGTTTTAACCAACGGTTAAAGGTTAATTTTAAACGTTATAAATATATAAAGTTTCTTATATAATTTAGAATGTCATAAGCATAGTGTAAATAATTTAGAACTTACAAATAATAATAATAATAATAATAATAATAATTCCTTTATTTCAGGCTACAAGGCTCATAAAATAAATACCTTATAGTCTAACATACATATGATATATAACTTAAATCTACGTCACATTTTCGCGGCGATGTGAGGCGCGGGTTCGATAGCTTCCCGCGGTCGGCGACGTCCGCGATACTTGCGGAACACGACCCCCTTCGGCCACAGCTGCACGTCCAGGAAGGTTGATATATGTTCTGTCGGGACGCAACAACAAAAGAATTGAAGTCTACTGCGTGACCCGTCACCAACTTTTCGACCCCCAACCGGAACCTTGTCTTCTCCACCTAGTACTGAACAATGTCAGAGGCCTTGGTGGTGTGGTGAAAGCGAGAGGCGTAGATATACGTCGCTGGGATTACAGGACGCAGGACTGGTTCTGTCCTATCGGTGGACAAAGGAACTTGTAAATTGACTTACACAATTTCTAAAAAATAGTTGTAAATTATCTTTTTATTTTGAGTTAAATAACGTTCTATTTAACGAACGTTCCTCTTGTATATAAAAATATTAAATTGTATATAGTGTTTTACTGTTAAAGTTTATTCTAATAGAGGGAATCTTTTATATTAATTAACTTGATGATAATAGTAGTAGGTAATTATCGCCCCTTATATGCAACAATACAGGAGTATCCAGAGCAGTTTGTACTATGTCTAAAGTATGTCTACATATTTAAATCATCTGCTCTAAAAGAAAAAAAAATTGCACAATAATAAAAATAACAGTGATAGTTAACGAAGATCTACGTGGCCATATTGTCGCCTAAATGGTCTAGTACAAGTCAGGAATTTTACCAGTTAAAGGCTCCTTTGCACAGGATGCCGGCTAGATTATGGGAACCACAATGGCGCCTATTTCTGCCGTGAAGCAGTAATGTGTAAGTATTGCTGTGTTTCGGTCTAAAGGGCGCAAAAACTAGTGAAATTAATGGGCAAATGGGAGTTAACATCTTATGTCTTAAGGTGTCGAGAGCAATTGCAGTGCCGCTCAGAATTTTTGGGTTTCTCAAGAATCCTGAGCTACACTTCATAGTAATGGGCAGGGCGTATCAATTACCATCAGCTGAACGTCCTGATCGTCCCTTAATTTCATTAAAAACATATTCAACCTATTCAAATAAAGAACTGCCGAATAACGGACCGTATTAACATAGTACAACGCGGTATGACTGTCAGTTAAAATTATTTTGGGGAAATAGAAGTCGGAGTTAAAAGCACGGAAGTTGTGTTTCGAAGTGTTAAAACACAGTTTTGATGTGCATTCACAGCAGGGCCGACCGTGATTGTCGGTTTGCGTGTGCCGACTTGATAACGAAGCTAAAAGCAAAATCTGTTACTATTCGTGGATATGCCCGATGTTGAACAACTGACATCTGCTTATAATGTGCATATTATTTTGAGCATTATGCTGTGTTTATGTGAACTTAAATTAAGATATTCCTTCATTTTAGTAGTTTGCTTATTAAAATTGCTATTGTTTGAGTCTTACCATACTTTTACCAGTGGGAGGCTGCTTTGCACAGGCTGCCGGCTAGTTTATGAGTGCGGCCTTTGCCTGCCGTGAAGCAGTAATGTGAAAACATTATTTTGTTTCAGTCTGAAGGGCTAGTGAAATTACTGGGCAATTGAGACTTAACATCTTATGTCTCAAGGTGACGAGCACAATTGTAGTGCCGCTCAGAATTTTTGGGTTTTTCAAGAATCCTGAGCGGCACTGCATTGTAATGGCCGAGACGATCAATTACCATCCGCTGAACGTCCTGCTCGTCCCGTATCATATTTTCATAAAAAAAAGTATTTGGTGTTTTTTTTTTACGTTTAATAAGTTTCGTAGTCGATAATTAACTAAATTTTTTTCATACTTAATTTCGTTAAGCTGTATAATTTATGGGAAAATGAACAAACAAACTTACGTGTCAACTAGATCTCGTGTGATAAGTGATCACCGCAGTCCATTCTACTCTCGCCACGTGACACACCAAAAGTTGCAAACCTTTACTCAGTTCTACAAAAATCACTCATGTTGTATTAACTTGGAAATAAAAATATATGTCTTTATTCAGAGAGTAGAATTTACATATATATTTACATACAATTCTTAATTAAATATCTGTCACTATCTGTTTGTCTATTTACAAAGGCCTCTTCCAACTTCATCTTTATCTATCCTAGATCATGTCTTGCCTGCTATCGTCCTTAGTTCGTCTCTGACCATCTCCCGTATTGTCCCGCCCCTCCCCCGTTTCCATTGACTTGGAAATACCATGCAGAAAATTTCAGTCAACAGTTTGGTTGCATATGGAAAAAAAAAGTCTTTTAAGCCTCACCGTGGCAGTAATGAGGAATACTTACCATATCCAGAAAGAAAAATACTGAAGATTGTGGCTAACAATCTGGTTACACAGCTCTACGGTACACTTACTGTGATAAATGTGATTGATGGCGTGCAATGAAGCCATATTATGTCTAGGTAATGCCAAGTGATTAAGCAGCTTCTTACCAGGTTCTTTTATTTGACCGCATATTTAATGCAGTCAAATAGAAGCGTTGCCTTGATTCTTGGCGGTGCGTAGAATTGGGTTCCTCTCTGCATCTTCTACCGCATATATCACGGGGAGTGCTCAGAGATGTTCGGGTTTATACCAGCAGCCGAATTTCACCACCGGATTACATCAAAATGTAAAATTCCACCCGCATCCAATTGACGTCTGGCATTCCACAACCACGCGTGTTACGAAGAAATTCTTGCCTCGCACAGAAATTATGTGGAATCAATTATAAGATGCAGTTTTCCCGAATCCACTTAAATACCTTCAAGTATTATAAAGAACATACTCTCACCTGGAAGGCTGGCAACGCATCTTTTGACCGCTGGTTTTGCGGATTTTAATGGGGCAGTTGTCTCACTACATCCTATCAAGTCATCATATGAAATATAGCTGGAACATCATTTTAAAGAGCGCTAGAATGTTGTCGATATATTTATCTCTATAGATTCTTCGAAGCCAATTTATCTTTGCCTTCTAAATGACCGCGAAATTGGCGATCTTTTACACTACAATTTCAGGCCCGCTTATTTGAAATTGTCCGTTAGAACATAAGCTATGAATGAATATTACAAATAAGTGAACACACACAGTGGGTACTTTGAATTCCGAAGAATTTAAAAAAACGTTAGTTTTTTAAGATGAAGAACTACTTTGTTTTTGTTTCAATTTCTCAATTGAATCGGAAAACCAGGGGTTGAGATTATAAATATAACTATTATGTGAATAATTCTGTATTATAATCAATGTCTCTCAATTTATAGTGGAAATATTCTGATTGATTGATTTTCATAGCCTCGTATCTTTTAGTCTGAAAATTTCAATTAAATATAAAATATCGCAAAGCATATTATAAATTTCGTTTTGATAAATATGTGATTGAAGTATTCTTTGATGTTGTTATTACTATAAGGGACATCATATTTTTGAAATAGAGTCAATTTATCAGATATTATGTTATGAGAATAATGACTTACTTTTGACAGGCTACCAGCGACGTAAAGTTAGTACCAACGATAATATTTATTAGCTAAGAAATTATACAAAACATTAATATATTGTCTAGTTTAGATTTCCTCTGTATTCTATTTTATATACTGTGCTTTATTTATGTATACCGTAGCTAAGTGGGGGAGGTAAGTTACCAGTGGAAGGCTCCTTTGCACAGGATGCGGGCTAGATTATGGGTACTACAACGGCGCCTATTTCTGCCGTGAAGCAGTAATATGTAAGCATTACGGTGTTTCGTTCTAAAGGGCGTCACAGCTAGTGAAATTACTGGGCAAATGAAACTTAACATCTTATGTCTCACGGTTACGAGCGCAGTTGTAGTGCCGCTCAGAATTTTTGCGTATTTCAAGAATCCTGAGTGGCACTACATTACCATCAGCTGAACGTCCTGCTTATCTAGTCCCTTATTGTCATAAAAAAAGTTTAAGGTGAAATTTATCATAATTATATTATGTACATTTTACATCTATTTCGGAAAAGTTAGGCTTAAACAAGAAGTGCTGGCAAAAAGTCTTTGCGGCTCTTTACATCGACAAAAACTTACAACTTCAGTATCATACATAAATTACTTGTATTGTCAACATTTAATCGTAATTTAAAAATACTCGAAGATTCATGTGACGAGAGCGGTAGGATATTGCGAGGAAGATTCAAGTAAAATACAAGTTTAATCAAAAGACAGAGTTCAGAAATGTCCTCGAGGAATTTGAAAAAGTCGTACATTCCTAAAACAAAAAAGCTAAGCTAAGACTATCCTTCCATTTCTTTCTAAATGATTAATGAACATTAAAGCTTTATGACCTACATACAATACGTAAACACGAACATGGATTTGTATAATTTATGCAATTTATATACTAACTTATCTTAATTAAGGTAGCACTTGAAGTAATAAACTCTGTTAATACCGTTATAACTTACCTTAACATTCTCAATTTGATGTTGTGTTATGTTTCGAAAGATTTTTTATTTTAATACAATAATATTAATAAAATAAGAATAAAATAATGCCATAATTAATTATATTTTACTTTTAAAAATATGTCAGTTCAGCTCCAAACTTCACACAATGGGGTCACTGAAAATCAGTGTTGTGCTCATAATGTATGGACACAACTATAACTGAGTGGACTCCAGTTTTGGAAGACCACTGCCACATCAAGTTTTGCTTTTGTTTCTTTTGTATTAAGTTAAGTATTAGATTAAGCATATATTTTGTTCTCATTAACTTTTTTGTGTGAATGTGTCAGTTTTTCTTCCGAAATAAATTCATTTTCATTTCATTTCATTTCATTTGATTCAGTTTTCGTATTGAAGGAAATGATTACGCTTGAAATAAATATTTTTTAATTTTGTAATAACTCGTAAAAAATTTAAATAAATTATGCCATATGATATGCATAACATATCTAATGTAATTCAAAAATCGAGTGGTCGCTAGATGGCACGGATCATACACAGCATGACGTTAGTGGGATTGTTCATATAAGTTCATAAGGACATTGAGGAATTTGCTAGAAACTGTGACAATCATAATGTTAACACGAGGATCAAACATAAACTGATTTATGTCTACTAATCGGCTCAGTCGAGTTAGTCAGACTTTTATTGGGCGATGTATAATATGATCCCAGAAAATGTACAAAACAAATGTGTTACGAAATTTAAGTGAATGGTTAAGACACGTTTGTGTGGGAAAGGTTATTATAACATAAACGATTTACTTCAAGAAACCACAGACTGGGAATGGAGCGGGCACCCTCATGCTCTTTAATTATAATTTTTTATTGTAAGATATTACACTGTAATCCACATTTTTATAAAAAAAAGCCCGCGGAGTTTCTTGTCACCCGTTCTTCTCAGGTCTGAGGTACTCTATTTTGAATGGGTGCATGTTCAATAAGTGATTTTGAATCCTATTTTGAATAAAAATATTGGAATTTGAATTGAAATAAAATAAGCCTTCACGATTGGCTATAAATAAAAAACCTTCGTTTGGGTAAAACGCGCGTTATGTGATTTCGCAAAAAAAACATCGAAGCCGTATTTTTTTAAATCTACGCTCGATTTGATGATATCAAATTAAAGATCAACGAAATATAGAATTATATGTTGGCAAATGTTAAATCAAAAGTATTCATTCAATATTTCAGTTATCTAGTATTTCATTTTTAGAGTACGATACAAATGACGAAAGGCCGGAACAACTGTCTTGACAACACATCGCCAACGATTTTTATAATAAAAAAATAGAACCCAGCTAACGCTAAAATTCACAAATGAACAAAAAATATGTGAAAAAAATCGTTGGGAAGCTAAGAAACTGAGACACTGAAATAGCTACGAATCCAAGTGGAGAAAAATGTACCCAGAGGAATTAATGAGAAACTCTGGTCGGCTTTTTAATCCTCTTGACTAACATAAACAGAGCAATTGAAATTACCAACGATCGGAACGAATGGGAAACCATAAACAAAGTTATATTATTTCTATTTCGACATAATAAATTTATCCCTTAAAAGTACCTCTTATTGATAATATAATTAAAAATTTGCGGAAATTATTTGGATTCATCATTAGGAAGGAATACAGAGAACTTTAGAATGGTTTTTATTGGACTGGCATTTTTTAACTCGCTGTTTCGAAGCAGATTTCAATACTGTCCTATTGCATGGAACCTATATTATCAAACATATAAGAATATGGTAGAGAGAGTCCAGAAGAAGTTTTACGGCATACAAGGACCAAATATTCAAAGTTTTAAGTTAACACATACACCAATGTCCTAAAATTACACAAGTGTTCTCTCTTTCTTGAAAAATATTATAGATGTAGGGATCGATTGCCCAAATCTGTTGAATAGGGTTCGATTGGCGATACCAAAGCCTAATTCTAGGTCACATATTATGAACAAGCTAATTTTCAGGCCTAGATCGATCAGGCTCTTGTGTAGAATAGTTGTCACCTACCAAAATTTGGTTAAAACAGCTGCCATAGATATAATTTGACACTCCGCCCCATGTTTCAAAAATGAAGTTAAAAAATTTATAACAGTACTGGTTAGACATTGTTCGTAGTTATTGTTTCTTTTTGTTTCCTTCTTTATTATGTAAGCACTTACTAATTTTTTATCACCCTTTTGCTTGTATCTTTGTTTTTGTTACATATATATGCCAAGATGGCAAGCAACCTAATGGAATGGTGTATGTGTTAACTAAAATACTTTAAATATTTTGGTACTTGTGTACTTAGTGCCGTAAAACTGACAGTATTCAAATCTGCTTTGAAGCAGCGGATTAAAAAATGCTAGTCTAGTAAAAGACATTCTAAAGTTCTTTTTATTCCTAAAGATGAATCCAAATAATTTCAGCAAATTTGTCATTTGTCATTTGCTAATAAGCAATATGAGGTATAAATGTTATGGTATAAATTTAATATGTCGAAAAAGGAATTATATTACTTTGTTTATGGTTTCCCATTCGTTCCGATCGTTGGTAATTTCAATTGCTCTGTTTCCGTTAGTCAAGAGGATTAAAAAGCCGACCAGAGTTTTTTATTAATTCCTCTGGGTACATTTTTCTCCACTATTCTATTTATTACACAAGTGTTCTCTCTTTCTTGAAAAATATTATAGATGTAGGGATCGATTGCCCAAATCTGTTGAATAGGGTTCGATTGGCGGTACCAAAGCCTAATTCTAGGTCACATATTATGAACAAGCAATTATTTTAAAACAGTGTCCCAGTTTTTTAGCTTCCCAAAGATTTTTCTCATATACTTTTGTACAATTGTGAATCTTTAGTGTTAGCTGGGTTTTATTATAAAAAAATGGTTGGCGATGTGTTGTCAAGACAAGTATAAATATAAAAAGATAAAATAAAAGTTTATTGGAGTCAAGATTGTTTCAATGATTGATGATGCGATTTTATTACTCTCATAGCTTAATTAACTGTTTTTATTATTTTATTTTATTAATCACGTACATCGTGGTGTTTACACTAATAGATAATATAAAATAATTCTTTGTTCTGAGCTGTTTCGTGTTCTGCCATCTTACTTGTATTATCGTTGTAGCATTTTTTTTTTAAATAAACCTATAACGAGTAACTAGCAAAAAAAAAACACAAGACACCTTTTAATTAAATTATGTATTTAAATATACTAAATATCATTTATAATGAATGACTATTTGGTTTTTATAGTTGTAGCTTTAGTAATCTAAGGGTATTTCGATGTTTTCTTGTTTATAACAGAAGCTGTATTTTGCACTGCAATTAATCATCACCAACTGACGTAACTTGGACTTGAGAGTGACCCAGAGTGTGTACGCAAGTGGCGTCCCACATCAGCGCTCTTTTCCCGTTCCCAAGCCACTAGGGTGATTACGTCAGGACGCTTGCCATCGCGGTATATATATACATATTTCTTGAATTCGAGCTCAGTGAGTCCTAGTATACCTACTGTTTTGTATTTTATTGTAAAATTGAATACGAAGGCCTACGAAGGAGCCCTTAACTCTAGCTAACTTATTAAAATGCAAGTACAGTTTATTCTTTCTTCTTGGATTGAATGATTTCAAATCACAATTATTATTGAATTTGGTATTTTTTTTTAAATTCATAATTTATATGTATTGTGAGGGAAGGGTTAGGATGTTTATCAACTTGATTGTTTCCTGAAGCGAGTCTCTTGGTCGCATATCCTTGGGTTTAATATCCATTATGTTATGTTATTTAACTGTGTGGTTGTGGTTTGTTTTCAATAAATTGTTAGTCTAATCAATTGTAGGCAGTCGATGCCGCTAAGCATACCAGATCGATCAGGGACATCTGCTTGAAATGCAAACACACACACCTTAATAAATTATGAGTACTGAAAGGCATTTCTTGAGCTCTCATCACTTCATCAAATAATTTCAAATTCACGAGGAGAGCTTGTTGCTACTAGACAACAGTTTTTAATTCGCTGTACACCTCATCCAAGTTTGTAAAGTTTGAAGGCGTTTGCTTGTTGATATTCATGACATCTCAGAAGCTCCGCTGAGCCACTTTACAAAGCTCCGTCAGCTAAATTGGTTTATTACTCTCACGGTAATATTAAGCTTCTCATAGTCTTGTGTATTGCGTCAGAATGCACTAGTTGTTGAGAATAATATCGTTGCGTTTCGCTAGTTATTGTTAACTGGAGATAGAAACACCGCCTTTATATTAATATAAATTGTATTTTATATAAAATACTTTTACTAACAGCCGGAAGACGTCAACTGCTGGACAAAGGCGTCCACAAAGATTTCCACGACGATCGGTCCTGCGCTGCCCTCATCCAACGTATTCCGGCGATCTTGACCAGATCGTCGGTCCATCTTGTGGGAGGCCTACCAACACTGCATCTTCCGGTACGTAGTCGCCATTCGAGGACTTTACTGCCCCAACGGCCATCTGTTTGTCGAACTGATGATGACTATTTCTATCGAATAAAATTAATTTTTGCGTTTATCTTACGGGTTTCCTGATTCTAAGTGACCACCGCCACATTCTCTTGCAACATTAGATAAATCACAAGAGCGTTGCCGGCCTTTTAGAAAGGTATACGTGCTTTTTTGAAGGGACCCATTGGCCTATCGTTCTGAAAACAGATCCAGATGGTGGGGATGATATCCTAATTTGTAAAGTGTCGTGCGAAGGTTGAATTCAGCGACAGGAGTCAGGTCGAACAGCTCTTCAGAACACTCCCCGTGATAAATGCAATAGAAGATATAGAATGAAAAGATGTCTTAGACCAATAAAAATTAACTTATTTTACACCTATAACAACTAAATCACTTTAGACCAATAAAAACTAACATCCTGTAGAAAAATAAAAACAAACTTACCTTAGACCAATGAATACTAACTTATTTTAGAAAAAATAAAAATTATTTTACTCAGGCCAATGAAACTAACTTACTTTAGAGTTTAGATCAATAAAATACTATTTGCTTTTGCGTTTTTAACCAACGGCTGTCGTCAACCAGGTACTCAGAGCAGTGCCGTAGTTAGTGAAAATACTGCATTTTATGAGAAGCGCTATCGAGGTGCCACTCATAATTTTGGGTTCAATCAAGAAATGCATTGTGATGGGCAGGACAAATACCTATTACCAATTTGGTCACTCATCTGGTATCTCATAAAACGAAAATAAGAAAATAAACGGCCATTTAAATTTAATTTTCAATTGCACGTCTATTCTAAGCGTTTTATTTTATATATTATATCTAAATAAAGTGTATTGTACTAACAAACCTTTTTTTTATGGAATAGCAGGACAAACGAGCGTACGGGTCACCTGGTGTTAAGTGATCACCGGCGCCCACATTCTCTTGCAACACAAGAGGAATCACAAGAGCGTTGCCGGCTTTTAAGGTAGGTGTACGCGCTTTTTTTGAAGGTACCCATGTCATATCGTCCCGGAAACATCGTACAAGGAAGAAAGCTCCTTGAAAACCGCACTGTGGAGGACCGCCACACATCCAGATGGTGGGGATGATATCCTAACTTGTGACGTGTCGTGCGAAGGTGGAATACGGCGGCAGGAATCATGTTAAACAGGTCTTCGGAACACTCCCCATGATAAATGCGGTAGAAGACACACTTTTACTTTACAACTTCCTAAGAAACCTTACTATTTACTACTATTAAAATACTAATTTTGATTTTTCCAAAATTTATGAACGATGTGGGCTTCAAACTCGCGCCTTTTGGATAACGTCCTAGCGCACTTTCCAACTAAGCCAACCGTCCGCATGCTGCATGACGATTTTGTAGCTTCATCTATATAATCTACTTTACAGTTGATAACGTGCTCAAACCCAACAATTGCGTATTAGTAAATTGGCGTGAGATGTTGCTATTTTAAATCTTAGTATTATAGATTTAGAAAAATTAATACACTTAAAAAAAAAGAAAATTCAAAATTCAAATATATTTATTAAAATAGGATGTGACATCACTTATTGAAAGTCAAAAACTACCACACATTCCAACAAGTATGCTTCAGACCTGAGAAGTACGAGGGCAACAAACTCAGCGGGCTGCAAATTTATAGCGCAAAATCAAACTTTTTATTTAATAGCCTGAGGGCGGTCGCTCCATTCCCAATCTGTGCGATAGTTAAGAAAGTCATTTATGTTATAGTAACATTCACCAAACAAACGTTTTTTAACAATTCTTTTGAATATCAAATCAAATCAAATCAAAATCAGTTTATTCATGTAGGTCACGGAAATGATATTTATGAATGTCAAAAAAAAATCTTATTGAATCTACCGCTACTTCGTAAAGGGTTGAGCTAATGAGAAGAAGTAGCAAGAAACTCATTGCCACTCTATCCTATCGTAATACATTTGTTTTGAACATTTCCTGGGATCTTGTTGTAAAAGCATATAAATCGCCCGAAAAAAGACTTACTAACTAGACTTAGCCGAGTAGTAGGCATTGGACGTTAACGGCTGTTCCTGGTGTTAAAATTATGGTTAGGACACTTTCTAGCAAATTCACTTACAAACTGTTTTATATTACAATAAGTTTTATTCCGCATAAATTCACATTCTCTTAAGATAATTATTACAAGTCTCAGTAATCTAATTTCTTAACAGGCAACCGTTCCTTTTATAAATTCTTACACTGGTAATTTCACCATCAATAGTATTTTCAGAGGACACGAATAAAACCACCAAAACGAAATTGCATATAAACGGGAGTGCCTTCATCCGAGTTTTGTTTTACGATTTTAATAAACAAAAGAAGAAATAGGTAAAGTTTGGGGCGTGTTTATTTTACTAATACACAAATACAACTAAATATAATTAAGACACGCAAACTTACCCCGCCGTACGAGGTCATTGTCCTATAACATAATTAGAAATTGAAAATGATGGACAATGAATCAAATGCATGCAGTAATGACAATAATTTTAATATAAATATATTATGAACTTAAACATTAAACGTTAACAGAGGAATATTATTTTCTAAATTGCTGGTTTGAAGTCGCCTTAAAGATAATATAAAATAATAACTACAGTCAAAGTAGACTAAAACTATTGAAAAACAAAATACATACATACATTCACACTCACGCCAGGCAGAGACAATAGAATGCCATTTGCTTCTATCCTTACAAACTTCACGCGCTTCCACTACATTCATTACTCTTTTCATACATGCTCGAAGGTTTCAGGTGCTTCGGACCTCTCCTTTTCTCAAAACGTCCCCAATTTGGTCGACGAATGTTCTACGAGGTCTCCCGCGACCGACTTACCCACACACACTTGCCTTATATATTTTATGCATCAATAATTCGCTCCACGTGTCCAAACTATTTCAGCATTCCTTTTTCAGTCCTTGTCACAACATCCTCTTTTAAACCACAGCGCGCTCGTATTACCGCATTCGGAATTCTATCAGTCAGTCTTACCCCACACTTTTTTTTTTATGCTTCTTCTGCCATACCCAACTCTCACTTCCATAGATTAACGTGGCGACAAGCACTCCATTACACACAGCCATTCGCGCTTCTATTGGCACAGTCCGACCGTTTATAAAGGCATGCAGCGCTCCATTCACACAGTTTCCCGCAGTCACTCTCCTTTCAATATCACCTTCATATCTTCCGTCTCTTGTAAACATGCTACCCAAATATTATAAATATTCTGTAACTTGTTCTACCCTTTCAATCGTGATATTACACTCAGTTAACCTTTCATCCTTCTCAAACACCATCACTTACAAACATAAAAAACAAAATATTTATAAGAATAGAATAAGAATAATGTTTTATTGGGGTATTATATTAGTTACATCCTCCTCCCTGCGTCGTATACCTCAGTACTGAGGGTCGTGACCACAGTTCTGTATCACTTTCTCACGTATGATCGCTCTCCATTTATTCCTGTCTCTGGCGGTGTGAAAGGCATTGTGAACCGTAGAGTCGAGGGCGGAGCGGATCTAGTTGGACCAACGCCATATTTTGCCGACCAAAATGAGCCACTCAAGGTTTCCATCGTCCTTCCTTGCGATGTTACCGAAGTATTCCAATAGTCTGCGCAGACATTCGGAAGACAATCGCGAGGAGATCCCGAGTTCACGCAGTATGGAGAGATTAAATCGAAATGCTGTCCAAGGGATACGGAGCATCATTCTCCAGCACCACATCTCAAAGGCGTCAATGCGTTACAGTTAGTTACATAGATATTACAAAATATCTGTTACAAAGTATACATTGGTACAAAGAAATGAAAGAAAAAAAACAGTGAAATTATTAAACAAATAAAAAGAAACTTACACGTAATTAAATTAATTATTAAACATCGCAGTGTATCTCGGTCTCAGGTGACAACGAGTGGTTTTAGATTTTAGAATTAGTACTGGTTTAGTCTGTGGTCTAATAGTCCTACCAAATTTCAAGTCACTACGCCTTATAGATCCAGAAATACTGTGATAAGTTCATACAAAGTTGAAAATATCTTATATATGTAAATAAATGATAATTCTGCTTATATAAATTTATTATTCAAACAAAACAAAACTTATAAGTATATTTACAATACTACGACTACATAAAATTAAAACTATCATTACGTGGAAGCGTACTAAGAATACTGGCTGCATTACCGCGTATGGATTGGATAGCAAGGCTGATCCGTTGACCGAAATAGCTGCCAGCGCTTGGGTTTCCAGTAGCCTGAGGCGCGAAGATAGTATTTTGAACATTTTCTGCGCCTTTGGGCCCCACGGGCCTAGTGTCTCGACACCAAACGGCACAAAGATGTATCACTGAGACCAACTTATTTGCGACGCTTGCCGTCTTCATCAGTCGAAGCAGCAGCCCCAGCACCAACTGACGTAACTTAGACATGAGAAGGAGCCAGAGTGTCGACGCAAGTAGCGTCCCACACCAGCGCCCTTCCCCGTGCCCAAGCCATCACGGTCATTCCGCTTGCCATCGCGGCGGGTATATACTACAATTGTACTATAATTTGGCTCTAAAACAGCTGGTATATTAAGAGCGGTAAATGCCCTGCGGATGACTTCATTAATGCTGGCGTGACGACTGATACGGCCTGCCGATTTTAGGCAGGATAACCCGTGACGTCCAAGAGCCACACCTACATTGATGTGGTTCGTTCAGTTTTCAGCTTATATTGATTCTGTTTTTGAGCTGCAGAAGAGAACTGTTTGATCTGCATGCAATTGTAGAGTAGGGGTCTGAGAGATTTAGATCTAGATTAAAAGATTTTTAAAATTATGACTATGTACAATAAACACATAAAGGCCTACTTCTGGCCTACGTGCATTCGATTCAATCATAAGCTTGTTGAAAACATATTTTTTTATGAAAATAAGGAGCAGACGAGCAGGACGTTCAGCTAATGGTAATTGATACGCCCTGCCCACGTCAATGCAGTGCCACTCAGGATTCTTGAAATATGCAAATAATTTGAGCGGCACGAGAATTGCGCTTATCACCTTGAGACATAAGATGTTAAGTCGCGTTTACCCAGTAATTTCATTAGCTATGGCGCCCTTCAGACTGAAACACAATAATGCTTACACATTACAGCTTCACGGCAGAAATAGGTGCCATTGTGGTACCCATAATTTACCTGGCATCCTGTGTAAAGGGGCCTCCCACAAGTTAACAAGTTCAAAGCTTATAAAAAGGAAAAACACATAGAAAATTAAAATTACAATACAATGGATTATATTAATATCACGTGAAACGCTAAACCGATTAAAAAGAGTGGAAATGAGTTTTTAACCACTTCTTCTTATTAAAGTTCAACTTTTACGAAGTGGTGGTTGGTGTATATACATAAGTATTATTAGACCTTATATTTGAATAAATGTTTCTTTGTTTCGTATTTGTTATTAATATATAACAATTTAATACCCAAAAGAGAGATAATAAGGAGTTCAAATTACTACTTTTTTTAAATCACGAAAATATATCAGTTATAAGGATTTGAGTATGAAATTAACGTTTTGGCGTAATGGCTACTTTGGAATATATTAGAATCTTGAAGCGAGACTTAAGAATGTTTCTTCTAAACAATTTGTTATGTTTTTAAAGTGATTACCCTCACTTCTAGGATTAATACACAAATAAAATTTGAAAAACAAAATTTTATGAACGATGCGGGATTCGAACCCACGACCTCCGGCGTTCCGTCCGGTGCTCTAAACCACTGAGCTAACCGGTAATAAAATAAATTTTATTTGTGTATTAATCCTAGAAGTGAGGGCTTTCACTTTCAAAACGAAACAAATTGTTTAGACTAACAAGAGCGACATCTCAAGTCAATTTCCTAATATGCAAATATTGGGGTTGAGCAGGTCATCAACTGTAAAGTAGATCCTGTAGATGAAGCCATAACCTGAGAGTTGAACAAAGGAAACAGAATTTTCTAGCGAGGCGGTACTCGAACGGTAGAAAAATCTGCATTATACTGAATTGTTCGTATTGAATTAATATTTAGATTTTTAAATCAATTATTAAATTTTCACTCTATGATGGTTTTAATTACAAATCCTTCTAAACGCGAAAACCAAACCCGTACGTATGTCGTAAATAAATTGTATACCTAAATAAATAAAAACATATCATTCTTTAGTTGTATGAGTAATTTATTTATTTATTGACACACCAACAGCATTACATACAAAACATTAAAAATAATTATGATCTATATTATAGGTTTATAATCTGGTATGAATGCCAGTTACTGGTGCATACACCACTCTTATTGCAAGACATTAATTTAAATAAAAAATACAGTTCGACATACAAATTTAACAAGGATTTTAGGCAAACTAACAATAATAGATACAATATAACGAAGAAATAGTTTGTATGAATAACAACGAATTTTATCGTATTGGAAAATTGTCAACGATAACTATCAATATTTATCAACATTATTTATCAGCATATTTCCCCCATTAAATTGGATAATGTGTCTGGCCGTAAGTATTTCCCGACAACAATAGGTGACAAATGCTGTAAAGAGCCTGGCGCCCCCAGTGAAGGGTAGGCGAAATAAAAAACGTCTTTTGTCCTCTCATGTTCATGATTAATGCATTCTCCGTTTGTTGCGGACACATTCGTATATCTGTGTAAGAAATTCATTACTCTGGACGTGAACAAAATACTTCGTTCGTTGATGTCATATTTTTCTTCAATATTTAGCAATATAAAGTTCATAAGTCCGACATACTTACGTTATTGAACAACTTGGCCATAATTATACTCCTTTTTAGGGTTCCCTCGCCAAATGGCAAAAAACGGATTCGTCATATCTGTCTGTCTGTCCGTCCGTATGTCACAGCCACTTTTTTCCGAAACTATAAGAACTATACTGCTGACACTTGGCATGTAGATGTATTCTGTGAACCGATAAAGATTTTCACACAAAAATAGGAAAATAAACAATAAATGTTGGGGGTTCCCCATACTTAATTTTTTTTTCATCCATACGTGTGACTGGGTACTTATCGATAGGTCTTAAAAAATGATTTACAAAAGAGACACTTCCATATTGGTAAATTGAGTGTCCCCCCCCTGTGAATCTTCTAAAATACGAGAATGATAAAACTAAAAAAAATATATGATGTACATTACCATGCCGGTTGGAACGAGATCTAGTAAGTAGTATTTAGTTTTTTTAAATACACTATTATTAAAACATCGATCAAAGTTACAACGAACTACAAGAACTTTTATATTATGTTACTTGCTGCCACAGAACCCTTCATGGGCGACTCGCACTTTTGAGTTATTTGAAATACAGGTTTGAATATTCTTCTTCGTCCGTTCTTTCTGTGCCTTGTATCTTCTATTGCATTTATCACGGAGAGTGTTCCGAAAAGCTATTCGATTTATCCCTGCCCTTCACCTTCTTACCACATGCCACAAGCATTATTATCATCCTCACCACCTCAAGGTAAGGTGTGCCTCTTCAGTGTGGTTTTCAATTTCAAGTACACACTACAAAAAATTTAAATGAACTTCCTTGCATATATTTCCAGAACGATACTACGTGGCTACATTCAAATAAAGACCAGTTAAACACTTCAAAGTTGGAGAACAAGAGTCACTGGCATCGTCTGGATGATTGCGAAACTTCTGTTCTGTGGGCAGGGCACATAGCTCGAAGAAAAGATGGCCGTTGGAGCAGGAAAGAACTGGAATGGCGACGATGTTCTGGAATATGCAGTGTTGGTAGGGACCCACAAGATGGGCCCATGATCTGGTCAAGATTTTCGGAATAGGATGTATGAGGGTAGCGCAGGATCAATCTTCTTAGAGAATTTTGGGGGAGGTGTAGGTCCAGCAGTGAACGGCTTTCATGCTGAAGCGACACGAATACTTAATAATTTAAAGTTCCCAAGTCCACATGCCCAGGTATTTATAAAACACCTAATTGGAAAGTTATGACAACTAGTCCGTAAGTACCATTTTTAAACATGGGTAGAAAGATTGTTCTCTTTGAACAGCTCTGCGTAGAGACGTCGTCTGTTATGTCCTTCTAGAGAGTTCTGTAAAGCTATTTGAATTCCTGAATTTCCATCCTCCTCCACCTTCTTACCACAGGCCACAAACCTGATCATAGTCCTCACCATCTGTATATGTGGTGTTTGCTTTTGCTATGCTGTTTTCAGTTTTTTCCACGCGCTACCATAGCTTGGAATGAACTTCTCTGTGGGGTATTTTCAGGATGGTACAATATGGGTGCAAAAAAGAGTCGGTTAGGTAGTTCAAAAAAGGGCGTACAACTTCTTCAAAGACCGTCAATGCTACTATGATTTCATTCGTGTTCCAAAAGAGATGGTGTGGCAGAACATGTATGGGCAGATGATCAGTACGCTTGAATAATCTAATTTTCCTATCAAGAAAGAGTATTTATCAAGACTTGTGAAAAGTTTTTCGAATAGTCCTGGGATACTCAATATTTTGCTGTTATTACGAATTCACTTGAGACTTTTCAATCCAGTATACTCTGTCAACATAATATGAGTTTTGCAAGATATGTTTATTGTAAAATAAGAGTCCCTTGATATCATGATTATACGGTTATGTTTCGGTATCTAGTTATGTCAATTTTTTTTGTATGATTTAAATATTGTATGGCTTTGAATGTACAATTATTAATCACTTTATTTGATGCTTCTATTTTTTTTGGCCTTTAAGTTATGTGTAGACGCCTGTTTTCATATTACCCATTATTATTAATAAAGTTTAGTCCCGATGTTTTGTGGTTCTGGTCACTTTAATTATATGACTATAGAGAGATTGCCATGCTCATAACAACACAAATTAAATTTGAAAAGGCAATTTATGGAAGATGTGGGACTCGATCCCGCGACCTCTCGCGTACCGTGCGAGCGCTCTTCCGCAAAGCTAACCGTTCGAGTGACATAAAACGATATAATGTCTTTGTGCAACTCTCAGGCTGTGGCTTCATCTACAGGATCTACTTTACAGTTTATAATCTGCTCTACGCAATATTTGCGTATTAGGAAATAGACTTGAGATGTCGCTCTTTAAAATCAAAATAATTATGGTTATAATTATTATTATACGAATTACTAACAAAAGCAAATATTATCATCTGTCCCATCACAATTAATAATATGACTAGATCAAATTGCGGTTGCTGTCAGTAAATATAACTAGTTTATATTTGTTAAAACCACATTCAGGGAGAACTAGTTAATAAAAGCTGGCTATTTGGCAATAATCTATAAACCGTCTGATAATGTAACATTGTTAAATATTTACCTTATCATAGGTTTGCATTGGTTTTAATAATGTTGTATATTTGACCAATAACTGGGCCGTGTTATAACAGCTCTCAGTCAGAAATTCAGTCTGTACGCAAAAATAGAATTGCAGGCTATGCTACGAACTGCCACTCTCATCTATTTAATCTAAATATTTGGCGGCGTTGAGCACTTTTCTTAGGATTGATAAAAAATGTTAAACTCGCATCCGGACACGTGGCCTGATCGAAAATTCGTAAGATAGTCGTTGAAATTATGGATGAAAGATTAACACTTTTAATTTATTACAGTTCAGCTATTTCATCTTAAATATCATACGGTCATTGGACCTGTCGTTGAATCAATGTAATCACATTGATTTTATATCTACAGCGGCGACCAGTGTTAATTTTTTTATGCAATATAAATTGTCATATTTGTGTACAATAGCGCAATTAATGAATAGTGTATTTAACCACATAAATGCTAGTACTTTTATACTGATAAATAAAGCAATTCGTGCGAAATTATTCCCTTACCATTCGAAAATATTCACAACGTTAATGATTAACTTTACACTTCTGCCAGCACTCTCGGAGTGCAACACGTTACTTTTTAAATTTGTGTCTGTTTTTTTGTTAGGGCTGACAAAACGACTGGGCTTATTTGGAAGGGTTCCAAACGGAACTCATGCTGCTCATCATTTTTAATAGTAATTTATTTTTTCAGTCACGAGCACGTCGGTGACGCAAACCCATAAGATTTACCCCTACCAAAA
The DNA here is from genome assembly GCA_949711755.1 of Leptidea juvernica. Taxonomy (NCBI): domain Eukaryota; kingdom Metazoa; phylum Arthropoda; class Insecta; order Lepidoptera; family Pieridae; genus Leptidea; species Leptidea juvernica. Next base: position 10,060,222 of record CATIXQ010000011.1, read on the forward strand.
AGTGCCCAACGCGGCTAAGGAAGATTTCACTTCAATAATATCACTTAGAGTTTGAATGGAGGCTGTTAACTTCCTAATCACAGTTTTATGTGAATTATTTTGAACAACAGACATAATTGATTTGACTTAATACCGCAAATGCTAAGACTGGTTTATATTAAGCTACCAACTTCTGTATCTTATGAGTTACAACAGAATAAGTTAGTTAAAATCAGTTGTTTCAAGGTCCTGTTTTAACTCTTGCTGAGATGATTCATAATTATTTACGATTTCTTTGAAAAAAAAAACTTGAGAGGTTTCAAGGGACACCGGATGGAACGAAGTTCCTTTCGATTAATTAGTGAAGGAATTGTAATAATTTTTTTTATGCTATAATTTTTTTTTTATTATAAACAAATATAATGTAATATAAACTTAATCAGTAGGCTCAATTTTAGTAATAATTGACTTGTGGTAACTGAAGTAAGAAACATACGTTTCTGATTCAATTTTATTTAAATGTCTTAAAAAAACTGCATCGATGGTTTATATTATATGAAATTATATTTTGTTGTTGATTCTGCTGGAAAGACGAAACGAAAATAACAGGCTTGCTTTCTATGAGAGAGAGAGAGAGAGACAGACAGAGAAACACGCGCACGTCGCACGGCTTACAAATATAGCAAAAAGTTTCGTTATAACTTTTGGTCTTAATTTTTTCCGTCTAACCCTCTTTCGCAACGCGCGATAAGGAACTTCGTTTCAACAATATATTTTTCCTTTACGTTTGAATGTGTAAGAGCGTAAATGAATTTTAAAATTATATTAGCTGACCCGAGAGACGTTGTTCTGTATATAATAAAGAAAATACTGCTTTTTATGAATTTGTCAATAGTATACATATCAAGAATTATTTCGCTAAAATATGCTCCCTGAGAGCAGAACTGTCAAATCGTGCGTTAATTATTTCTTTCATAGAAAATATATCCATACAAATCAAATATTGGAAATAAATACTTATAGGTCCAAAATCGAAATAAAAACTATCCTATCTCTCAATTTAGACTAAACTGCACTCCATGAAGTAATCTATACTAATATTATAAAGCTGCAGTGTTTGTTTGTTTGTTTGAACGCGCTAATCTCTAGTACTACTGGTCCGATTTGATTCATTCTTTCAGTGTTGGGTAGTCCATTTATCGAGGAAGGCTATAGGCTATGTTTTTTTTTTTCAAAATTTGGGATCCGTAATAAAATTGCTATTTTGTAACACAAGGTGTAAAATCGAAAACCTATTTTTGCGTGCGCTGCAAAAACTATTGACAATAGAACAAAATGATGTACAGGCTATAATATAGGCAATATTTTATTATTTATAAAACTATCGCGTGAATTATACTTTATATGGCAAAACAACGTTTGCCGGGTCAGCAAGTCCCAAATAAAATCCGTACATAAGTTTAGGAGTATACTGGGAAGAAACATCAGGACACTGGATTTATATATATTATGAAGATTTGTAATATGAGATTTGCAGAAGTATATCCAATGACGTTCTGTACATATGGAGATATCATTCGCAGTCTGATAACGGAATGGAAAAAGTGGGCTTAAAGACAATGTAAGCACATTTTCTCCTTAGTCGTGTGTCAACTGTGTGTCACCAAGTCTAAGTGTGCTATAAAAAGTGCTCAAATAATACGTTAACGACGCAAAAAAAAAGATGGTGTGATTTATGATCGGTAAGTATATTTTATTAATATAGGATGGGTTGGCAAAAAGCGTAAATAATTTAATAAAACTATTTTTATTTATTCCTTAAATATGGTACAAATATTGACAAGTATTCACATCCGTTTCTGTCCCGCTTGTCAGAGTGAGACAGATGAAAGGACGCAACATGCACACTGTCAGAAATGAAAACTCTAGAGCCGCTCTTTTTTTAAAGGCCCAGTGAACAATGTTTAGCAATGTTGTTTTTTGTGTACAGAAAGTCCTTGCCGGTAGAGTCACATTTTTAAAGGCACTTAGAATAATATTGTGTTTTGTGCACAGAAAGTCATAGCCAGTAAAAATGATGGGCTTACAAGAACGTGAACAATTACAGACGTATCGTAACCTAGTGTTAATTTATACTTTTTTACACCGCAAATCTGTAAAAGCTAATATTTTTAAGCTTTTCCGTATACGAGATAGTGAAAGAAAATTGGCACTAGTTGTTAGCAAGACAATTGAATATTATCAGGTATTTCTTAGTCAACAAAAACATTTCGGATAAGTAATCACCAACAAACTTACGATTTAAGAACTTTATTTCTCAGAAGAATATTACAATATTCACTTATAGAGAAAATATATTCTAATTACTATATAATATAATATAATATGCGAGCCGTGAGAATATAACAATATCTAAAATGTATCGATTATTTTTTTCTTCTTTAACTATAAATATTAACAGAGTAAGTAAAGTGGAAAAAAAAAAACAGTAAACACACACTAGATGAAACACTTAAAAAGAAATAACTATACAAATTATAATCTAAAGAACATTCATAAATAAGTTACCTACACTACACTAATGAATATCAACTAAAGACACAATTCTGAATACAATAATACAAGAACTTTAGTGAATTACGCGATCGAGCGGCGCGATGCGCATGCGCAGACCGTCATTCGCAATTTGTAAATATTATAAAGCTTTGACTACACTGCAGCAACAATTATTCATCTACTTATTTTTAAACTGTAACAATTTTTTATTTATATTTTTAAATATTATATTTTTAAATGTTTTCTTTTAATATTTTTTTTAAAAGTATTTAAGCTTTTGATTTCTTTAATGTCTTTGGGGAGGCTGTTGTAAAGTTGCGCCCCTTCAAACATGATATTCTTTTTTCCGTAATTAGTTCTAGGTGTTTTTATATAAATATTATTTGCTTGTCGAGTTATCCTTTTTTGTATTTGGAATGTTTTTGTAAATGTCACTTGGGAATGTATCTCTTTAGATAGAATTTTCCTAATAAGAACGCACGTTTTATACTTATAGAGTTGAGAAATATTCATGATTTCGGTATCTTGGTAAATTTTTGCGGATGGTGTTAAGAAATTATATCGGAACAGTGATTTAATAATTTTATTTTGTGCAATCTGTAGCGGTTGTAAATTAGTCTTTGACGCATTTCCCCAAACTTCAATTAAATAATCTAAGTGAGACTTGACCATAGAATTATAAATAGTGAAGTGCACTTGCCTTGGGAAGCATCGTGCAATGCTACGTACTGCACCAGTAAGTGATGTTAACTTTTTACGGATATATTCTATATGCGGTTTTCATGTGAGTTTGCTATCAAGTTTTGCTACCGAGATATTTTTCTTTATTTATTTTGTTTATTATTTCACCATTGATGGTTAAGTTATTATGGCTTCCAATTTTTTTGTTTTTTGCTGTGAATAATATGTAGTTTGTTTTAGATGTATTTAAAGTAAGTAAATTACATTGTAGCCAGGTGTGTAGTAGATCCAAATCATGTTGTGCTTGTTCTATTATTGTTGTTATAGTATTTCCAAAGTAAAATAGACTTGTATCATCAGCATACAGCGTGATATCTCCATTTAGGCCGATTTTATGTATGTCATTTATATAGACTAGAAATAATAATGGGCCGAGAATAGAGCCCTGAGGAACGCCACATGTGATGAGTTGGGGTAAACTCTCAACTCTATTAATTTTAACTATTTGATATCGGTTTGTCAGATATGATTTGAACATTTTAAATGCAGAACCAGAAACACCAATGTTTTTTAATTTTGTTAGCATGATTTCGTGGCTTACTGTGTCAAATGCTTTTTTTAAGTCAATGAATATTCCTAATGATATTTTCTTTTGATCAATGCCAAGTTTAATTTTTGTTACTAAGTCAATTGTTGCTGCAAGAGTATTAGAATTACAACGAAATCCATATTGTTTTTTGAAAAGAAAATTTGTAGATATAAGAAATCCATTGAGTCGATTATGTAATATTTTCTCAAATATTTTTGATAAGATAGGAAGCACAGATATTGGACGGTAATTACTGGGATCCATTTTATCACCGGACTTGTAAATAGGAATCACTTTTGCTATTTTAAGGGAATCTGGAAATTTCCCTTCATTTAAGCATCTATTGATGCAGTGAGTTAGTTTTTCAGCTATAACGTCTTTCACACATTTAATCACTTTTGTACTCATGCCATCTATGCCAGTGCTAGTGTTTGTATCAAGGTTGTCAATAATTTTGACTACTTCTTCTGTAGTGGCAGAATTCAGATAAGATAGTCTAATTTTATATTCTTGTGCATTGTTTAAGAAAATCATAGGTTCTTTACATTGTTTAGAGTTTAGAATTTTATTGGCAAGTTCAATGCCTATATTAGAGAAAAATAAATTAAAGCATTCACATATTTCTTTTGATTCATTGATTTGACCTGAAGATGTGTTTAATTTTAAAGGAATATATTTTTGAATCTTGTTATTAGCCAAACTATTTATCAGTTGCCACATTTTCATGGAGTTTTTCTCACACTTCTTAAAAGCTTTTAAATAATATTGACTTTTAGTTTGTTGAATATTTTTATGGACTAGACTCTTTTGCTGCACAAACTCTCTCTTAAGGTTCTCATCTTGTGGTGCTTGCTTTAGAGAATGCCACAGGAAATTCCTTTTGTTTATTGACTCGATCAGTTTTCTGTTGATCCAATCTTTGCTCAGGGGATTCATGACTTTGGTCTTTATTTGTTTGTTTTCAGTAATAGCTTGCAACAGGATGGTTTCCAATAAAGAATATTCATTACTTAAGTTGGTGGTGATATTGGTCTTAACAGTTTTGTATAAGTTAGTAAAATCAATTGCTTCGTACTTTGTCCGTGAAGGCCGCTCAGGTGTGATTCTTTTTACCTCTAAATATATCTGCTTATGATCTGACATAGAGCTTTCTATGAGAGCCATATGGAAGGTGTTTTCTTTAAGACTTGTACATACGTGATCTAGTATAGTCTTGGAAGTTTTCGTAATTCGGGTACTGTGCTCTTTATCTGTTTTGTTAAGTATCCTCAAGGCATTCTCTTTTAGGACATGCTTATACTCTTTGATCATTTTTTCTTTGCTGAGCAAGTCTAAATTAAAATCTCCGAATACAATGATACGTTTTTTTTTGGATAAATGGCTTGCGTATGTCTCTAGAAATTTTTGCACGTTTGATGCTGGTTGCTTATAAATAGCTCCTATGTCCATTGATAGTTTTTCTAGATGTATCCATAGGTAATGATTGCCATCTTCACACTGGCTATCCAAAAATTCATGTTTAAGATTTTTGTGGACATATATTGAAACTCCACCACCTCTTGACGATGTCCTGTAATTATAATGATGGGTGTAATTTGGTAGACTTAATCTTACTGCTTCATTCTCATCTTTAATCCATGTATCTGTCAACACTATGATATGTACATTTGTTTTAAATGTTTCTATAATGCATCTTAACTCATCAAGTTTGCCGGGTTTCGCAATACTTCGAATATTAGCATAAAGAATCGATATTGATTTTGTTGTAGTTGTAATATCTTTATAGTTATTTGTTAGTTCATGTGTTATTTTAGTAGTACTATTTAATGTATTTTCTCTATAATTTAGTTTTTTGCCTTCTGTTCTATTATTTTCGGGGACCCTTTAATATACTTTATAATCAGGTTTTCTTCGCCTTTTTCTTGTCTATTTTTCAATTCTAATACAAGGTTTTTCATTTCTTTCTGTTGTTGTATAGTCTGGTCAGAGTAAATTCGAACACCATCTATTATAATATTATTTTTATTACGCAATATAGCTATTGCTGTTTCTGATGTGGAAAAACATATTTTTAAAGGGCGTGCTTTAGTGGCATTATATTTTCCAAGCCTCTGCACTCTGACAGCTTTTGGGCAACCTGGGTATATGGTTTTTGTGATTTTTTCTATCTCCCGCCTATCATTTTCACGTCTTTCTTCAACATTTTCAAAATTTTTCTCAGGAATGCCTACTATAACAACATTTTTTTTCCTTTCAATGCGTTCATTAAGTTCGTACATTAAGTTATCATAAGTAGCTTGCGATGGAAATGTAGACGTTGATGATAAGTTAGTATTCATTTTAAGCTGGGCGAGGTCATTTTGGAGAGATTTAATGCTCCCTTTATTTATTGTTACAGTGTCTGATAACGCTACAATCTGTTCCTTAATATTTTTATTCTCAGCTATTAGTAAGTCCATTGTAGTGTTTACTTCTTGTAGTTTTTCTTTCATGGAAGATATATTCTCACTTATAGTGTTTATGGTTTCAGCCTGGTTTCTGCTGGATTCCAACAGTAGTTCCATGATATCGTTTTTAAATTGATCAAGTTGGTATGTAAAATCACTTTCTGGTGTTTTCCTTTTTCGTGAGGAGACACTGTCCGTGTCTGATTCCAATTCGCTAACGTTCGAGAGATCTGGTTGGGAATTACTGCTCCTTCCAGCTGATATATTTTTTGTCTTAGTTGACTTTTTAGCAGGAGAACGGATGATATTCATTTTTGTTATGTAATCTTAAAAGACAGATTGTAATAATATGTATCGTCGGTATGTACGCACCCTTATACTTCACCAAGAAAACAGGTTTCGACTTCGAGTCACGCGTGCGCAACACACAAAACTGAGTTAACACTTCGAGTAATTAAAAATGCACTGTTTGTGAATAGTAGTTAGGTTTAAAGTTGGAAATAAGTAAAAAATAAATCTATGACTATATCGTTAAACACGTCCGTCCGCTCCGCTTGTTCGGCTCGATTCTCCTAACCGAAACTTAATATTAAAACCTCCGAAACACGCTGCCTCTTATGGTGTAAGTATTATTATTATTCGATCGGATCAGTAGTTCTCGCAATAAAACGTGCGAGAGAGAACACCTCTAACGGACATAAAGCAAAATAGAACAGGTAAGCGATCTACTGTGCCTGTAATCGATTTTGATTGACGAGTCGTAAGCAGTTGCCACGATTTGCATTAACTCCTTTGTCTTTTGTATATTAAACGACTAACTAACGCACACATTGATAAATCAAAATTGGTCGCCTACACTGACCTTTACAATATACCACTAGACTGGCGGCTGTCAAAGTGCTTTTGTGCCTGTTTGATATTCGCCATTTTGGCGCTGTTGGCCATATAGCGAGAGTCTGCGGTACTAAAACTAGTGATGACAACCTCTTTTCTCTCTTTATTATATTGATGAATGAAATTAATTCAAAATGTAATAATACTTCAGAAATGTATAGTACATTTCTCTCGCAGCCATTTGTTATATACTTTAAAATTAGTTCTCTGGACGCTCGCGAGTGGCGTTTCAAATAGGCACAAAAATTTGCTGTCAAAGATATGGAACAGCCTGTCCAGTGGTATTTATACAGGGTCAGTGGTCACTCATTAGGTATGTGGCTGTCAGGTTATTTATATTTTTTTTTTATGGAATAGGAGGACAAACGAGCGTACGGGTCACCTGTTGTTAAGTGATCACCGCCGCCCATACTCTCTTGCAACACCAGAGGAATCACAGGAGCGTTGCCGGCCTTTAAGGAAGGTGTACGCGCTTTTTTTGAAGGTACCCATGTCGTATCGTCCCGGAAACACCGCACAAGGAAGCTCATTCCACAGCTTTGTAGTACGTGGAAGAAAGCTCCTTGTAAACCGCACTGTGGAGGACCGCCTCACATCCAGATGGTGAGGATGATATCCTAACTTGTGGCGTGTCGTGCGAAGGTGGAATTCGGCGGCAGGAATTAGGTAAAACAGCTCTTCGGAACACTCCCCGTGATAAATGCGGTAGAAGACACACAATGAAGCGACGTCTCTACGCAACGCCAAGTGATCCAGCCGTTCACAGAGTACTGGGTCCCCGACAATTCGCGCTGCTCTGCGTTGCACGCGGTCAAATGGATCGACCTGATACTGGGGTGCGCTAGACCAGGGATGACAGCAATACTCCATGTTTGGCCGGACCTGCGCTTTGTACAGCGCTAGAATGTGGGCCGGCTTGAAGTATTGCCGTGCTCTATTAATTACGCCCAGTTTCTTTGAAGCCAATTTGGCTTTGCCCTCCAGATGGCCACGGAATTGGCAATCGCTCGAGATTTCGAGACCCAGTATTCCGATACTAGGAGAGGCTTTTAGGGAAGTGTTGTCGAAGAGCGGTGATGCGACAAATGGGGTTTTTTTAGTGGTAAACGCGCAAACTTGAGTCTTCTGGGGGTTAAATTGGAAGAGGTTCAATTTACCCCATTCCGCGACCTTCTCAAGAGAGGACTCGATAGAAGACACAAGTTTCTCCCGGCACTGGTCGACGATTTCCCGAGAGAGACGTGCATGGCCCGTGTATACGGCATCACCAGTGCTGTCATCTGCATAGCAATGAATGTTGGAGGTGTCCAACATATCATTGATATGCAGAAGAAACAGCGTGGGAGACAGCACACAGCCTTGGGGACTCCAGCATTCACGGGCCTCGGGTTCGAGCAATGTCCGTCGACAACGACCTGTATGCTGCGCCCAGTGAGGAAGCTTGAGGTCCACTTGCACAAGCTCTCGGGAAGCCCAAATGATGGAAGTTTAGAGAGGAGCGCCTAATGCCATACACGATCAAAGGCCTTCGCTATATCCAGGCTAACTGCCAGGCCTTCCCCTTGCTTTCAATAGCCGCAGCCCATCTATGTGTTAGGTATACCAGAAGATCACCTGCCGACCGACCATGGCGAAACCCGTATTGTCGGTCGTTGATCAACTGGTGACCCTCTAGGTATACCAAGAGCTGACGGCTAATTATGCTCTCCATGATTTTGGAGAGCAGGGATGTAATAGCAATAGGCCTGTAGTTTGCCGGATCCGAACTGTCTCCTTTTTTTGGATCGGATGGACAAGGGCTGACTTCCATGAGTCAGGGACTACGCCTTAAGAATAAGAGTGCCGGAATAAACACGTTAGCACCGGCGTCAACTCAGGGGCACACGTTCTAAGCACGATTGGAGAAATGCCATCCGGCCCGCTCGACTTCCTGACGTCCGACGAAAACAGAGCTCGCCTAACAGTTTTCTGTCTGAACTGTACTTCAGGCATAGAGTTCTGACACCACGGGATGGTCGGCGGTGTTTTTCCGTTGTCGTCAAGAGTCGAGTTGGAGGCGAAAAGAGCGCACAGGAGATCGGCTTTCTCTTTTGCCGTATGGGCCAGGGTGTCATTCCTCATGTGCAACGGCGGCATGGACGGCTGGCTGAAGTTACCAAGAGCAGCTTTCGACAACGACCAGAACTTGCGTGTTCCGGTCAGGTAATTGGAAAGCTGCTCGCCGATTTTGACGACGTGTTTTGACTTTACACGGGCGATTTGCCGCTTAAAAAATCTGGAAGCACGGTTGTATTTCCTCCTTAGAACTATGCAGTTCGGATCCTTTGTGCACAGCGCCGCAACCCAAGTTCGATACGCCTGTTTTTTGCAGTCAGATGCTGCTTTAACTGACGCATCGAACCAGGGCTGTGATCTGCCACCGATCGGTACTACAGAGCTTGGTATAAAAATATCCATGCCCTGTAGTATCACATCGGCTACTGCAACGGCGCAGGCACTAGGATCATCCGAAGGGAAACAAACCCTGCTCCAAGGGTAGGATGCAAAAAAGGAACGCATCCTATCCCAATCTGCTGACTTGTAGTGCCAAACGCGGCGGGTCGCTGGTGGTCTGCGACGTGGGCGTCGTATAGGCACTACACTCCTGACCAGGCAATGGTCGGACGTTCCGAGAGGGGCGTCGACAATGACCTGGTAACCATCGGGATGTGTAGTCAGCAGAAGATCTAATTAGGACGGCATGTGGCTATCCACATCCGGGAGCCGCGTTGGCGCCTCAACCAATTGGGACAGATCGTACGCCAATGCAAAATTATGCACAGATCGCCCTGCGTAGTCTATGGTACGTGATCCAAGCCATTCGGCATTGTGCCCGTTGAAATCACCCAAGACTACGATTTCAGCGGAGGGGATCTGTGCAAGCACGTCGTCAATTGCCGCTTGAACGCAGCCCATGAGATGATCGGTTTCTGCGTTACCACTATGGGACCTGTAGACACACGCATAGATGCGGACGCGGTCCTCTAAATCTACGCGGAGCCAGAGAGTGGACAGGTCCCTACCCTCAAAATTGCCGAGACGGCAACAGCAGATATCCTCCCTAACGTACACACATACCCCGGCATGAGGCAAAAAATTGTGCTCAATTTTGTACCCGGGGTACGTTAAATATGACGTATCGCTAGGTCGAGATATCTGCGTCTCCGTAAGGAAACACAAGCGCGCCGTCTCAAGGTGGTGGTGGACGGCGTTTAAGTTGGAGTGAATTCCCCTGATATTGCAAAAGTCCACGTTGAGTGTGGAGCGGGGTGCCGTGGTGTTACTGCCTCGTTTG
>CATIXQ010000011.1:10075701-10110508 GCA_949711755.1 Leptidea juvernica
TGACTCTTGTCGATTTTGATATAATTGACTTCAGGAGTATTTTTTAAGCGAACTACAAATCTAGTCTTATTTCTGGTATAAAGAGTTGTACCAAGTTTTTCACACCCGTCGTCTTCTAGGAATATTTCTCTCTACTCCTTCTTCGCATAAAGCTAGATCTCTCTGACTGTTGGTTCAACCTTTTTTGCAGCAGCATAGTCGTTGACTCTCACCACGGTGCCCCCGGTTCGATCTTGCCCGCCACGTACCACCAATGTGTCTGTAGTTTTCATATTTTGGGCTTTCTCTGAAAAAAATAAGTTCAATAATTTATTTCACAGCACCATATCTTGCAATAGTCTTTAATTATTGTATTAAGCATGGCGTGTTTCCTGAACTTCTGAAATATAGTATAATTACACCAATACTTAAGTCGAAATGCGCTTCAGACCTCTGAGAATTTTTTTTGAAAAATGTAATTACTTTAATTCTCATAAGTTACTTAATATGAAACAATTTGGCTTTACTAGGGGACATTCAACAATGGATGCAGGTGTTTAGCTAATCAAGAATATTTTTGATGCCTGGCAGTTTGCACCTGGTTTGTGCTGTAATTTATCTAAGGCTTTTGGTTGTGTTCAATATTCAACACTGGTCAGGAAGCTATGTTACTGTTTCATAAAAGAAACTGCGCTTGATCTTCTGAATTTCTATCTAAACAATATAATTTAGAAGGTTGACGTGAATGGCGGTAGATTTTGGAACTCCTCTCAGTATGGGGTACAACAAGGGACACCATTCTTGGACCGTTCTTCTTAATCTAAATCTTCCTAATCTTTAGATATACATATACTCCACTTCACTTCACCGATATTCAAAGTGATGAGAAACCAAGGTATGCATGGCGAAGTAAACGATATTCTATCTGATATCGAGTACTAAATGTAAAAATGTACTTGCGAGTGATTTATTAAACGAAGAGGTGATGAAACCGGTGGAATCGGCCAATAGATTTAGTTCTGCAGCATACGCGGTTAAAAAGATTAGACAATTAAGTGAAATAGATAAGGTGTGACTAATTTGCTTTATTATTTTCATAGTATTATGTCCTATGGTATATTGCGATGGTGCAACGCTGCTAATAATAATAACATCTTTGTGTATAACGAATGCGAATGGCCCTCATCTGCTAGGGGGTATTCGCGTTATTTATAACCTAGGTCCTAAATAATTTGGAAATTTATATTCTCTGAGTGCTCTGCTTGTCGGTAAAAACTCATAACAATACTTATTTAAGTTTTACAAAGCTTTGCAATAACAAGTACTGTTATATTAGCCGCATCTATAAAATGAATGCAGTCTGGGATTCTAGAGGCTTTCAAGGTAAGGATCACCTCTTAGGTTTCTAATTATCTAGTTAATCTATATAACTGTGTAGGCTCCTGCGTTTTCGTTACAATTACTCTCTTTTGTGATATTGTAAAGTTTCTCTTTTTAAATATTACATTATTTTACTTGTCCTTTCATATTATATGAGCCTTATAAATCGAGACACTTCAGGCTTCAAGATTTTTTTGACTACTAGGCCTAAGCACTGCCCGCGATTTGCAAGTGTTCTGCAAACTATACAGTACATTTTGTTTCAACAATAATGACATTCAACAATAGAAACGCGAATGAAGCCCTATCCCCATATTTATTTACTTGCGGGAAAAACCTATACATACTTACCAGGATGCTAAATGGGCACTATCGCCTAAACAGGCACCTCACTGAATCGAAAAACCTTGCAGATTTTGCCTTCAGGTCGATTAAACACCTCTTCATCTCGTTTGCGATTGCAGGCCACTAATACATAAGCCTAACACCATCCTTGGTTACTACACAATGCTCCCAGGTGCTGGTTGTAATACTCGCGTTAAGAAGATACTGCGGTTTGTAAATGCAACAGGGCTTGATGCTATGAGCTATAAGTATGAGTGGCGAACACAATAGTTCAATTCATTCTATTTCGTTTTTTTTTCCAAATTAGTTTAATATGTCAACATAGTATACCATCAAAGGAATACATTGAAGTTTGAACAGTTGAGTACCTATCGCTCGCATATCCTTATAATGTAACGCAATATTGTATTGAGAGGGTCCACGCTAAGTGTAGATACAGTACAAGTAGATCGTACTGGGATCGCGTTTATACGATATTTTGTTTTTTTTTATGAGAAAGAGTGACTAGACGAGCAAAACGTTGTTATTATAAAATATTTAGGAACCAGAGGTGAAATTGAAATAGAAAAATTTGTTTCATTTTAAAAAAATTGGGTTAAAAAAATAAAAGATTTCTAACATATTAATAAAGTTACCAATTTAAATTACAAAAATAGGTTGACTCTCCAGGCGGACAGAGGTCCCCATTATTATTATTCCCCATATTATATCCCCCACGAAATTCATCCCGAATGTGTTTTTTGGAGAGGAGGAAAATACATTTACGTATTGAAGACCCCGAAATGGGGCCCATATTTCGGACTCGACTCCCTACCGACTAAAAACCTTCTCTATGCTGTCAGCCCTGAAGGCTTTTACAGCGACATAGGACGTGGGCCCTGGAGGCTGCAAAGACTACGCAACAACAGTCGCGGGGCGTCTCATAAGGAGACTCGAACCTCGGACCGGCTGTGTGCTTGTGGGAAGGAGAAAAGATGATGATGAAGGTGAAATGTCCCGAATGAAGTGCGCACAGTCTTACCTATATAAGCTCGCCGACACCATCACTGCTTCTCATCGCTTCCATGATGACTGTCACCTGTCATCCTGTCACCTCTTCTACAATGACTCTTCCTATCATCACTATGTGTGTAGCAATATAGTCATTTCAATGCAGTACTACTTAGAACGGGCGCAAGAAACTCAGTGGGTGTTTTTTAAATAGAGATATGGGTTGCAATGTAATATCGTACAATAAACATTTATAATTAAATAGCCTGAGGATGTTCGCTTCATTCCCAGTCTGTGGTATCATTAAGAAAATCATTTATGTATTATAACCTGTACCACACAAACGCTTTTTAACAATTCTTTTAAATTCGTAACACATTTGTTTTGTACATTTTGCATGGCATAACAAGTTTATGTTTGCGCCTCGTGTTAATATTATGATTGTCGCAGTTTCTAGCAAATTCTTTAATGTACTTATTAACATAGACAACATTATCAAGAATATATTGAGATGCAACACAGAATATTTTTAAGTTTTCAATGTTTTCTCTTAATGTTTCTTTAGGAATATGTGATAGGTTATAAATAGAAATTATTTTGATTTATAAGCTGTTGGGTCTCTTTCCCACTCACTGGTTAAGGTGCCTTTGCGATACATATTACTGCTTCATGGCATAAAACGGTGCCGGTGTGGTACCCACTTAACTGACATCCTGTTCATAGAAGATTGACACTAGCCCAGTGATCTCAGCAATTATATAGTACATAGGATCCAACCGTGGGTACATCGATAAAAATTGTACAATATTATCTTTCGATGTAGTTACATCTTAGTACAAAATTTTTATTTTTACATGGCTTTATATTGAGCTCAACTTAACAAATATCCCTGTATATCATAACCTAGAAATTACCAGAATAGCTCCCATTATTAGCTGTGGTGATCACTTACTTGACTAAGTTCAAGAAAAGTATACCCAGTATAAAATTTTCTTGCATTCTTTAGCGTTATAGGCTAGAGAAAGCATAAATGCAGTTACAAATATTTGGATGCCTAGTACATCTCAAACAAAGACCCATGCCTATTTCTTATATATATCAATGGGTATTTTATGACAAGTTATATTAATAGGCGGATGATTTCATAGCAACTTGGCTAGTTTAAAAATCAATGTTTGGCAAACGAAACAGTAAGTTTTTATAAATCTCTGATATAAATATTTGTTTATATTTTTTTTTTCTGTGGCAACTCTAAGGCATAGGTAAACTTTGAACTTCTCCCAATTAAATTTAATAAAAATCATTGTTAAATCAGTTAACTAAGTGTTAATATCTAATTAATTAAGTAAAATATTTTATAAGAATCTTAGTCTATAAAATAAACAACAGTGTTATTGAGTATTAAGTTTTATTACTTTAGTTTTTGTGCACCTACCGTGATACGTCAGCAAAATGATGACCCGAGGAATCAAAGCCCGCCAAACCGGAGAACAGCTCCAGCTAACCCTTGTGGAGCTAAAAAAGTATAAGGGTTCTAAAAAAAGGGACGTCAACAAAATCGAGGTTATAGACATTATAAATAAAAATAAAAATTTAAAAATTGATATATGTCAATTGCACATCGAAAACTCAAAGTTATTAGAGGAAAATAAAAACTTGCTCGCAATGGTCAATGAGTTTGAGCAGTATAGAAGTGAATATGAGGAAACCTTGGATCTGGTAGTGAAAGTAAAATCGCAGCTTTATAAGGCTGAGCATGTTATAAGATCATTAAAAACTGCAAATCAAAGTTTCAAGACATCTCAAACCCATTGCCTATAAAATGAGTTGGTTGGATGTACCCCAGATTTAGTCTCACCAGCCAAAATCCCCATTAATAATTATGAATAAGAAGAACTTCACAATAATCGATTACAAGTATCTGTTTATAATATTTCCAAGCTGTAATCATTGTTCAGTATCATAACAATGACTTCGTGCGACATTTCATTAGGATAGTTATTTAAGTTTGCGTGTCTCGATACGAACTGTATTCACGAATTAACAAAATGGCACGCCCCAAACTTTACCTATTTCTTCCTTTGTTTATTAAAACCGTAAAACAAAACTCGGATCAGGGCACTCTCTTTTATTTGCAATTCGTTTTGTTGGTTTTATTCTTGTTTACATTTCGTGTCGTCCTGCGGAAAATATTATTGATGTCGAAATGATCTGGAGTAACGGCGATGAAAGGAATCGTGGCGTTTTATTTTATTACTGTATGTACTATAACTAGTTGTACAATAATAGTTCCTAAATTAATTTCAGAAATAGAAATAGAAATATGTACTTATATTGAAGTTATACTTCTTTAGGCGCATTATGAAAAAATTATGAGAGTGAAATATTTATTAATTTTAATCTTTAGTTTTGGTATATCATGTTGGCCGAGTGTGATAGTGAACTTTTCATGCAATCTTTGAATATTTTGCAATTGTAGGTTCCGTTGCGATATTTTCTACATTTCAAATGAACGGTGGGGATCCAAAATCTGCTCATGAGAGGCCCAAACTTTCGTCACAAATTATTCAATCATATTATATTTGAAGCTTGTAACTACAGAGTACTTACCACCGATGTGTTTGCAAAATGAATATCAAATAATTTCAATAAATTAACTATTATCCTTAACAGTTTAAATATGAAAATGATGCACTTTCACTTTTTAATGGAAGAGGAGGACAAAGGAGGATACAAACCATCACCAGGTAATATATTATAACGATGGTCTAAAGATACTCTCTTACAACAGCATGGGAATCAAAAGAGCGTAGCTGACCTTATAGTGCTTCGAATAAACGTACATAGAAGAAGTCAAAAACTGAAAACATTTTAGGCTGGATACACACTTTATGGTCGATCACGGTTCGTTGGCGGTCCAATCTTGGTCTTGTAAAATCTAATCATTAAACAATCATACTCCGTTCATGATACAGTCTTGAGCCGTCAATCATCGAAGTCGGATATATTTGACTCATTATTAATAATAAATAAACATTCATTCATTACCGTACTAAATTTTATTAATACTACTATTTACATACTGGTATAGACAGTCATCTTTATTACAAGATTAGAATTAACCTTATTATTCAATAGGAATTACATAATATCTTTCAAATGCATTTTTTTCTTTTATCTGTTTGAGGAATGTTTTAATAATTTAACTTTCCCGTGTACATTTGATTTAATTGCTGCCTCAACGGGTAATAGCTGAGTCAAATGGGAACAAAATGTGATTCATACTAATCGATACATGTCGTGATAAGTTCGATCTTGTTCAAACAAAATTTCTTCAAGACTAATCGCGACTGGAATAGGATTAGACCAGAACTTGACTGTTACGTATAATTTGAATTCATAGATTGTTTTCAATTTATAATATTATACCGAGATCGACCTTATAGTGTGGACCCAGCCTTATGTGGCGGACGAGAATAAAAACAGAGGTAATTTGGAGCGTTTTTGATTAGAAGTATAAAATATACACTGCCAAAACGAACAAGTATATTGGACTTTGATTCCCCATTGGGAAATTTTGATAATATATTTCATTCAAATGAAGTAACAGCAAAATCACAGCATATTAATAATCATATTCAGGGGCCCCTAGTAACTGCTAAGAAGAAATAAATATGATTTGAATCCCGGTCCCTTATTAACAGTTTTGAGTTTAAATATTTAGATTTAATTTTAGTTCGTTCAAATATATTAAGTAAACACTTATATTTTTGTTTAATTAAACCTTTTTAATCAGGTACTTTTCTCCATTCATTTCTTCATGATAGTCTACAGTGGTTTTTGACGCAAAAGCCATGAGAGATCCTTTGACAAACCCGTTGATGGTTCCGGCGTGACAAATTTTAAGTTGCGATCCTTTTTCAACAGGAACTTTGGACGTAGATGCTGCAGTGTCATCGGTCCATGAACGGTTTACAGTATGGTTAGCATTAAGCCATGTTTCATCCATAAACACAATATTTTGCCAATTTTCAATTTCTTTCACTTTCCGTAAAAAACTATATTTTACCATCACGATATCAAATCTTTCCATCAATATTTTGCGTTTGTTACATTGTTTGTATCAAAATCCAACGGTCTTCAAATCTTCGTAAAAGAACTTTCCCCACCGAAGAACAATCCAGCTTCGTTCAGAGATTGCACTAACTTTTTTCTTGTTGGATACTCCTTCCATAAATAGTAGCCGTACACATGTCTGCAGATGGCATCGGCATCAAAGCTATCGATGCCTACGACTGGTTTTGCTCGTTTTCTCATTTTTCGTGTGTGAAGTTTATTTTCTTCTGTGCCAGTCTCGCCATATTTTTCTTTAGTTATTCGTCTAACAGTTTGTTGTGCAATATTAAGCGCATATTATTCAAAATAATTGTTGAAAAACGTTTGTGTGGTAAACAAATGACTTTCTTAATAATAAAACAGATTGTGAGTGGAGCGACCGCTCTCAGGCTATTAAATAATAAGTTTAATTGTACAATATTACGTTGTAAACATATTTTTTCGATATATATATACCCGATAAATTTAACGGCTTATCAAAGAGAAATAAGACAGGCTCGAAACAATCACTTACACCAAAGTTCTGTAGGCAAGAACTTTGAGCTTTTATCCAGCGTAATTTATTGAACTTCTCAAAACATTTATCCCAAACGACTTCATCTCTCCTGTTTTATGGAACTGAAATCACTTCAGACTTGTCTATAGATCGTAACTTCGCGTGACTTTGGCAATCCTTTCTTCAAATTGTTTTACGCATATTTGTTTAATTTAAATTTACATTTATGTAGCCTTAAACTAGATGAATTGAATAATTTAACTGAACACATTTAACTGTCTGCATTTTTGTTGATACTTTTATATGTATGAGTCAATTATTGTGCCTTACACCTTTCGTGTATATAATAAACTTTAGCTGTTTGGGCCAAATAAGCCTAACGGCCTTTATGAATAGTGAAACAGTCACCGAATTAATTAATTTATTTATTAAGTAATTAAATATTGTGGGTGCATGAAGAGTAGCATTCCTTCTCTTTCCTACCTGCACCCTCTCCCTCCCTCTTACAGAGTAGCGCGAGCGCAGCTAATCGTTGCGTTCCGCGAGAAGAATTTGTATTGAACTTGTCAACGCCATGATAACTCCTTAATTCGTCACCTTACGTGAAATTTTAATTAAGTGTCTTGTGAACCCTAGTTTTATTATTATTGAATTCAGGAAGAAACAGTGGCCACTCAAAGAAAACGCCTGTAAACTAAAGAGGGAAATTCGCGACCCGGCACATGATAGAAGAATCGCTGCTGCATTGGTAAGACTCTTGCTTCCTTACACTGGCCTCCTAATTAAAAATCTTCACCCAGAACCAGCGCATACAATAGCAATGCTGTAGATAAGAGAATTCTAATAAAAGTGCACCTTATTGGTGTCTGCAACTGTTTAGTTTCTATTAGAGTGTGTAATAGACGTAGGACCTGTTGCTCCGCAATACATTATTAATGTTGGCTTCGTGGTGGAATGCGTTCGTCCTTTGAATATTGGCCAAACGACGAAATATTTATTTTTCATGTTGTTTATTAATGGTGTAAGGGTTCCTTTGAACATAAATTTAGATGCAGAAACAGAAATTGCATGTAAATTCCCAAGTGCGTGTGGTGTCGCACCAGAATAGCACCACCCCACCTCCTCCCGTGGGTGTCGTAAGAGGCGAGTACTAAGAGATTCAAAAAACGGAGGATGGGCAGCAGCATCCTTCCGAGAACCACCAACACCCACTGCGATCGCCAACCCGTGTGCCAAGCGTGGCGATTACGGCAGAAAACACCACAAAAATGAAAAAGGACACTGATATGCCCCGGCCCTCAGTCCCCTGCGGCCCCGCTCGTGGTGGCCACGGTAGCAGCCACATAAGCCCTGGGTTCGGAATCGCTACCACCGACGATGACCATTGGCCCTGGCAACATATAATTTCAATACACTGCGGACCGACGAGAAGTTGGAGGAACTGAAAGAAGTTTTAAGCAGACTACGATGGGGTGTCATGGGGTTATCTGAGGTCCGATGACAGAGTGAGGACTCGGTAATCCTGAATTCCGGACACCTTCTCTACTTCCGGGAGGGCGACCAACTGTGCCAAGGTGGTGTCGGGTTTTTCGTGCACAAGTCTCCCGTCAGCAACGAAACTGAGGTGGAGAGCGTGTCGAATAGGGTAGCGTACCTATACTCAGAATTACTCAACGGTATTCGCTGAAGGTCTTTAACGCAAAGCTGGCCAAACGTAGCGGCGATGAGTTGAGAGTGGGGAAATTCGGTTATGGAAATCGGAACACCCGAGGCCAGATGCTGGCTGACTTCATGGAGAAGGAGGATCTCTATATGATGAACTGCTTCTTCATGAAGAAAGAACAACGCAAATTGACTTGGATCAGCCCCGATGGTGCTACCAAAAATGAGAAAGACTTCAACATGTCGACCAAAAGACATATATTCAATGATGTCTCTGTGATAAACTCAGTGAAAACTGGCAGTGATCACCGCATAGTAAGAGGGACATTAAATATTAATCCAAAACTGGAGCGGTCTCCACTAGTGAAGTCTACGCTCCGGCCTGCACCCATCCAGATCCAAAACCCGGAAGACTTTCAACTCGAATTGCAAAACCGCTTCGAATGCCTCGGTGAATGCGTTGACGTGGACGAGTTTAATAATACGTTCGTGGCAGCTGTTCAAACGGCAAGGTCTAAGTTCTTTAAGGCCAGCCGTTAAAAAAGATCCGGAAAAATCTCAGATTCTACCCTCAAATTGATGGATGTAAGACGCCAAATGGCCCTTCAGTCACCGGACGATGCATCCCAGTATAGGCAGCTAAATAGACAAATCTCCAAGTCATTGATCGCGATTTACGCCGCTATAACACAGATTTTGTGAAGGCGGCCATAAAGCGTAATAAAGCCTCCAAAGTATTCGCACGAGATTTGTCTATTGGGTAGAGCCAACTGACGAGGCTAAAGACCGGCGACGGCAGGGTCGTTTCATCTAAGCCCAAACTTTTGAGGGAGGTCAAGAAGTTCTACGGACAGTTATATACGACTGCACGGGCACCTCTTACAAACAAGGCTGAAGACCCAAGAGACAAACTTACCGAAGATATCCCAGATGTCAGCCTGTACGAGATTAGTATGGCCCTAAAACAGCTTAAAGACAACAAAGTGCCGGGTGATGATGGAATTACAGCCGAGCTTCTGAGAGCTGATGTCATCACAAGAGTACCCTCTTCTGCTGAAGATTCTCCAGAAGCCATTCAATTCCGTCATCCTCGAGGGCAATACGCCGCAAGCATAGCACAGAGGTAAAGTGGCGCTATTTTTCAAAAAGGGCGATAAAACGCTTTTGAAGAACTATAGGTGCATATCACTTCTGAGCCATGTATATAAGCTGTTTTCTAGGGTTATCAGGTAATCGTCTCGTGCGCAGGTTCCACGACTTCCAGCCTCCCGAACCTGCCGGATTCCGAAAAGGCTTTAGTACCATAGACCACATACATACGCTGCAGCAAGTTATACAAAAGACGGAGAAGTATAACCAGCCACTATGTTTGGTGTTCGTGTACTGTGTGAAAGCCTTTGATTCGATCGAGATCTGGGCGGTGCTTCAGTCTCTTCAGAGGTGCCACTTTGACTATCGATATATCGAAGCGTTGATGTGTTTGTATGATAACGCCACCATGTCAGTCCGTCTCCAGGATCAGTTCTCGAAGCCTATCCGACTGCAGCGGGAAGTCAGACAAGGCGATGTTATACCGCTGCATTGGAAGATGTCTTTAAGCTTCTGGACTGGAATGGCCTGGGCATCAATATCAACGGCGAATACATCACTCACCTTCGATTCGCAGACGATATCGTAATCATGGTAGAGACCATGGAAGACTTAAGCCATATGCTTGATGGCGTCAATACAGCTTCCCAAGGAGTAGCTCTCAAAATGAACATGGACAAGACGAAGATCATGTCTAAAGCCCATGTCGCACCTGCTCCCGTAACCGTTGGGAACTGTACTCTCGAAATTGTTAACGAGTACGTCTACCTTGGACAAATAATCCAGTTGGACAGGTCCAATTTCGGAAAGAGGTCACTAGTCGAATCCAACTCAGATGGGCAGCGTTCGGGAAGTTCCGTAAAATCTTCTCATCCAAAATACCACAGTGTCTGATGACGAAGGTTTTTAACCAATGTGTGTTGCCAGTACATACGTACAGATGACATACGGAACACAGGCGTGGTCGCTGACTTTGGGCCTTATGAGGAAGCTCACTGTTGCTGAGCGGGCAATGGAGAGGGCTATGCTCGGAGTATGCCTGTGAGATCTAATCAGAAATGAGGAGATCCGTAGGAGAACCAAAGTCACTGACATAGCCCAAATGATTGCGATACTGAAGTGGCAGTGGGCAGGGCACATAGCTTGGCGGACAGATGGCGGTTGGGGCAGGGCGGTCCTAGAATGGCGACCACGTTTCGGAAGGCGTAGTGTTGGTAGGGCCCCCACAAAATAGACCAACGCCGAAGTAGGATGGATGAGGGCAGCGCAGGACCGATCGTCATGGCGATATTTGGGGGAGGCCTTTACCAGCAGTGGACGTCTTCCAGCTAAAATGATGATGATGATGATGATGAAATGTTACGTCAATTAGATAACACTTATACAACAAAACTCACAAGACGTGTAGGTTATAACCATGTTACAACCCCTTAAAACTCTTAAGAGGGTGGAATATACTATTTATAAAATATGGTATTTTATTACTATTATATAAAGTCAAGTCAAATAATTAATTCAAAGAATTTCAATGCACATAATATTATCTTTTTCGAAGCCGCAAAAATCAAATTAAAAATTTTAATTAATAGAAATACGATGCGAGATTAATTCAGAAATGAGGAGATCCGTAGGAGAACCAAAGTCACCGACATAGCCCAAATGATTGCGAAAGTGAAGTGGCACTGGGCAGACCACATAGATCACCGGACAGTTGATGGCCGATGGGGCAGAAAAGTCCTCGAATGGAGACTATGTACCAGAAGACGCAGTGTTGGAAGGCCCCCCACAAGATGGACCGACGATCTGGTCAAGATCGGAATACGGTGGATGAGTCGTCGTGGAGATCTTTGGAGGAGGCCTTTGTCCAGCAGTGGACGTCTTCCGGCTGATGATGATGAATAGACATACATCCGTTTATGATAGAAAGTTACCAGACTAGCAACACATTTCCATATGCATTGTGTAGGCCGTTTAGGATTCTTGAAAAATACTAAATTATAAATTTCACTGCGAAAAAATTCCAAATTGCAATATTAAGTTTCCAAACGAAAATTTCAGAAGCCTACATAGTTATTGCTTAAGAGGCGACCCTTACCTTAAGAGCCTCTAGAATCCCAGACTGCGTTCATTTTGTAGATGCGGCTAATACAACAGTACTTGTTATTGCGAAGCACTGTAAAAACTTAAATAAGTATTCTAAAGAGTTCTTACCGACAAGCAAAGCTCTCAGAAAATATACATTTTCAAGTGCTTATAAGAACCTGCTTCAGATGTAGCTAAATAATCAGAAATATTTTTTCTTACAATTTAAATTTACTTTATACTCTCTGTGCTCGTGACTTTGTTGATATAGATAAGGGTGATCTAAAACAGCCTTAATGTTGTTCTAGGCTACGCTGAAGGCATTAGAGAAAGTTTCGTAAAAGTTTGTCGAATAGCCCGTACAGTGATAAGCCCGTACAAAAAACAGATATACAGACAGTCAGACAGACGGACAATTTTTTGAAATTTGTATATGTGTGTTCATGTACAATCGGATTTTAGCAAAAATATCCAATGTTCAGGCACTTTGACTCTACACTTTTATTATAGTATAGATATACAAATAAATTTATAAGCAGAATTTATGAACGATGCTGTACTCGAACCCGCGCCTCTCGTTTTGCGTCCCAGCCGCTCTAACAATTAAACCAACCGTCCACATGCGGTATAATACGTAAATCTTGGTAAGTTTGTTCAACTCTGGGCCTGTGGCTCTATCTACAATATCTCCTTTACAGCCAATAACCTGCTCAACCCCAAAAATTGGATACCTCCATATTCGGAAATTGATGTGAGATGTCGCTCGTTCAAATCCAAATAATTTGTAATTTTAAAGTGATATCCCTCAATTGTTGGATTGAATAAATTCCAAATTGTTTAGATGTGTAGTATAAGTTCAATAAGTATGAAAAGGCTCTGTAATATTTTTCTTTGCCATGATTGGTACGCTAAGGGTAGGCGGACTGACACTTAGCATAAGCTCACACACTTTTTCATTCTTCTAGTGCAGTATTGGTTACCAGGAAATCATTTCCTTCTAGCGTATTGATGATTTATACAACTGTGACAAAAAAATGTGAGCTCATCTTTAACTTCAGTGTTCATGAGATGGCAAGTTCGTTTAGCAGAGATAAGCCTACGTGTGGTGGCTCTCTTGTACTTATAAGTAAATCATTTAGCCGTAAAGATATTGTGGGCCTCTCTGTTGACCATTGAATTAGCCTGTGAAGAGCTCGAGCGCACCATTATTGTAAGTATGCAGATGCAGTAAATGAGTTATTTGAAACTGTATTGGAGGAGGTTACCAATTATTAACCCAGTCAATAATAAACAAACTGTGATTCTCAGTCAATAATAAACAAACTGTGATCAGACCACTTTGCAACAATTAAAAATTATACGTTTGTTCCTGTGAATAATAGGCGAATGAAGTAAAACTCTCAAAGGGGTCATTCAAATATAAAATGTATTTTAAAATATTTAAAACAGAGTTTGCTTCTATATTCACTTGTAAGACAGTCAACTTGGTCTCTTGTCATTTAATGTTCATTGGGCAACAGCATTCATAGGAGTAGAGAACGACTTAATGAACTATATATATAGTGAGAGATCATTATGATGATGCATCTATTCTCGCGTATGTTAACTAATACTCTTCATTATTTAAAAGTGTTTATTCTATTGCAAAGTATATGCATATGATACAAAAAAAAAATTATTAAAAAATGCATCAACTAAAATTAAGATGACTTGGAATATTCTAGTAAGTTATTATAATCTATCAATAAACGATACAATAATTCAATCTCAGCAATAAATTGCTTCTGCTTTTGAGAAAGTTTTTCCTTAAATTCCAGTTTCTATTACACTCTTGTCTCCTCCACAAGTGTTGCTGAGTCACTTCTTCTGAAAAATGTTAGAGAATGCTAACAAATTTTTAATGTCAGTTTTATTATCCCTAGGAAAATAATAAATACTTAAAAATCTCTAGATATGTAAAAAATGCTGATGATATGGGGCATTTCTGTTAAAATAATAATTTAAATAATATTGATGTCATAACACAAGACCTTACAATTGTCTTTAATAATGGTGTCCATGGCGTGTTTCCCCACTTTCTGAAACATAGTAAAATTACATCAATATTTAAGTCGCGATGCACTTATGACCCAAATAACTATCGTCCTAAGTAAAAAATTTGAAAACACAGTTTTAAAGACAAATGCTTATTTACTGTAACTCTCATAAGTTACTTCATATGAAACAATTTAGAACTTTACTAGGGGACGCTCAACAACGGATGCAGGTGTTGAAATAATCAAGATATTTTTGATGCAGGTGCAGGTGTTGAAATAATCACGATATTTTTGATGCCTGGGAGAAATCGCAGATTGCACTTGGTATCTTCTGTGATTTATCTAAGGCGTTTGATTGTGTTTAATATTCAACGCTGATCAGGAAGCTATACTACTATAGCATAAATGGAACTAAGCTCGATCTTCTGATTTCCTATCTGAACAATGTAATACAGAAGGTTAACGTGAATGGCAAGAGATCTTCTGGACTCCTCTCAGTATTGGGGTACCACAAGGGTCTATTCTTGGACCGTTCCTCTTCCTTATCTACATAAATGATTTTCCTAACCTTATAGAAAAAAAACATAAGGTAGTATTGTTTGCGGATAACACTTCACTGATATTTAAAGTAAAAAGAAACCAAGTTATGTACGACGAAGTAAAACATATACTATCTTACATCGTGTACTGATTAAGCGCTAATAACCTAAATAACAAGACATCGAAATAATTAAAATAATAAATATACCGAAACATATAAATTTACCGTACCGAATATCAAAAATGTAGATGCAAGTGTTTTGTTAAACGGAGAGATCATAAAATCGGTGGAATCTGCTTTATTTCTTGGCATTACTCTGGATTCCTAATTACAATGGGATCCCCATAATAAAGGAATGGAAATCCTGCAGCATACGCCCTTAAAAAGATTGGACAATTAGCATAGATTACTTTATTTATTTCACAGTATTATGTCCTATGTTATATTGCTATGAGCTAACACTGCAGATATTAATACAATATTTGTGCTGCTGAAGAGGGCTATTCGCGCTATTTATAAGCTTACCATCTTGACTTTTGCTTCTCAATATATTTCTGATAATGCTATGTATATAGATAGGTGGTGAATTTGCTAGAAACTGTCATAACCATAATGTTATCACCAGGTACAGACTAACAGTCATAAAGCTATAATGCAATAGACATCTCTGCTTAGTCGAGTTAGTAAGTATTTATTGGGGGCGATGTATAGCTTTTACAAAAAGATCTTAGAAACAAAACGTTTATGCGGCAAAGGTTACTATAACATAAATGACTTTCTTAATATTACCACAGATTGGGAATGGAGCGACCGCCCTCAGGCTATTAAATAATAAGTTTAATTGTACGATGTTACTTTGTAACCATATTTTTATAAAAGAAAAAGAAGCCCTCTGAGTTTGTTGCGCCCGCTTTTCTCAGGTCTGAGGCATACTTTTTGGAATGGGTAGTTTTTGACTTTCAATAAATCTCTTCCTGTTTTGTTATCAAATCCTATTTTGATTAAAAATAATTCATATTGAAATTGTAAGCACATTAAGTTTAACATAGACGCAATTAAACAAAGCGTAAGTAAAAGTTAAATTTAAAAAATGATATTTATGTGTCTGTATTTCCTGTGATAATTCACTTTGATATTCAACATCCTAATGAATAATTATCAGAACGCTGGATCCTAAATGTACCTGTTCTGCAATTTTACAAAGCTCAAATATAACACGTTCACAATTTTCTATCTCAATAACATTATTTAATCCCCAACATAAAAGTCCTTATCGTATAACCCGACGTTATCGTTATCGTAAAGTGTTTCTAGAAGTTTAACTTTAAAAACGAAGTGTGTTTTAAAATGCTCGCTCGTTACAAACGAACGGAGCGTGCCGAGCGCCGTGACGTTATCACAATATTTCCACCTACCCTCAACGCTCGACCGCTCTTGAAAAGCCAGCGTGCCTCAACCACCACCAAGTTGGTCTGCTACGCTAAACTTCTACCTCATTATTTCACATCTCTTAACTACAACAAATTTAAGATGTTATTACATTTAAAACCGCTCAGTTCTTTAGTAACTAAAGTTGCGATTATAAATTCGTTTGAAACGTTTTAAACGCGATGAAATATTTTGGAATATTTAATTATTACTTCCTTTCATTCATATACGTTTGTAATTTAGCAAGATTTTTAGATAAGCATCAATTCAATCTCATTTTTTAGGGAAATCAAGTTTTGGTAGGCACTGAATATTCTGATTCTTATTGAATGTATAACAAGAAGTAAAATAATAATCATAATTTTTACATCTCTCGTTATAATATGTGCAATTGTTGAACTATCAATAATTCATATTTTGTAACTAATCCTGACCTGACCAAAAAATGTCATGAAGCTCTTTAAACTATCATCAGTAACTAAATTACAATTCGTTCAATACAAATCATGTTATATTTTCATTAGAACCAAAGACATAGTTATAATCAATATTTTAAACTAAGCCATAAGATTATGCAAATCATTTTGATTAAAAATAAATAAAAACATTATTTAGAGAATTAATTGGAGATTCAAGAAAAGTAGTGCAACGGAAATCTATTTTCTTAAAAATAAAATTGATGTTAGTAAACGTTTGAATAACTTTTAATACAATACTAACATGGGGTATAATTGAGAATTATATTGCTCTTAAAACTCTAGAGAAACAGTGGCAGAACAATGTTTTAAATATATAATATATACAAATTACGTGACACGTTGTTTGTCCCCGATGGACTCCTAAACTAATGAACGGATTTAAATGGGGATTACTTCATGAAGTGCAGCTTAGTCCAACTTGAGAGATTGGATACTTTTTATTTCGATTTGGGACACATAATTATTTTTATTTTCAATATTTGTTTTATATGGACATATTTTCTTAGAGAGAATTTATTGACGCACGGTTTGACAGTTCCACTGTGAAACAATTTCATTATAACAACAGGGAGCATTTTTTACGAAATCATTCTTGATGTTTTGAAATATTATTGGCAAATTCCTATAAAACAATATTTTTTTTACTATCTACAGAATATAATATAATCTGTCGGGTCAGCTAGTATACCTAGATATATTACGTGACACGTTGTTTGTCCGCGATGGACTCCTAAACTAATGAACGGATTTCAATGGGGATTACTTCATGGATTGCAGTTTTATCCAAGTTGAGAGATAGGATACCTTTTATTTCGATTTGGTACCCATAATGAGTTTTATTTCCACTTTTTTTTTTGTATGGACATATTTTCTATTAGAGAGTTCGGTTTCACAGCTTTGCTGTGAAACAATTTCATTATTACAACAGGTAGCATATTTTACGAAATATTTCTAGATGTTATGAAATATTATTGACAAATTCATAAAAAACTGTATTTTATATATTATGTACAGAACAACGTCTGTCGGGTCAGCTAGTATATATATATTAAACTGTTAAATAGGCCATAAGATTAAGATTTAAAAAAAGTACTTTTATCATACAAAGAATTAAAATATACAACGCAGTAATAAAGAGATATCCTTGCTGACAATCACATCAAGATTTGTAGAGTCAGCCGATCTCTATACATAGGCTATATCCTTGGGATAGTAACATATCGTTACATAGCCATATCGCCTAAGCTTCATTCAATTCACATAAAATAAAGAATAAAAGGCATGGGTACAGAAATTTTCACAAAGATCTATTCCTAGTAACAATATTTATGGCAAGACAAAATTTTTGGGAGGTCCTTGTTTTTCAAAACGAAGGAACTAAATAAAAGCCTGTTTGTCTATTCAATAATATATGGGTCCCTCAATATGTGGGATGGGCAAATAGTGGTAATATGTGTTATATTCTTTTTCCAATTACTGATGTTTTCGTTAAAGTAACTACATGAACACGTAACATGTCCGAAGGCGTTTATTTGGAACAAAAAGAGTGAGCACTTCCGTTCACGAACAAAAGGAAAATTCAATAAGAAAGAATCCTTCGTGATTTACAACCACTATTTCCTCGTTAAGACTTCGAATTCCTCAAGGTGTGTTTTTGCCTTTATAAAATACGCAACATTTAATGGCATTTTGATTCGACAGGACTTAATTTTTGTGTTCAAACTGATTCACTTTACGAGGTTTATAATATTTTAGCTTTCTATTATGGGTGTACATTAAGAAATGTTGTGTTTGTTAATTCATCTTTTATTATTAAAATGTTTAGTTTTCCATACCAGTGGGTAATTTTCAAGTATTCGAATTAAAAAAAAACGAGTAGATTAAGTTATTTATTAATATGGCTTTACTCACGTTTTATCGGTGTCGGTACCGACTAGTTTCGGACCATTCGGAGGTCCTTGATCATGGTCAGTGTGGTGGGTACGCGTAACGTCCCACCTCTTACTGCGAGCTTGGGCTCGTAGTGCGCGGCTGGACAGGGCGCTGGGTTTGCCGGTGGTGATGACGAGCACGGTATCACTGACACTGTGTCACTATTGGTGTCCACGGGTGCACAAAATGTACTCAAAATGTCCACTATGTGATCATCGGCACTATGGGTCTTATTGCGAGACGCGTTTTGTAACACTGGTTTCCAATTTGGTGGTAGATAACACGTGATTAAAGCCGTATTAATAAATAATTTAATAATGACTCACGAAAGTTTTAATAATATAAGTAGATTAACTGTTGTCACACATCGCAAACACTCTGGTTGCAACTCTAATGGTCAACAATCTTGTAGTCAATCTAAAGAGTGATTTCCAATTTTATTCTTGTAGCGTCGGTCTTACTAGTGCATTCTTTATATATTTGACGTCATAAAACTCAATAGAATATGAGACATATTAGGCGTCATTCGCAAAAATACTCTTGTTCTCGTCTAGTTCTTCAATGCGTAGTTCCTTTACAAGTAAAGCAGATGAACCACATGATTTTCTTAAAATTCATCGACTGTTCCATAGACATTCACTGATGCCTCCTCTAATATTCTAATACTCGTAACAATTCACCTACTAAATTTATTGAATTTGACGTTATTTTGTGGTAATCTATAATTATTCAAATGTTGTGAGCTTCCTTGAATATAAATTCTGTTTATCTACCATACCCATGCTTTAAATCGTCTATTAAAGACTCTAAAATAGTTAGCTTATTGCCAACATTAAAGCACCCAATGTCCAATAACGAGTGTTGTTATGAAATTCAGTACAACATCACATCATCCGTTTTCATTACAACACTCATTTGGATGATGTAATAATTACTAGGACTGGCTTTTTTAATGTTAGCAGTAAGCTAACTGTTTTAGAATATTTTATAGGATTCATATTATGGGCGTAGATACAGTCATGTATGCAACTGTTGATAATTAGGTATTAAAGCACTCATGTGATACTTTTAACCCACATTCGTGTTTTAATACCCCTTATTACACAGTTGCATAAATAACTGTAAGATTCTCGTCTCCGATTGAGTCTCGTGCCAGAGTTTGGCGAGTCAACATCTCTGAGGATGCCTCGTCTAGAGGCGAAACACGTGTCGAATTGATTTGAATAATTCACCTAGTGTAAATTTACATAGTTTCCGAAGTAACTGTTTCAGTCGAATCATGTTTCTTTTACCAATGCAGTTCTTTTTGACAACGGACGTATTGTCTTTACTCTCTACAATGGTACATCTTAAATTGAACTAATATCATGTAAATATCAGTAAAAGGCATAAAAGGCATTTATTTTCTCAAAATTGATTCCTTTAGAATTCTTTTTGATGTCATTTCTAATATACTAGACACTACTACCGCTTCGGAAACAAATAGCGTTCTAAGAGAGAAGAAGCGGCGCAAGAAACACTCCTAGTATGCCAAACCAGGATAGAAATAACAGTTTTACAGATTTACTATCCTAGCTTTGAAGAACTGATCTCGTTTATCTTGGGTATAATTAATTACTAAAAAGTATTTTTATGAAATTAAGAGACGAGATGAGCAGGACATTCAGCTGATGGTCATTGATACGTCTTGCTCATTACAATGCAGTGCCGCTCAGGATTCTTGAAAAACCCAAAAATTCTGAGCGGCACTACAATTGCGCTCATCACGTTGAGACAACATGCTAAGTCTCATTTGCCCAGAAATTTCACTATCTACGGCACCCTTCAGACCGAAACACATGCTTCACTACTTGTGGTACCCTTAAACCAGCCGGCATCCTGTGCAAAGGAGCCTCCCACTGAGTACCTACAATTTGCAGTCATCTGAAACCCTGTGCGAGCGCTATTTTAGTAAATCAGTCTATCAAAACTAATAAAGGATTTAGTTGTAACTACTTTTAATTTCCACATTAAATTGGTTAATGTGCCTGGTCGTAAGAATTTCCCGACAACAATAGATGACAAATGTTGTAAAGAGCTTGGCACCCTCAGTGAAGGATAGGATCCTCTCATGCTTATGATTAATGCATTCTTCGTTTGTTACAGACACATTCGTATCACAGGACGTGTTCGTACTAATAAATACTTTTCAAATCTTCTTTAACTAATAATATTTTTACATGTCCTTCGTGAAAGTCTCTAAACTTTTGAAAATTGAATCTAAGATAAATAACTAATAATACTGTTTTAGGGACTACGCGTACTTATTCAGCTCTTTTCAGCTTTTGTCCATAGAGAACAACAATTTTGTATGGAGATGTGTACACGTCGATTCAGCTTTCCGCGTCCATTCTGCTTTCGCGGAAAACCAGCATAAAATGAGGATAAATGTGTTTTTATTATGCTAATGCTATAGAGAGCGTTCGGCGCTGTTCGCCGTCGAATGCGGCGGAACAGCTATTTACAGGGATGGTTCGCGACTCCTTGTCGACAAGTTGCGACCTGTATTGTTCCTGCATTGATTTGACGTAATCATTATGCACGCAAAAATTAAAGAGTGCAGACGTGATTTGAAGTTATTATTCTCATTCTTACGACCCGTCCGCGGTTGATAGAAGCAGAGCTGTATAAGTGTGACCAAAATCGTTCAGCGAAACGCGAATGGAGCTGAATAAGTGCGCGTAGTCCCTTATACCGTAACTTAAATTCGTTGCACTTTACCTACAGAAAAACCTATATCCGGATTGAAGAATATTATTGAAGAGTATATTATGGTTTAAACACAGGACAAATTTTTATTGCGAAGTTTGACCTACATGTTTATTATGACCGTAGGAAAATGACCTGGTGGTCCACGATTCAATTTTGTCGATAGTACCGCATATAAATGCATTTTCTAATTAACATCATAAACAAACAAAACCTAATTAGCTGACCCGGCAGATGCTGTTCTGTACATAATAAATAAAATTCTGTTTTTTATGAATTTGTCAATAATATTTCATAACATTAAGAATTATTTCGTAAAACATGCTCCCTGTTGTTATAATGAAATTGTTTCACAGCAAACACGAACTGTCAAACCGTGCGTCAATACATTCTCTCATAGAAAATATGTCCATACAAAACAAATATTGGAAATAAAAATAGTTATGGGTCCCAAATAGAAATAAAAACTGTCATATCTCTCAAGTTGGACTAAACTGCACTCCATGAAGTAATTCCCATTTAAATCCGTTCATTAGTTTAGTTGGAAGCAAACATCAAGACACTGGATTTATGTATAATAAGATTATAATCGCTCTGTTATTACAATTATTTTATCAAAAATATGTACAGGTTATTGAGAGAAAATACAATTCTCCACTAACAGATAATGAACATAACTCAATACTCGAGAGCACTGAACTTGGTATTGTTGATCGCTTGGATCAACCAAATAAGGGTAGGCACCCTGTGGAGTGCATTTCTCGCATTTCAACAGCAGCTCGCTCTACAGATTATTCATAAAATGAACGGAGAAACGATTTTGTACTAAAAGGAATAAAACGATTTACGGATATTTAGGTGTAGTAGTGATTTTGCTATCGAGAAACATTACGTTTTCTAATAATAATTTTATCAATATATCACTTAGCATAACATATCATTTGTAAAATCAAGTAAACTGTAAATGTTGATTTGAAAAAGTGGCTTCAAGATTTGGTGCGTTGTCGCGAATAGGTATGATATTGTCGTTATTGTTATTACCTTTGTTAATATTTCTATTATCCAAACAAACAGCGCCATCTGACAATCCTACACAAATACTATTTCAAAAAAATAAAGAAAAACAAGAGAAAAGGATTGAGAAGAAGTGGCAAGCAACACAACGGATGTTTTCTTTTTTTGAAGAGCAAAAGTCTTTAGGCGCGTTGAGCACTTTTTGGGTGAACAAAATCCATGAAAGTCGCGTTATCGTCACCGAACGCTTTCCATGAGCTATATGCATTCTGTGTATGAAGATACACTGTCGTGGGTGATTAGTATTCATTTTATATGTATTATAGAAAGATATAATAATAAAAAAAAAAATAGCTCGACTATACACAAGTCACTTAGTTTTTACTTTTATCAGCAGCCTCCAAAGACTGCCCTTTTTTATATAAATTTTCATTACAATCAAAGATAAAATAATAATTTAGTTAAATAATAAATAATGTGTCAAACCAGATTATCTACAAGTTTAAAAATGAACCGAGAAATGCTGACACCAGCTACAAAGGTCTTGATCTGTATACAAACGTTGTAAATCTTGGCGCAAAACTACGACGGCTCACTATCTGTTACGACATATTTGGCAAAACAGTACAACTGCCAGCCAAGTGTGACAATGCACCCCACGTATGTATACGTTCATATAACTCAGGAGCTTACTGCTTTACAAGATTTATTCACGACATCTGTACGGGTTGCAGTTGTACGCGAATGGCTGATGGAAAATGTACTCTAGTGAAGTTATTGACAGAAACGCTTTAAATCATACGCTTGGCAAGAAAACTTACTGGATCGACTGTTTATAATGGTTTTCAATTTTATATTTGTCTTGCTTGGGTTTTGATTCGTACAATTTGAAGATGGATCTGTTTTCTGTTTTTATTATGAAATATAATTTGGAAATAGAAATATATTTATTTACCATAGGGAGTGACAACACTAATTGGTAACGTTATGAAGCTTCATTAGTTAGTACAGGGGCTTTGGCATTGGGAAAAAAAGAAAGTTTTCGAAACTGAACTAAATTTAAATTTGTAAACATCCCTACTAATATTAAACATGTGAATGTTTTGATGAAATCTAGTACAGAGATAAACATGAGCTTGGGAAAGGACATAAGCTATCTTTTATCATGAATAAAAGGCTTGGCGGGGTTTAAATAGGGGTTGGAAATTTGTATGAAAGTTCGTCATTATCGAAGATAACACCATGAAAATTTGTATTTAGGCATTTGATAAGAAGCAAATAAATATTAATTTTAGCGTTTTTAAAATAAAGACCTGTATGGGGATGACAAAGTGGAACGAAAATTCTATAGTTGGTAGCTTTTAAAAATGTATGAACCGCAACAGTTTGTAGTGTATTATTTGCAAAGTGGGTATATTAAAAAATAAAAAAATGCTGCCCAAAGTAACTATTTCACGCGCACGAATTTCCCGAGTTTTATACTAGTAATATATAAATAGCTTGTTTGGTCTAGTTTACGTAGGGACTTCTATAGCATTATGTTATACGGTTTGTAATTGTGAGAAAACGCTGCGAATGTTCATCCTATTTTTGTGCTCCAAAAGAGGGCTATTAGAGCAATTTATAATACTTATGCGACCAAGAGACTCGCTTCGGGAAACATTTAACTTGATAAACATCATTACCCAATAGTCTTAATATATAAATTTCTTTTGTGCGTCTGTGGTAACTGAACTCCTCCTAAACGGCTTAACCGATTTTAATGAAACTTTCTGTGTGTCTTCAGGTTGATTCAAGAATGGTTTACATTCACAATTGAACTACCTCCTAAACGGCTGAACCGATTTTGGTTATTTTTTTTGTGTGTTCCAGTGAATTTGAGATTGGTTTAGATTCTCAATTTCGTCCATATAATATAATTCTCCTGCTAATGTGTATGTTAGTGAACTCCTCCTAACGGCTGGACCGATTTTTCAAATTTAAGACGTGTGTACAGGACAACGCCGACAGACGTTGTCCTGTACACACGTCTTACTACTAGTATATATAAAATATAATGTACGTTAGAGAAAATATAACGAGATTCAAGTAAAAATATAATTTGAATTCATTCAATTCAAGAAGAAAGTACTGTACGTGCATTTTAAATAAGTTAAGGTAGAGAGGTTATGGGGTTTACAGGGCAGTATACTAGGACTCACTGACCACAAATTTAAGAAAAACATTAAAGCTTCTTTCTTCTTCTTATATGTTTTAAAAGCCGGGCTGGGAGTTTCTTATTAGTTCTTCTCCCCATGTCAAAGACCCTTTACGATCTGATGTATCTTTATGACGTTTTCCAAGAGTTGTTCCCATATGTTATGTCACTGTCACTCCTTATGATAAATAAATTTATTTCTATTTCAACAAAAATCATTTATAATTGGCCTGCTTTTGTCTGATGTTTCCCTTTCATGTCTGATAATTGATGTACCATTAACAAACAAAACCAAACATTGTATTCAATCACAACAAAATATATTTTGATTACCCCAAATTGTGGTAATTGGCATATAGCCAGATAATATTTTGTCTAAGCCGCTTACAGTGATAAATAACAATTAAGGTAACAATTAAATTCTAATTACTGTAATGTCCTCAAATTATGAAGTATAATAATAATACTACTACTTGAGTACGTTAAGGCTGCTATCCCAAGATATCACGAAACTGGAGCATAGTTGAAACCATTTTTTAATTTTTAGACAAAAAATAATTAGATATTATCTACAAAATATGAGAAGAAATTTCATTTTTTCTTAACGTTTCTATTTTTATAAGCAGTGCGAAAAAAATCACCAAGCTACCCCTAACTTTTACAGTTGGAGCGAAGTTAATCATTCAATCTAGATAAAAATTGTACGAAAAGTTTTGTTAGTTTTGTAAAAACAATTGTATTATATTTATAATAAGTTAAAATGCTTCTCATTCCGAATTAAAAAACTATGGGGATCTTGTACGGGAGAAGTAACCTAGCTCCGCTCGGTTCTTCAAGGCCGTTGGCTCGGTCCACAGCCTTAACCGACCGTAGATAATATGAAGAACCTCTGCGGCCTTTATTGACGAATAAAGGCCTATGACTCAATAAGTCATAAAGATTGATACAGGTACTGGAGTCTCATAATCTAAATTATATTCTATGCGCCTTTTTGGGCTTAATGAATAAGAAAGCGGGCTTCTGTTTTAAGTCTCCGAATGAGTTCAAATACGGTTATTAAAGAAATAATTGCGGTAAAGTAATAATTTTGCTACTTACCCCTTGTTTACACCCACCAAGAAACAAGCCAAAAACTTGTTTTATACAATACTTCTCAAAACACAATTATTTGTTTCAAACATGTATTGCAATTGTCCGAAACATACTTTAGTTTTCTCTGTGTTGTCAACAAGTCTATATACAAATATAAAACACATATTTTGTGTTCAATTATAGGTCTTAAAAATGTTTGGTCCGGTCTGATACATTGACAGCGTACACCAACATAAAACATACATGTTTTTAATAAGTATTGTTAATTTTATTGGAGTTTATGTATAATACAAGCTCAGAACAAGTATAAAACATGGGATAGTTGTGAACATACACGTTCACAACTAGTACATCAGACAATATTCATACAAATTTTGTCTATGATAAGTTTTATATTTTTGTATTTTGAAAATATTGCATACAACCTGTATTTGAAATTTGTGTGAAACTTGTCAAATACATGTATAATACCTTGTTGTGAGCGAGGGTTAAGACTGACACACTCGACGAACACCAACAGACTTTCTGACGTAGCTCCACTCAGCACGTCGCACATGCTAATAACTACCACGTCTTTGCAGTCTGACAATTGTCATAAAACAGGTTACAAAGAAAATATTCGGTAAAACGATTGCATGATAACAGATGTGGCTGTCTTCGCAAATGACGTCCTAAAGTATACAATATTTCATGTTTTCCTTTTTAATATCTTTAAACGTAACAGGTATGATTTGATTTATTTTATTATTTTTCAAATGGAATTGAAAAGATTATATTTAGATGGTGATCAATAGCGTATAATAACTCTGGATGTATGGCGGTCCTGTACTGAGGGCTTGTCAGGGAGCTTTCTTCCACGTACTACAAAGCTGTGGAGCTGAATAAATGAGCTTCCTTTTGCCGTGTTTCCGGGACGACATGGTAACCTTCATAAAAACGCGTACGCCTTCCTTAAAGGCTGGCAGCGCTCCTGAGATTCCTCTGGTGTTCCAAGAGAATGTGGGCGGCGGCGATCACTTAACACCAGGTTTGTCCTTCTTTTTTCATAAAAAAAACTGTCAGTTTGGACTTCAAACCTGGCTTCACGGTCAAACAAGATTTCGTTATTACAGAATCACATAAAAGATTAGTATGAAATCAAATCATAATCAATAAAGTATAAAATTAATGTATACCTTAACGATACATATAATTTTCGTGTTGTTTCAGATGTAAGCTTTAAGAACACGCAGAATATAATTAATTATAACACAATAATATTATTACATCAAGTTTAAATTGATACTAACTTCTTAATTGCAGTTTAGTGTAAATTATTTTGAACAATAGACGTAATTGATTTGGCTTAGCTCCGTAATTATTACTAACACTGATTAATAGTTAACTTCCAACTTCCGTATGTAATGAATTATCGATAGTAAGTTCTCTATATTATAGTGGCCTATGGCGTTAAGCCAGGGTTTTCTCAATCAGGGTTCATCACGGTAAAATAACACTAAGAATTTCTCAGTTTATTAAATCACAATTCCTAGTATCGAACTGAAATTGAACTGAACAGTCTTTACATAAAACAACCGCTTTTATACCTTACTATTGTAAGTAGTAGATACAACTTCTTTTAAAACAATCAAATAAAATTAGGTAATGTAAAATAATTCCTAAATACAGCTCAATATTTATAATAATTGTTTTAGTGAATTTATATAACTTCAAATTATTTATATAATATGGTTTGTTCATTAAAGAATTAATATTAGTAAGTAAAAAGATGGCGCTGCAAGCAAGTTTCGAAATGCAATT
The DNA here is from genome assembly GCA_949711755.1 of Leptidea juvernica. NCBI lineage: Eukaryota > Metazoa > Arthropoda > Insecta > Lepidoptera > Pieridae > Leptidea > Leptidea juvernica. Next base: position 10,103,108 of record CATIXQ010000011.1, read on the forward strand.
AAGAATGACTAATTGCATAAAATAATAAAGTTTGATACAGAATAATGATATTAATTCTAATACAACTTAATTAGAACATTTACACAGTAAATGAAGTATTTTAACTATAAATGAAACATCAAACATCTTCAAAACATTCAAACAGTGAACACAGTGTCTATTAAATATCAGACCTTAATAAATAACGGTTTTATGTTTACAAATAGCTAATTACAATTAAATCCTATATATTTCAGATATATCAACAAAAATTATATTTATTTTAATGATAAACTAAAACATAAATATCAATAGTTGCCTACTATTGCCGGTAGGTGGCAATTTGCACCCATATATACATGCATGTATGGGCAGTATATACTATATATAGACATGGGGCATTTCTACATCAAATATTATAAAACAAAGCCCTCCGCCGCGTCTGTCTGTCTATTCGCGATAAACTCAAAAGCTACTGCACCGATTTTCGTGCTGTTTTCACCAATGGATAGCGTTATTCTCGAGTAAGGTTTAAGTTTATAATTTGTTATTTTTTATATATATTTTGTATACATTAACGATATCTATTGGAGGTTTCGGAAAAAAATAGGCCGTCTGGGAGCTTTCAACGAAAACGCTGTATAAACCCATTGAGATATAATATAAAATAATGTATGGTGGAATTGTGTATACACAATTCCAATTACTTACGTAGTTCTACAGAATAGTCCGCAATGCCATACAATATAATATATCCATTTTAATACTTTAATCAATATATATATAATTAGCAATCTATACTAATATTATAAAGCTGCAGTGTTTGTTTGTTTGTTTGTTTGTTTGAACGCGCTAATCTCTGGTACTACTGGTCCGATTTGAATGATTCTTTCAGTGTTGGGTAGTCCATTTATCGAGGAAGGCTATAGGCTATGTTTTTTTTTCAAAAGTAGGGATCCGTAATAAAATTGCTATTTTGTAACACAAGGTGTAAAATCGAAAACCTATTTTTGCGTGCGCTGCAAAAACTATTGACAATAGAACAAAATGATGTACAGGCTATAATATAGGCAATATTTTATTACTTATAAAACTATCGCGTGAATTATACTTTATATGGCAAAACAACGTTTGCCGGGACAGCTAGTTACATATAAAGCAGTAATGTAAAAGCTGTTTATACGAATATGATATTAATCCTTATCAGTTTATTACTAAATATTATAAAATCATTAATTTCCGAAGGCTTTCGACAACATTATTCCCGAATACTTTCATTTTTTTTCTTTTGACAGAACAGCGTCTGTCCGGTCTGCTAGTATCATAATATAATCTTATTCTTATATAAAATTCTCGTGTCACAATGTTCGTTCCCGTACTCCTCCGAAACGGCTCGACCGATTCTCATGAAACTTTGTGAGCATATTGAGTAGGTCTGAGAATCGGCCAAGATCTATTTTTCATACCCCTAAATGTGAAGGGTGGTCCACACGATTTTTTTTTTAATTTTTTCTGACATTTCTTTTAAATTTATTTGATTATGAGTCAGCATTAAAAAATACATACAACTTCAAATTTTCACCCATCTACGATCAACAGTTACTTTTGTATCGCGATTTTAATATCGGCAATACAACGTTTGCTGGGTCAGCTAGTCTAATATATAAAATTCTCATGTCGCGGTGTTTGTAACTAAACTTCTTCGAAACGGCTTGACATATTGGATAGGTCTGAGAATCGGACAACATCTATTTTTCATCCCCCTAAATATTAAGGGTGGTCCACGCCAATTTTTTTTTTTAAGTTTTTTGACATTTTTTTTTAAATTTGTTTGATTATGAGTCAACATTAAAAAATACATACAATTAAAATAAAATTTTCACCCACCTACGAGCAACAGTTACTTTTGTATCGCGATTTTAATATCGGCAATACAACGTTTGCTGGGTCAGCTAGTCTAATATATAAAATTCTCGTCGTGGGTTGTTTGTTACCAAACTCCTCCGAAACGGCTGAAACGATTTGTATGAAATTTTGTGTGCATATTATGTAGGTGTGAGAATCGGGCAAACATCTACTTCTTATAGCCCAAAATTAAAATATTTTTTATTAATTTGTATGTCAAGACCACGTTTACTGGGAGAGCTAGTGACAGTACAAAAGTTGAATTTAATTTTGGAGTTTACTCTTTAAGAATCGATTTTGAGTATGAGAAAAATATAGAGAGTAAAACCTACTCATGAAATGGGATAGTAACGCATCATTACTCGCGCACCTTTCACTTTTCAGTTGGCGTGACAGTCTAGACGCTCGGTCCCTATATTAGTTGTATTTCAGTAATAAAGATAGCCAACATAAATGATGTTGGTTCTTAACTTGTATTTAGAAGATTTTTATATTATTGAAATTGATTTATTATTATACTTTCATAAATTTATGTGAAAATTCTATAAATTATGGAAGAAAGTGGTGTAAATAATAGTGCCGGAAAATCTGATAAGCACGTGGGTACTAAGTAAGTTACAATTCATACATGTCATATTAATTAAGCACACATGCTTTGTATATTTTATTAAATATTTAATTATCAATATAGTTCATACAAATTTATATGAGCTACGCACATAATTAATTAGCTTCTGCTGTATGTCTGTTTGTAACCGACTCCATCGGACTTGATTTTGTTTAGTACCTGTTCAAAGACAATCGTTCTTGAGGAGTAAACTCCAGTCGTGCGTATGAGCTGACACACGCACTTTTATTTATTTAAATTTAGGGGTTTTTATTTTTAAGCACGTAATTCTTCTTACCTATTAAAAAATTGTTATATATAACGGCGACTCTGCGCCCTTATCAGAATTATCCATTCTACATGCGTAATTGGGCGAGGTTATTGAAGAAATAAACGTGAATAGTTACGTACAATCAAATTATAATTGGTCTTCTATAATTCAAATCACTTTACAATCAAGCGGATAACAAAGTATGGCTAGAAGATCTGTCATTCACGTCTGGTCGGGCCGCTGCTCGTTCAATAAGTGACGAGCAACATGGCCGCCCAACGAACCGACGACGTTCCGTCAGAGCGACAGGTACCTCTCACTCCCGCACATCAAACTGTTTTTCTTGAAAGATTAAGGCTAGGGTTACTATGGATGCGAGTTCTGACGAAAATTTGTTTTGACGAGTTCTGACGGATTCCTCAGAAGAAACAAACGCCTGGTATCTAATGACAGTGTTTACACTGGCAACGACGAACGCGTCAGAACATGCACGACGTCGTCAGAACGACTCGAGCGTTCAAACGAGTTTGATTTTCTCGCACGACCTGCGTCTGCGAATATCGAGTGATTTGGTTTCCACCATGGATATTATAAATTGATCAGTCTCGTGTACGAGAACAGGTGGTGTATGAGAGACCAAAATTATCACAACAGATATATTTCTCGGCAAAAGTGGGAGAAAGTTGCTACAGAACTCAACACTCTACATTTTGAACTATCCTTTGCCGTCTCTTATAGAAAAAAAAGCTCGTTAACATGCTCTGTCTTTCCACCATTTAACAATAATAATTTAAATAATGGACTTTCAAGAAAATCAAATTCATCAAATTCGAACTGACGAACTGGCAGAAACGAACTGACTATCAGAATAACAAAAAACGCGCACAGTGTAAAAGCCTTGTTCTGACGAGGATTTCGAACGTACTCGTCAGAACAAATTTTCGTCAGAACTCGCATCCATAGTAACCCTAGCCTAGGCGCCACAGTTGCGCTGCCAGACGTCAGTGAGAGGTACCTCTCGCTCTTGCCCAACAAGGTTTCTCTTTCTATCGAAGAACTATGGCGCTACAGTTGCGCCGTTATATATATGTTACCTTACAATAATTTAAAACTATTGATTTTGCAAAAAAAAAAAAAATTGTTGACTAAAACAATCTAAACATGTCGACCATTTTGTCCGCTGTGCGTCATGTCACATTATTATCAATCCTCTGTTATTTGTCTTTTCTTAATTGGTACTACTGATAGAAGAGTATATTATCATTGTTTGTTATAATGTGACGTCATCAATCAAAATTTCATGTGACTGAATCTTTGCGCGCATTTTTTTTTATTTGAATCATCAACATCATTTATATAAACTTATACTAAGTACTATTCTGATAAATGTAACAATTAAAGATGAACACATAATTCAATGGTTGTAGTGTGGTATATACAGTCAAAAATGTCTAAGTACTAAATTGATCTAAAGTAGAGATATAATTTATAAGGTTTTACAATGAAGCGGATATAGGTACATACTACTTGGAAAGAGTACGTCAGAGGTTAAGCTTAATGTGCGAGATTTTTTTTTAATTTAAAATTGATTATGAAAAACATTATTTTTCAATATTTAATTAAATTAAATACGTTTAAAATATTATTATGATTACAACATTCATTACTAAAGACCTGAGCAAAACTTTTTAAGCATATAGTAGTTAAGAGGTATAGGAATAAGGTTTAGGTTTAGCGTAGCAAATAAAATTTGATAAACAAAATTTTATGACCGATGCGGGACTCGAACTGAGCCAACCGTTCGACTGATGCATCGTCATAAAATCTTGAATGCTTTGTTCAACTCTCAGGTTGTGGCTTCATCTACAGGATGTACTTTACAGTTGGTTGAGCAGGTTATCAATGAGCCCGCATCGTTCATAAAAATTTGTTAATCAAATTTTATTTGTGTATTAATCCTAGAAGTGAGGGTTATCATTTTAAAAACTTAACAAATTGTTTAGCGTAGCAGTCCAACTTGGTGGTAGTTGAGGCACGCTGGCTTTTCAAGAGCGGTCGAGCGGTGAGGGTAGGTGGAAATATTGTGATAACATCACGGCGCTCCACTCGGTCCGTTCATTTACTACTACTAATTAATTTTAAAAGTTAAACTTCTAGAAACACTGTGATAACGAACCGTCGGTTTTAACGTCTGTGTATGCGATAAAGGTTTTTAAGTTTAGAATTTAATAATGGTTTACAGCTATGAAAACTCACTGGTTTTGTTTGAGCTTCAAAGAACTGCATTGGATTGAACTTCCTTATGTGGTGTTTCCAGGATGATACCACATGAGTATCTCCAAAAAAAACCACAAAGTCCTACTTAAAAGGCTACCATCCTGTGTGTAAAATATTATTTATTGTTTGTTTTTAATTTATTAATCATAAAAAATATATTTAGGGGTGGGTAGGTCACCCTTATCATTAAGGGGTATGAAAAATAGATGTTGGCTGATTCTCAGACCTACCCGATATGCAAAATTTCATACAAATCGGTTCAGCCGTTTCGAAGACTACAAATTGACAAGAAATCACAAATTGAACATTTCTTAAATAGCGTTTTCGTAACATGGTTCTGGGCGATTTTGCACACTTGCTTTCTACCTTGCCTGAAGGCGATCACCTAATCCACGCCTATACTACTACTAGCTGACCCAGCAAACGTTGTATTGCCGATATTAAAATACAAATGTAACTGTTGATCGTAGATGGGTGAAAATTTGAAGTTGTATGTATTTTTTAATGCTGACTCATAATCAAACAAATTTAAAACAAATGTAAAAAAAATTAAAAAAAACCCTTAAAATTTAGGGGGATAAAATATAGATGTTGTCCGATTCTCAGACATACCCAATATGCACTCAAAATTTCATGAGAATCGGTCCAGCCGTGTCGGAGGAGTTCGGTCCCGCACACCGTGACACGAGAATTTTATATATTAGATAATATTGAATTTAAGACCTTAATACGACTGATTATTACAACTACAAAGATTTCAACACGTAAGATGCAAACAAATTTAGTAAAACTCCATCTCACCTTGAGACTTACCTTGAGACATATCCTATCTTAAATCACGACACCAAAATTTCTTTCCTAACTGTCAAGGTACGAGATAAACAAAGTATACAAAATCCATCCTAAAGCCACCTCCGAGATACGCGGGAATGTTTTTTGTCTTTGCAACTGTTACATAAAACGCTACCACTTGTTTTTAAAGTCAAACTTCTTTAGGAACATTGTCAAATTTATATTTAGGAATTGAATTGCACTAATGTATAATAAAACTCTCGGCGATGTAACGGTCATTCGGATAAAGTCTGCTGGAGTGGACTAAGGGAGCTCGATCAAACAGAGTAATCTTACATCATTATTTATTTGTGTTTTTTACCTACATTTATGCGTTTAGAACAAATAATTGTTATATTTTGTTTCATTAAAGTTTTCACTTGTATGTTCCTTGTCTCTTTTTATAATCAATTATATAGTTTATTTTGTATCTATAATCAAATTCGATGTAATTTAAGCTCTATTTAAATTTTTCACGTTACAGAATGGTATCCTACAGACGGAACATGAAAGAAAGGTTAGAAGATTGGATTGACTTCCATCGAATCTAACTAAAGACCGAATACCGAAGTGGAAGTCTTTAGAGGAGGTCTTTCTCGAGAGACAAAGTACTAGTTAAGTTAATTTAAGTTTAATTATATGAAAAATTAAGTTAGTAAGTAGTAGGTTTATAATAATAATAAATGTTTATTTTAATTTTTTATAATTTATTTAAAAAAAATATATGATCAAATGATTCGAATTTAAGAGAAAATAGAAGATAATTTTCTACATTGACTACTCCGTGTATAAATATTTTAATATACGTGATAGGATTTATAGTATGAAATTGCCGTTTTATTGTAATAGGTACTTCGAATTGACATAGAAGCTTCATGGTTTGAGATTTTTGAGTGAAACTTTTTTCACATGGTACCTATGTAGTTCTTCTTTTAAAAAATGTGCAACATTCGATTATCGACTTTCAGTTGTTTTTTTTATTCGGCTTAGACAAGAAAGAGGGATACTTCGAAAATCCGACTAATGAATCGATCTTACCGCGAGACCTCAGACAGCACGAGAAACCGTTTTTACTCTACAGGAACTACAAAAAGAAACCATTCGTCATCCTCCGAATTCGCCAGACCTTGCTCCAACGGGCTACCATGTGTTTCTTAATTCGGACAATTTTCTTCGTAACAAAAAAATTTCATCTCAGGAGGCAGTACAAAATGCTTTCACACAGTTTATCGAATCAAAATCACCATAGTTCTATTGCAAAAATGACCTTCCTATTAGATGACAGCATTGTATAGATAATGATGGCAATTATTTCGATTAAATAAATATGTTAAATTAAAAAAAAAATTCATTTATTCAGTACAAATCAGACTGAGCATAGTATCATAGTTTAATTATGATAGAACTTCACTTACAGGTAAGTTCGTTTAATCACTAAATAGACCCGAAAAGTTCAAAACATTTTCGAAGCTAAAAGCTGTGTACACACTGTTATCTACTTTTTGGAGTAAAACATACATTGTGCAGCTGA
>CATIXQ010000011.1:10115508-10125609 GCA_949711755.1 Leptidea juvernica
AAAAAAAATACTCAAAATCTGCTAAATAAAAACATAGATTTTCACTTTACAACTGAACGGAACCGATTTATGGCTCTTAATTTTATATACATATAAGTATAAATACCCTTTTCAAAATGGTAATTGGAATTTACATAATTACCAATAGTTTTTATTTTATACGAGAATTACTGTTTTGGCGCTTACGACTTTTAATTTCAAGCTAGCTGTCGCGTTTGTTTGTATGCAGGCGGCCCCCTCAGTCCGTTTCTGACCATTGTCAGCGTCGGACTTGTGCCAATCGAGCTCCCGAGCATCGATAACCGTATCTTATTCTGAATAAAATATTACAAATTATTAAAAATGGGAAAAAAAAAGTTAAAAGTTTCTAAAATGAAGATGAAAGCTCTGTACATTGAAAAATGTAAGGATATGGTCAAGAAAAGGTAAGTAAACGTGAGATACATATTTCTTTTATTTGAATTATGAATAGTATGTAGGTAGGTACCTACTAATTCCTATTGATAATCCACAAACCTACTTATGTACTTGCTTACCTAGTTAGAAAGAAGGTATAGTAGAAGGTATATAGATCCCTAGGATAGGAAGGAACAGGTAGGTACCTAGGGAAGTAAAGTACATGCCAAAGTAATGTGTGTGCAGGTACCTACCTACACTGCGTGTGTAGGTTAAAAAATATAAAAAGTTTCTTTATAAGATGTGTATTTGGTATCATAAAAAACAGTATTTAGGTACCTAGTAGGTACCTTACCTACTCAGCGACAAAGACAATCACTCTCAGAATATTTTTGAAGTATGTAGGTAGGTAATATATTTATATTTTTCAACATAATAAGGTAGGTATTTGCCTATCTACCTTCAGAAAAACCCTGTTCTACCATTCATCATAATTATAATGTTTATTTTGTATATTATTCCTACATGGGTACCTAAAAGTAAAAACCTAATATGAAAATTCTAGGAAACAATTGTCCGAACAAAGAAAAACTATGGAGTCGTCTCTGGATTTAGGCGAAACTGAAACGAATACAATCGATTCTTTAGAAGGGTATGTATGTAATTATCTACTACATATTTATCACACTGTGACTGCATAATAATAGTTTTGAACGTGTGTGAAAATAATATTCCAATGAACTAGAATTTTATTTTGTAGAAGACAAGAAATGTCATCGTCGTATGCAGATTTACAAAATGTGACGCTCACGTAAGTTTCATGATTACCTACATAGATATAAGTGTCAATTTATAAAAGTAAAGTGTTGTTTGTTTTTAGAGTTCCGTACCCAAAGGGTAAATCGGGACCCTATTACTAAAACTACGCTGTCCGTCCATCTGTCTGTCTGACCGTCTGTCATCAGGCTGTATCTCATGAACCGTGATAGTTAGCCAGTTGACATTTTCAGAGATGATGTGTTTCTGTTGCCGCTTTAACTAAAAAATAGAATAAAATAAAAATTTACGGGGGCTCCCATACAACAAACGTGCCGTTTTTGCCGTTTTTATAGATAGGTTTTATAGAAGGGACCATGCGCGAGTCCAACTCGCATTTGGCCGGTTTTTTTCTCTTTTAATGTTGTTCCGCTGCTAGACAAATTTCTCCACCAAATCCTTCCACCCATCACAGGCCTTGTCAAGTTTACTAATGTTCTTTTTTTGGGCGGCCGAAAAGGATCAGAACTCACTTCCATGTTATTTTGAAGAAAAAACGCCTAAAACAACAGTAAGTTTATTTTTACGACATTTTATAACATGACCTGAAAGGTCATAAATTAATCATAACATCATATCATAAGTGTTTAATTTATCTTTCAGATTGAGATGGAATTAGATGATAATGATGCGCCTCCAAATATATCGCAATGCGAATCAGAAGCAATGGTAAACAAAATTTTATTATTCGTTTTATATCGTAGCTTTATTCGAACAAAGTATTTTTACTAGAGTGATTATTTTGGTCATGGGCTAGAATGTAAATAATCAATCATACATTTTTAATTTTTAGACAGAAGAAAATCAATATAAGTAAAAGGACCAGGCTTCAAACGTATTACCTGAAAATCAATGTGAAGAAAGTAATGCACTTCCATATATAGTTGAAGGCACATCTGAAGTAACGGTAAGCATTCTGCTATTGTAAGATTTACATTGCATGTCCTTACAAAAGTAGGAAGATCATACAAGACCCACAATAGACAAATAAATATTTCTGTATCTTTCAGATGCAGCCTGAAATACAAAACTTGGGGCACCGAATAATAGATTTTAATCATTTCACATCAGAACTTGTAAAAATTTCTCAACACAAATCTCTGTTTAAATGCGGATTATCTACAATGAAATTAATTTCTGAACATCGAATAGGATTGCACTCTGAATACACATATGTATGTATGATGTGTAATTATAAAAATAAAATAAAATCGTCATTGGATGATGTGAACAAAGATGCTGTTGCGGGTATAATGGCCGCAGGTTGTGGTCATGCGCAATTAAAACAAATTTCAGCAGCAGAAGGTTTACCTATTATGTCAGAATATACCTATAATGAAACTCAAAATGATATATGTAGGGATTGGGAGGACACTGCTTGGGACGAAATGAAATTAGCTGGTGAAAGAGAAAGAGAAGAAGCAATTAAAGAAGGAGAAGTCACGAAAGACGGAATACCAATGATTGATGTAATTGTAGATGGGTGCTGGAGTAACGAACGTTTACTCCAGCACCCACCGTACAGAACAAATTACACAGCGTTATCAGGAGCTGCAGCCATTATTGGCAGACGTTTCGGCCAAGTCCTGTACATGTGTGTAAAAAACAAATATCACTTATTAAGAAATTATTGCAACAAGTTACAACAGCTTACTACTGATACACATTATAAAGTGGTGGATAGAAAAAACGACATCTATCTCAAACGACTATCTTAAATCACGACACCAAAATTTCTTTCCTAACTGTCAAGGTACGAGATAAACAAAGTATACAAAATCCATCCTAAAGCCACCTACGAGATACGCGGAAATGTTTTTTGTCTTTGCAAATGTTACATAAAACGCTACCATTTGTTTTTAAAGTCAAACTTCTTTAGGCACTTTGAGTCATTTATTTTTTAGGAATTGAATTGGACTAATTTATCTATATATATAAAAATTAATTGCTGTTCGTTAGTCTCGCTAAAACTCGAGAACGGCTAGAACGATTTGGCTAATTTTGGTCTTGAATTATTTGCGGAAGTCCAGAGAAGGTTTAAAAGGTGAATAAATAGGAAAATGCCGCTAAATTAAATAAAAACAACAAACTTGTTTTTCCTTTGATGTGTCCATACATAATTTCTATGAGAGAATTTATTGACGCACAGTTTGACAGTTCTGCTGTGAAACAATTTCATTACGACAGCAGGGTGCATATGTTACGAAGTATTTTTTGATGTTATATTATTGAAAAAACATATAAAAACATTATTTTATCTATTATATACAGAACAACGTCTGTTGGGTCAGCTAGTGAATAATAAAACTCTCGGCGATGTAACGGTCATTCGGATAAAGTCTGCTGGATCTTACATAAATATTTATTTGTTTTTTACCCACATTTATGCGTTTTGAACAAGTTATTGTTATATTTTGTATAATTAAAGTTTTCACTTGTCTGTCCCTTGTCTCTGCTTAATCACGCACCGTTTTTTTGTAATAAATAATATAGTTTCTTTTGTATCTATAATTAATTATCTTAATTAATCTTAATTAATTATTTTAAATTTTTCAATTGTTTTTAACGGTACAGAATGGTATCCAAGAGATGGGAAACCAAGGAAAGGTAGACAGATTAGGTGGGATAGACTAGAATGGACGGGCATAGCTAAAGACCGAATTAAGTGGAAGTCCTTTCCAAGCAGTTAAGAGGAGGCCTCTGTCGAAATACAAATTACTAGTTAGGTTAATTTAAGTTTTATTTATAGGAAAAGGTAAGTTAGTAGTAATAATAAAGATTTATTTAAATATTATTCATTAAAAAAAAGTTAAATGATGATGATTTGAATTTAAGAGAAAAAAGAAGAGTCTAGATGTGAGTACTCCGTGTATAAATATGTTAATATACGTAATAGGATTTATAGTATGAAATTGCCGTTTTATTGTAATAGGTACTTCGAATTGACATAAAACCTTCACGGTTTGAGATTTTTGAGTGAAACTTTTTTCACATGGTAACTATGTAGTTCTTCTTTTAAAAAATGTGCAACATTCGATTATCGATTTTTAGTTGTTTTTTTTATTCAGCTTAGACAAGAAAGAGGGATACTTCGACAATTCGAGTGATTTTTGAATACGAGTTCCAACGCGGTACTAACGCGGCAGAAACAGCTCGCAATATCAATGTTGCGTTTGGAGAGGGGACTACTTATGAACGCACAGTGCGATTTTGGTTTAAACGCTTTCGTGATGGAAACTGATTTGAGGAACAAACCTCGTGGAAGACCACCCACACAGGTGAATAACAATGAATTAAAAGAGATGGTGGAAGCCGATCCGAACCAAACTTCCCAGGAATTAGCGGCATGGTTTAACGTTACCTTACCAACAATATTGACTCATTTGCATCAAATCAATGAAATAAAAACTAGCTGACCCGACAGACTTTGTTCTGTATATAATAAACAGAATAATGTTTTTTATGAATTTGTCAATAATAGAAAATATGTCCATACAAAAAAAATGTTGTAAATAAGAATTATTGCTTTAGTTTGTAAATTTTCTCCCACAATATCAACGCCACTTCGTCAGTGGTGTGTGATTTAAACCTCCTTGTGTGTTCACCGGCAGGTGTTTTGTCAGCTCGAATGACAATATTATGGCTGTTTGATTTGCACGAACTCTTTGCATCCTAAGCCTATGTACTTCATTCACTCTCAAACTTATGACTTATCAGTCTACATAAAAATAATCTGATAGATAATAAACAACTGTTGTTAATCTAAAAACCGTTGTTAGCTAAGACTTAGTTTATTTTTTACCTAAGAAAGTTAGAAAGATTTAAAAATTCTTATTATTAATTCATTTTACCTGAGAAAGTTAGAAAGATTTAAAAATTCTTATTAGTAATTCATTTTAAACTATTATTTGAATTTGATTTCTGAACGACGGAGGATACATCAAAGGAAAAACAAAGTTGTTGTTTTTATTAAATTCTGAGCATTTTCATATTTATTCACCTTTTAAACCTTCCCTGGACTTCCACAAATAATTCAAGACCAAAATTAGCCAAATCGGTCCAGCGGTTCTCGAGTTTTAACGAGACTAACGAACAGCAATTCATTTTTATATATATAGATAGAGAGGTAGACGAGTGCCTAATGATTTGACTGATCTGTAGAAAGTTGCAAAGGTGCAACTTGTGTTGCCTTGTTGAATCGATACAAAAATGAAGAAATATTGGATCGAATTGTGACATGCGATGAAAAGTGGATTCTTTACGTTAACTGTAAGCGAAAAATGCAATGGCTGACTCCAGGTCAAACGCCGCAACAGTGTCCAAAAACCAAGGTAACTAATAAAAAAGGAAATGGTAACTGTTTGGTGGTCTCAGCATGGTGTTATATATTTCTACTACTACAGCTTTCTCCGATCTGGTCAAGCAATACCTAATGCAAGCAAAGATGTCTACTATGCTGAACTCCGAACAATGACAGCAAAACTAGCAGTGAAGCAGACCCGACTCATGAATCTATCTTCACCATTATTTCTCCATGATAACGCGAGAACTCATACAGCACGAGAAACCGTTTTTACTCTACAGGAACTGCAATAATAAACCATTCGTCACCCTCCGTATTCGCCAGACTTTGCTCCAACCGGCTACCATATGTTTCGTAAATTGGACAATTTTCTTCGTAACAAAAAAATTTCATCTCAGGAGGCAGTACAAAATGCTTTCACACAGTTTATCGAATCAAAATCACCATAGTTCTGCATAAATGACCTTCCTATTAGATGACAGTAATGTTTAGATAATTATGGTAATTAAATTGATTAAATAAATATGTTAAATTAAAAAAAAAAACGAATTATTCAGTACAAATCAGACTGATCATAGTTTAATTATGATAGAAATTCACTTACAGGTAAGTTCGTTTAATCACTAAATAGACCCGAAAAGTTTCAAACATTTTCGAAGCTAAAAGCTGTGTGCACACTGTTATCTACTTTTTGGAGTAAAACATACATTGTGCAGCTGAAGTGGAAGTCGGAAGCTTCTCGACGATTAATAATTCCAAGTACATACGTCGCTCTCGGGTATTGAGTTCCTCTTACTACAAATACGTATTATTCATGTTGTTTCCACGATCTATTCGTATGCCTTTTATAAATTATAAAAGTAAATGAATGTAAAACGCGTGTAATTGTATTATTTATAATTTATTTATGATAATGAATTCTAATCTTATGATTCGATTTGCAACGTGAGTGTTACACATTTAAATAAATAATAATAATATTGACACACTTTTACATAAATTATATTCCCCAAACTAGCCTGTACTATGGGTGCAAGACATCGATATATTTAATACGATATACTTACTTAAACATATATAAATACAAATAAACATCCATGACTTGGAAGCAAACATTCATATTCTTCATATAAATGATTGCACCTACCGGGATTCGAACCCGAGACCTCTAGCTCAGTAGGCAGGGTCACTTACCAATGGGCTATTGGGGTATATATACATATATTTAAGGGATTAAAACGCATCTCATTGTAATTGTAATTTTTACATTAGGTATTTGCATAAAAGTTATAAGTATTTTTAGTATTTTATTTGTTCACCCGACGTTTCCTGACCTTTGCAGAACACGTTGTCAGCGGGACAGTATAACTTAAATTCTAAAACAATATATAAGAAAATATTATGAATATTAAGGGCATATAAAGCCGATACTGAAAGAAATAATGATAAATACATTATCATCGCATTTTCAGACGGCCATTCCACAGTATGTCCGTCCCATTGTCTGTCAGCAGGCTGCATCTCATAAACCACAAGGAAAGCTTTGAAAAATTTTGATAGAGGATGTTACTGTAACCGTTTTTGATTGACAGGTCGTAAACAGTCTTAACTAGCATAGCACACACTGATAAATCAAAATTGGTGACGCATTGTCGGGCTGTCAAGTCGTCTATACGTGAGTATATTCTAAGTGTATTTTAAATATTATGTAGTGGTTAGTAAACATAATATATTAAATCGAACTGTTCTATAGCAACTGTAAGCCAACTTTTTCTTTCATTAAGTTCAAAAAGGACTTTATGAAGATGAACATGAGATTGTGGGTGGCGGTGATCACTTAACACCAGGTGACCCGTACGCTCGTTTGTCCTCCTATTCCATAAAAAAAAAACTTTAACATTTCTATGAAAATATCAACTGCTTAACCACAAAGTTTTGAGTGAAGTAGTCAACAATTCCGATACTTGATATTTCAGAAGCAATCGTATCGTAGTTCGCTTGCTTTCAAGGTAAGTAATAAATTTTTAAGAGTTTCAAAAGATATAGTTTGAAGGAAATTGAGGGAATATTGAAAACGGGGAAGTAATGGAACAAGGCGTCACCAGATCGTCGCAATCGGAGCGAATTTCGCCGTGAAACTTCACTAGAAATTCATGCATGTTTCTTGTAAATTCTCTATAAATTTATGGTTTTTGACGTCATCAAAATGTGTTTACAATCGAGGATTGAATGATGCCAATGCTTTGTAGTTTATTTGTTGCTATTTACTATCAAAACGACTAGGAACTACGATTGCCTTCAGCAATTACTTATGTTATAATTATGTAATATTAATATAATTGTAATGTCGCAAGAGAATTAGGCGACGTTGATCACTAAACATCAGGTGAACCGAACGCGCGTTTGTCCTCTCTTCTATAAAAAAAAATATTGAACTAGTGCAAAAAAAACATTGTGTGGTTTTATGAAACCACGGTAAAAGTGAAAGTTTTATTAACATTATAGACATTCAACTAAAAATTTTTGGAATAATATTGCATTAAGAGTAGGAAAATCGCTTTATCAATCTTAATTTTATACTTGGAAAAATGGAATGATAATGGGAAATACTAAAAGTAGACTAAGTCTCCAACTAATATTTTTATTGAACGACATGCAACACACAGACGAAAAAGTTTGAGACGATGAAATACAAGTTTCACTTTAAAGAATACAGGCAGAGATTCTACCGTTTTTTCCTCGTTTTTTTATAGCAATAGGTATATAGTACTATTTTTATTAAAAAGTAATTTAATTTAAAATCCGAATTAATAAGTCTTGGAAAATTAATCTTAATGAATAATTTTAATAAAATTATGATTATAGAATATTTTTATAACTGTATTGCAACTGCTTTGAATCAGGTAACTTAGTAATTACTTCCAAATACGTGTAAAGTATTTGAGAACAAAGTCATATGTTATGGTGCTGGCATAGAGACGAGAATAAATTTATACCACACCTTAAAAAAAACATTACAATCGTTTTATCAGAACTTATATCACTGTACTATCATCATTAGCAAAACTTTGGGTATATTTTCTTAGGCGCAGTTGACTTTTTTGTGAAGACTATTCAAATTAACCACTAACCTAAGCACCCACGTATTAGGAAGCGCCAAGACGGATTATACTATATAGATAAAATGCTGACCCACAAACATATTTGCCATATAAATTAAGTACGCCGCGCCCGCTCATTGTAAGAATTGTCATATATAATTAAATGAATAATTGTTTGAATTATTAATATTGCAAACATATAGGTATTTCTAAGAAAAGAAATAGGCTCCGGACACGGACGAGTAAAAAAAGAAGGACTCCGCGCCGTGATATGATCAAGTGAAGCACCGTTATGCTAGTGTGTGTGCGGTTACAGGTGATACTAATTACACAATTTTTTCTCTCTTAAATAATGATATATGGCCACAAATACATATAAAGTACCGTTTTTACACTTTTTATTGAGCCGCAAAATGATCTGTCACACGACGATGACAATTCTCATAATGGCCGCCTATCGGCCTGTTGTAGTGTAAGTGTGTGCGTGAGGCTATGTATTTACACGTTAATTGGCTTGTTTTGGTGCTACACTGTTATGTGACACGGAGACGTTATATTTTACTAGTCCGTGGCTCCGGATAAGTCATCACCAACATAATATCATATATCATCAACATTCTCCGAAACACGCTGTATCTTATGGTATAAGTAATATTCCGGTCGGTTCAGTAGTTTTCACAGTATAACTGAAGGAAAAAGCCGGCTCTGCGTCTATTAGTAAAGATATATAATATTATAGTAGCAAAGAAATATACTTTTATTGGACAGGTGAAACGTCCTTTTCTATTTCCGGAAAGGATCTGTTGAGACATTTTACCGTCTAAATATAAGTAGTGTTTACTACAAAATCTTTTTCAAACAAACACACCAAGAGAGTTTCGAAGTCCTAACGAGGGAGTAGTGCTTGTAAATCACGGAAATTTCTTCTTATTGAATTTTATTTTGCTCGTGAACGGAAACAATCTTTTTGTTCTAAATGAACGCGTCCGGACAATTGTAACTTGTACGATGTTGTGTTCGATGTTAAATATTTTTTAGAATTACTTTTAAATTTTTATTTATTTAAAACGGCTTTTTTATGTAGCAGTGATACCATGCTCGTCATCGCAACGCAAGCCCCCCGCCCTGTCGAACCGCGCACTACCAGCGCAAATCCGCAGTATGAAACGGGAAATTATCGCGAACCCACTACATTCACCCTAATGAAGCACTTCCGAATGGTTCGAAACTAGTCGGCACCTACACCGGTAAACTGTGAGTAAACCCGTTTTAAATCTTTATATATATATTTCTTTTGAGCTTCTGTAACTGAACTCCTCCTAAACAGCTGGACCGATTTTAATGAAATTATCTATATGTTTTCAGGTGGATTCGAGAATGGTTTAGATTTACAATTGAACTACCTCCTAAGCGGATGGACCGATTTAAATGATTTCTTTGTGTGTTCCAGTGAATTTGAGATTGGTTTAGATTCTCAATTCCGTC
>CATIXQ010000011.1:10125619-10203901 GCA_949711755.1 Leptidea juvernica
GCTCACTTCTAATGTGTAAATACCGTGAAACCTGAAATGTTCACCGACATATGAACGCGCCTGCTCTATTTGATAGGTGCCACAAGCAAAAAGAATCAAGTCGGCCATTGTTTGAAGCAAATTTTTGCTCTTACGGAAGATCAGGGTCCCCAAGAGTACCATCTGCAACAATTGAATTTTTTGCTGCCACTTGCTCTTTGCCACACGCACGATCGGCATTTTTGCTGCAATAGTTCAGATTCGATAATCACAGCACAAAATAAGACGTATTAACACAACACAGCGTCCTTTTCGCAAAATCAAAACAACGTTATAAGCGTCCTTTCGCAAACTGCACACTTTTTTGAACGAAGAAGCTCAAACTCAACTCAACGTCGTTGGGAAAAGGAGTAGTAATAAATAAGCCAATGTTTCAAGAAACACACAGTACACGACATAAAACAGCTAGTAAATAGTTTCACGTTTTTGCAAAAATGAAATTTAAATACCCTGGTTTTCACTTTGACATGACAGTTGTTCTTTTTTTGGCTTGCAAGATTTAAAACAATTGATGGGCATCACCGAAAAAGGTTGTAAAATAATTTAAATAATGGCGTTCCGTTTCTGTTTGTAAATTGAGTTTTATTTAATTATTTTGGTCTACCTACTTTCAAAAATTATTTGAAAAACTGAAAAAAGAGCCAGTTGCGAAATACTAAAGTTGGGAAAATATAAACCCAAAACATTCTTTTAATAGGGCGGTACACCAGATGCTGTTTTCATTTAAGACGTAAGTTTACAGGACAACGTCTGTCGGGTCCACTAGTATAATATAGAGTTAATAGTGTCTCACGAAAATTTTAATAATTTGATTCTTTTCACATATTTACAATACAGCTAGCAGGATTGCTAACTTATTTGAGGTTGTTAAAAGTTTCTCTAGCTTGTGTACCTTTTGTTTAATTTGTAAAATACGTCCAATTATTTTTTATAGCATTTGCGAATTTTCCATAAAATACTGAGATAGAAAATTTTATATTCCTTAGTATAATTATTAGGAATAAGCGTGCATCTGAGAATTTTGCAGATTATTTTCTACAAGCTATTTACGAGGCAAAAAAGGCAACTCGCTGGAAAAGAAAGGATAAATAGAACTGCGACTTAGCAGACGTTATTGTCGATTGGCGTGGTGAAAGCAAAAGGAAGTCCCTTGCCTTCGTGCCACTTGTTATAAATTCTACTCAGTAAGAAATGCGATCTCAGACAAAGTGGGTGATGCTCTGATATTTTCTGTTTAAAACGTAATTGGAAGCTATTCTATTAAGCAAAAGAAACGAGAATATACTTGAGAGAACTCTTGTTATAATTTATATTTTTTATTGTTCTAAGTCATTGGAATAATTATATACGATTTAAAGGCTTACAATACAAAAGATTATAGGGTTTTTACGAACGTATGTTTACGAAGCTATATATAAATGCAATTGAGAAAATATATACAAGAATAATTAATATACTATGCACGGAAACCCAAATTTGCAGTAAATTTGTGACCAAGCAGTTCCTTCGAGGGAGTTTGCAGGCACGAGGCAAAGCCGTGGTCCTTAGTACATCCATAAATTGATATTGCACCTTGTGCTGGGTTATACAATAATATAGTGTTTTATACTATAGCAAAATAATAAATTCTTAAAAATTTACACAACGAAAAAAAAAGTCTATAGAGTGCTATAATTTGCATTTACTTATGTAAAGCCTACCTCATAGTTTATATATAAATTGTAATTGATTAGATTGATTTCATATATTTTTTCTTCCCCCTAAACCAGGCTAGAATTAGATTTTGTGCTCGCATTATTTATGCGAAATATATTCATCAGATTGCCTAAACTGCCTAGTTTTTGTACTTTACAAACCACTGACCACTCATATGCATTATAGACAAGGAGGTAACGAGAAAGTTTCAGATAAAACCCTCAAAATTTCGCTGAAATAAAATCGGAAAATAGCTTTATTTTTTCCAAAATCAGCAATAAAACTTCGATGACATAATGTTGGCTTTAATCCAGTTAGGTTATCTCATGTGATGTGCAAGCAATAAGTTTTCAAATATTTCATAGTCTTGAATTTGTAACAATTGTAAAATATATTTTCACCAATTATAATGTTCTAGTATCTTCCACTAGCTACGATGCCTTTTAACAAAAACGCAATAAATTATGATGTTTGATTTACACTTATTGGTCATTATGAGGTATAATTTTCGAATCCTCGCTTTTGGAGCTGTTGTCATATTATTTCGTTTTCGTTACTCTATACGTAAATTAAGTTTGTGCGTTCTCATGTTGTCGTGATTTTCTCCGATCCATTTAAAGTAAGTCGGTTATTTAATCTATAACGAATCTTAACACAATTTTTTTACCAATAATCACTTTATTATTATTTTCATCATATTCAAAACCTTTTATGGTTACTAAAATTAGAGCCGCTTAATTTCGATTAAAATTTCAAATTCCTATAAATAGTGTCAAACAGGACTGGTAATATTATAATCGTCTTGTCCACTCGAACTCACATTGCTAATTTAACCTCTGGTTTCCATGGTAAGGGAGTTCACCGCTTCCATCCCATACCAAAAGTGCCAAAGGCACCTAGTGAAGTGTTCACTTCAACAAGCAATTTAACAGACACAAAACATATCTTTGTCTCCGAGTTGTGAAGGTTTTTGCTCAATGTAATTTATTGAATTTCTCGAAACATTTATTCCAAACATAGCAAAACTTTCGGACGACTCCATTTCTCCTGTTTTATAAAACTTAAATGTGATCACTTCGGTCTTGTCTAAAGGTAGCTTGGCGAGACTTTGACAATATTATCTTGGGAGTGTTTTACGAGTTACGGCTTTATTAAAATTTGCTTTCAGAGGATCGACTAAACAAATCTACATGAAAGTCTGCTCTAGAAACAATTTATTACTATTATATTTTCTTTGTTTATTGTTCAGAGATCTATTATCAAATTCAAGGGAAGTAATCAGGACACCTGTTTTACCTGAATTCTGCCACCGAATTTTAACATCGCACCAAAAAAATATTAAACAACACTATTTCCTTGAAACTTCGATATATTAATTTCTGTTTTTTTTTAAACACAGTGTAATTTATTTTAAATCTATGTCTAACGCGGATGAAAGGCAGGCTTCTTTAGCGGCGTTGATCACTTTTCTTGTGATGAGTATAAAATGTTAAACTCGCGTCAGGACACAGTCATGGTCTGATCGAAAATTTATACTTCTAATGATAGTTCAGCAATTTCAACATAATGATCATACGGTCATTGGACCAGTGGTTGAATCATTGTGATTGCGAAGCCGAAACACCGCGAGGTCGAGGGATTGAATCTCAGCCGTGCAATATTTTTACAGTATACTGATGAAAGATGTATTAATAAAATAAACTTTTAAATGTAAAATAATTGTAATAGTTCTGATGTATTAATTTTTGTGTACGATAGCGCAATAAATGAATATTGTATTTAACCACATAAATGCTAGTACTTTTAAACTGATAAATAAAATAATTCGGGAGAATTTTTTTCCCTGACCATTCCAAAATAATATTCAAAAATGCACAACTTGAATATTAATTCAAGTTTTCACTTCTGCCGGCGCTCCCGGAGTGCAACCCGTATTTTTTATTCCAACAATCTTAGTGCTCTTACGGGCGACGGTCGGTATTGAATTGCTTACCAATGTCATTACTATTTAATAACTTATTTATTACCTATTTTATCCACAGTTATTAATACTATTTTCTGACTGGAACAATTGTTAGAAACTTTACAGAAGAAACAGAAATAATAGATAGTAAATATAAAAAAATATACGATATTTAATAATTAAAAATATATCATGTAATGCTAATTAATACGGATCGATTGATGTAATGTTAGTAATTACTTCTAAATTTAATACGTAACGCATCAAAACTATTAGGTAGGTAGGTATTTTATCCCTAAAAAGTAATTTTCTAAAACGTTGGAAAGTAAAACTAAAGAAAAACCCGGGTCATCCATCGTCTATACTCCGAGATCTCCACTTGTAATCTTGATAGTGAGTTGCGGTTTGGGTTAGATTAATTGGAGCCAGATACGACTCGAAGGTTTTTCAAATTCATGTACAAACATTTATCATTGGCTTCCCGAGACCGTATTTGCGGAATGTATTTGATTAGTTTCGTTTAACAAATTATAGAAATAAAATGTTTTCTATGAAACTTTAGTTTTGAAGTGAAAGTTCCTTGCGCGTATGAGGGTAAAGTTTTAACATGATGAAACGTAATAATAATAATATAAGTCAAATCAAAATCAGTTTATTCACGTAGGTCACGAAAATGACACTTATGAATGTCAAAAAAAAATATTTTTCTTATTGAATCTACCGCTACTTCGTAAAGGGTTGACCTAATGAGAAGAAGTAGCAAGAAACTCATTGCCACTCTTTTATATAAAAATTTACATTAACATCGATTTACAAATCATTTCAATTACAATATAATACGTAAAATGTAAAATGATGCAACAGACACACTCAAACGTCAAATAGTCAATGTCTTACACGAGTAAGTAAAAAAAGTAAATGTAAATTAATACAAAAGTTATTGAGTACAGTAGCTGCATCATCCACATACACCATAAATAAATAAAGGTATTCTGTGAGCATTTTATAAGCGATTATAAGTAAATAAATATGTATATATCCATACATATATATACACACAATAACATTTAAGAATCTGAAACCGAGTCTCCGGCAACAGGATCATCCTGCCATCACAAGCAGCGCCCGTTCACGAGCATGACGCATGAGCCAGCCATCGCCTCCCTCAACGATATTTTAGGGAAGGGGACGACCCGTCCCATGTCGCCATCCACTAAGTGACACGAAAATGTGGGACGTTTTTGTCCAAGAAGAAGTGAGCAAGTGAGAGAGAGCGATAGAGAAAAAATATTGGTTGATGTATTCGTTTAGTAGTTAAATATTAGAAGTTTAAATGGCAATTCTGTCGTATATCGTCTTGTACTTCAGTAAACGCAGATCGTTTTTATTTATTTACATTGTCATTATTATGTATACAGTGAGTTAAATTTATAAATAAACATTTTGTGATAAATTTGTAAATTATCCTATACTAAACAGTTGTTCAGAGTAAGTTAAATGTTATATATTTATTTATGTGTTGGAAATACTTTCTAATTTAATCGGAAAATTCTTCGGAATCGCGCGAAAAATTAAATATATAAATTTTTATAATAAGTATAACCGAAATATTATTTATTGGGTGTTCACAAGATGTCACAGATTTTCTTAAACAATTTAAGAGAATATCTGAAAAAAATTTCAGGAGAAGAAAAAAATGCTGTTTTACCTTTTTATGTGGTCCAGCGCTAATATTTTATAAACAAAATATTATGAAGGATGTGAGTCTATATTTTTAAATGAACTTCCCTCGTCCATAAATGACGAAGAGAAGTTCTATCATGCAAATCAGACAGACAGTAAAGATATTTTACAATATTTTTATAGGCTGCAAGAGTTGGCTACGAAAGCGAAAATTTTAGACGATTTTAAACTTAGAACTCAATTTTTAAAATCCGTTGTACCTTTTTACAAAAACAATTTACTTACTTCGATTATGAATGATAAAGTTGATCCTTCATTTAAAATTTGCTTATGACAAAACGATATTTAATCAACAGATAAGCCAGTTTTCTGGGACAAATACACTATTTGTGGCTGGCAATTCCACATCACCGACATACGTCATATCTCCTCTGAGGGATTATAGATGGGCTATACCTACCACCTTCGTCACAGGATCAAGCTCGTGTGCCACTCACAAGAGGACATCCGAACCTGCATTCACCTGTGCCACATGATTATACGCTTAGATCATTTAACCAATGTACACAAGTTGTTCGTGTGAGATGTATGCAACGGTTAGTCGAAAATAACTTGGCATCAGTTTACAAGGAGAATCAAGAAGGTACTGAAGCTAAGATAATAAGTAGCAATGCGAAAAGCTGTTTGAAATTTATCGAGTGATATTTCAATCGATCATCATCATCATCATCAGCGGCAGCTGGAAGGTGTCCACTGCTGGATAGAGGCCTCCTCCAAAGATTTCCACGACCATCAGTACGCTGCCCTCATCCAATCGGTCCATCTTGTGGGTGGCCTACCAATACTACGTCTACCGGTACGTGGTCGCCATTCGAGGACTTTACTGCCCCAACGGCCATCTGTCCATCGAACTATGTGCCCTGCCCACTGCCAATTCAGTTTCTCAATCATTTGGGCTCTGTCTATGTTTCAATCGATATATTTTGTTGAAGAAAAAGTGAAGTTAGAGGTGATTAGGAGATGAAGAAGAAATTAGAGTAGTTCGACTTGGTGCCTATGATTTGGTCGTTGAGAGAACGAGACGACTCCGCTCTCCATATGCCTGTCAGTAGGTTGTATCTTATAAACCACAAATAATGTACCTTCACCTAAGATGGCCGCATAAAATTTCAAAATGGCGTCCATGCAATTTATAAAATGTACCTTACAATGAGTTCCTAATTTCATGGTATAATTTTTAGACATTATTTTTAATTTTATGTTATGGAGCGGAGATCTGGACACTGAAAAAGGCCGACAGAGACTGAATAGACGCCTTTGAAATGTGGTGCTGAAGAAAAATGCTACAGATTCCATAGACAGCCTTTCGCACCAACGTGTCTATTCTAAGAGAGCTTAACGTCAAAACTAGACTTTCCACAATATGCCTTCGTAGGATTCTGGAATTCTTCGGACATATTGCTCGTAAAGAGGGTCATAATCTTGAACAGCTGATGGTGACAGGCAAGGTAGATGGCAAACGTCCCAGAAGACGTAGTCCCACAAGATGGTCGGACCAAGTACGATCTTCTCTGAACATCAACTTCCATAATGCCCTTCATAAAGCTAAGGATCGAAGCAGATGGAGGGGAATCGTACGGGAGAAACTGATGCAGCGGGGGAGTCACGACCCTCAGTAATGAGGAAAACGAAGCGAGGAGGAGGATTTTAATTTTATTTTCTCATCAATGTGTTCAGTTCCAAATGGTAATTTATTAGCTAGTTATTTATATTTTCAAAAACTTTTACACTCTAATCAGATAGAGATACGATAGATCTAATCAGATCTATCGTATTACATCAACCAAAAGGGGTCTAGAGTGACCAGTTTCAGTTGGTCGAAATTTATTCCTCTCACAAACTCGAGCGTGCTGATTCAATATTGACACAGGCTGAAGGCAGTATCTAGAGTATTCCCTATTCCCTTGTGTTCTTTATAGAATCTAACTTCAAAGATATTGTTACTTTTTAAAACGTGCCTTTAGGAATAGCTTTATAAATTTTTGAAGTGAAAAATTCTATAGCCGCGTTGGGCACTTTTTGATAGGATAAAATCTTATAGGTTCGCGTCACTGACATGCTAATGATTGGCGAACGCGATAATTAAATAATTAAAAAATAAATACAAACACATTATAATATTAAAGACACTTTTCGGATTGGTGAAAACTCGTGAGTTCGCGTCACCAAAATGCTTATAGCAGTATATCTGTAGCTATACAGCTGACGTATTGGGCAAGATTATGGTTGTGTATGTTATACGTGAAATTGAATCGATTAAATGAAAAAATTTAGGTGCAGGTGCATTGTTGAAATAGTGTTTTTGTTTGATTAATATATTATTAATATACAAATGATTTACGTTTTCTTTAGTCTTAATTCCGCCAATATTTGTTTTTATAACAATTCGACACGTGACACATCTGTGACAAAATCTCCAGTGGCACGAGACTGCTCCAGTCTCGTGCCTTATTTAAAATAAATTGTTTAAAATTTGTCTTAAAATAAATTGAAATTTATAAATTAATTATTTTTCAACGTTATGAAATTTTAATACTAAAAGTTGTAAGTTTTCACTTCTGTCTCTACAACAGATTGTTTTATTAATGTTCTTGAATTTAATGGTTCTTCAGGTATACAAGGCAAGATTAGAAGTATGTTCCATAATTTTATAACTTATCTTATTTCTAGAGTAACTGTCAAATATTCATTTAAAATTATTTCAAGGTTGATGAGTTAAAACTGTACATGTGCTATATTTTATCATTCAGGATGAGGTGTCCTGAAATTTTGGATAATATTATCCAACGTGTCCTTTATGTCACATGTAAAAAAATCATGGTAACGAATAAAATAAACAGTTTCATTTACTTAAGAATCATGTCTGACCAAATTTGATTTACAATGTGTGCTTTAGATAGTTGCCTAATATTGAAAATACTGAGGAGCTTATCCTAAGCGTGGCTGACTTTTGACGACTTATCAATAAA
Source organism: Leptidea juvernica (assembly GCA_949711755.1). NCBI lineage: Eukaryota > Metazoa > Arthropoda > Insecta > Lepidoptera > Pieridae > Leptidea > Leptidea juvernica. Next base: position 10,134,029 of record CATIXQ010000011.1, read on the forward strand.
AATCTGTTTCACTAATAATAGATTCGCTTACCTTTTGGTGTTATTCTTCTCTCTCACACGCTTTGATCGTCTATATGCTAGTATATTGTAAGTCTATGACTTTTTGTATATCTGTCTCATGCAGAGGTAGAAAGAAGGCCACCTGGGTCATAGCCATTGTTATAATGTACGATTTATACCGAGGACCTCATCAGGTTCAAAGGAAGTTCCCTTATGCCATTACTTGTCGTTAGAAACTTAATTCCAAAAGTTAAATTCATTATCATTACATAAACATACATTATTTACCAGTGGGAGGCTCCTTTGGACAGGAAGCCGGCTAGATTATGGGTATTACAACGGCGCCTATTTCTGCCATGAAGCCATAATGTATAAACATTACTGTGTTCCGGTCTGAAGGGCAGCGTAGCTAGTGGGCAAATGAGACTTAACATCTTATGTCTCAAGGTGACGAGCGCAGAGAGCCGCTTAGAATTTTTGGGTATATCAAGAATTCTGAGCGACACTGCATTGTAATGGGTAGGGCGCATCAATTACCATCAGCTGAACGTCCTGCTGGTCTTCTCCCTTATTTTCATAAAGAGATATATAATATTAACATAAGGATCCGTGATTAAAACCAAAGACAATTTCAAAATGCTCAATTTGGTGTATTAACGAAGACATAAACGCGGAGCCAATATTAATGGAAAGCAATTGAGGAAAGTAGGAATTCAACAAATTGATTAGTGCCGCCGTCGTATCTGATCGCCGGCGATGCGACGGAATGGATACGATCTGTCAAAGTCAACGATAATCCGCTCTTAATGAGTTCAAAAGCTGCAATTGTATAAGATGGCTTACGATCGGTGACCCGTTTGAGAGCCGACCCTTCAATGAAGTTTGTACCGTAATAATTATATTATTTAACTTGTGGCCCGCTCATGCGAGTGACTTGAAATCGTCAGTAATTACACAAAATTATATTTATTATTCAAACAAAACAAATCTTATAACTATATTTACAATACTACGACTACATAAAATTAAAACTATCATAATGTGGAAGCGTACCATATTTTATGGAATAGGAGGACAATCGAGCGTACGAGTCACCTGTTGTTAAGTGATCACCGCCGCACACAATCTCTTGCAACACCAGAGGAATCACAGGAGCGTTGCCGCTTTTTAAGGAAGATGTACGCGCTTTTTTTGAAGGTACCCATGTCGTATCGTCCCGGAAACACCGCACAAGGAAGCTCATTCCACAGCTTTGTAGTACGTGGAAGAAAGCTCCTTGAAAACCACACTGTGGAGGACCGCCACACATCCAGATGGTGAGGATGATATCCTAACTTGTGGCGTGTCGTGCGAAGGTGGAATTCGGCGGCAGGAATCATGTCAAACAGCTCTTCGGAACACTCCCCGTGATAAATGCGGTAAAAGACACACAATGAAGCGACGACTCTACGCAACGCCATGTGATCCCGCCGATCACAGAGCACTGGGTCCCCGACAATTCGAGCTGCTCTGCGTTGCACGCGGTCAAATGGATCGAGCTAATACTGGGGTGCGCCAGACCAGAGATGACAGCAATACTCCATGTGTGGCCGGACCTGCGCTTTGTAGTGCGCTAGTATGTGGGCCGGCTTGAAGTATTGCCGTGCTCTATTAATGACGCCCAGTTTCTTTGAAGCCAATTTGGCTTTGCCTTCCAGATGACCACGAAATTGGCAATCACTCGAAATTTCGAGACCCAGTATTCCGATACTAGGCGAGGCTTTGAGGGAAGTGTTGTCGAAGAGCGGTGATACGACAAATAGGGTTGTTTAAGTGATAAACGCGCAAACTTGAGTCTTCTGGGGGTTAAATTGGACAAGGTTAAATTTTCCCCATTCCGCGACCTTCTCATGAGAGGACTCGATAGAAGACACAAGTTTCTCCCAGCACTGGTCGACGATTTCCCGAGAGAGACCTGCAAGGCCCGTGTGTACGGCATCACCAGTGCTGTCGTCTGCATAGCAATGAATGTTGGAGGTGTCCAACAGCATGCAGAAGATACAGTGTGGGAGACAGCACACAGCTTTGGGGCTCTCCAGCATTCACGGGCTTCGGGTTCAGGCAATATCCATCAACAACGACCTGTATGCTGCGCCCAGTGAGGAAGCTGGAGGTCCACTTGCACAAGCTCTCGGGAAGCCCAAATGATGGAAGTTTGGAGAGGAGTGCCTTGTGCCATACACGATCAAAGGCCTTCGCTATATCCAGGCTAACTGCCAGGCCTTCCACCTTGCTTTCAATAGCCGCAGCCCATCTATGTGTTAGGTATAGCAGAAGATCACCTGCCGACCGACCATGGCGAAACCCGTATTGTCGGTCGTTGATCAACTGGTGACCCTCTAGGTATACCAAGAGCTGACGGCTAATTATGCTCTCCATGATTTTGGAGAGCAGGGAGGTAATAGCAATAGGCCTGTAGTTTGCCGGATCCGAACTGTCTACTTTTTTTGGATCGGATGGACAAGGGCTGACTTCCATGAGTCAGGGACTACGCCTTTAGAATAAGAGTGCCGGAATAAACGCGTTAGCACCGGCGTCAACTCAGGGGCACACGTTCTAAGCACGATTGGAGAAAGCCCGCTTGACTTCCTGACGTCCAAAGAAAACAGAGCTCGCCTAACAGTTTTCTGTCTGAACTGTACTTCAGACATAGAGCTCTGACAATGCGGGATGGTCGGCGGTGTTTTTCCGTTGTCGTCAAGAGTCGAGTTGGTGGCGAAAAGAGCGCACAAGGCATTCTCTTTTACCGTATGGGCCAGGCTGTCATTCCTCATGTGCAACGGCGGCATGGACGTCTGGCATGGCCGAAAGCTGCTCCAAGAGCAGCTTTCGACAACGACCAGAACTTCCGTGTTGCGGTCGGGTAACTGAAAAGCTGCTCGCCGATTTTGACGACGTGTTTTGACTTTGCACGGGTGATTTGCCGCTTAAAAAATCTGGAGGCACGGTTGTATTTCCTCTTAAGAACTGTGCAGTTCGGATCTTTTGTGTCCAGCGCCGCAACCCAAGCTCGATACGCCTGTTTTTTGCAGTCAGATGCTGCTTTAACTGACGGATCGAACCAGGGCTGTGATCTGCCACCGATCGGTACTACAGAGTTTGGTATAAAAATATCCATACCCTGTAGTATCGGCTACTGCAACGGCGCAGGCACTAGGATCATCCGAAGGGAAACAAACCCTGCCCCAAGGGTGGGATGCAAAATAGGAACGCATCCTATCCCAATCTGCTAACTTGTAGTGCCAAACGCGGCGGGTCACTGGTGGTCTGCGACGTTGGCTTCGGATAGGCACTACACTCCTGACCAGGCAATGGTCGGACGTTCCGAGAGGGGCGTCGACAAAGACCTGGTAACCATCGGGATGTGTAGTCAGCAGACGATCCAATAAGGACGGCATGTGGCTATCCACATCCGGGAGCCGCGTTGGCGACTCAACCAATTGGGACAGACCATACGCCAATGAAAAATTATCCACAGATCACCCTGCGTGGTCTGTGGTACGTGATCCAAGCCATTCGGCATTGTGCCTATTGAAATCACCCAAGACTACGATTTTAGCGGAGGGGATCTGTGCAAGCACGTCGTCAATTGCCGCTTGAACGCAGACCATGAGATGATCGGTTTCTGCTTTACCACTATGGGACCTGTAGACACACGCATAGATGCGGACGTGGTCCTCTTAATCTACGCGGAGCCAGAGAGTGGACAGGTCCGACGAAGGAGGAGGACAGACGGCGACAGCAGATATCCTCCCTAACGTACACAAATACCCCGGTATGAGCCACAAAATTGTGCTCAATTTTGTACCCGAGGTACGTTAAATATGACGTATCGCTAGGTCGAGATATCTGCGTCTCAGTAAGGAAACACAAGGCCGGCTGCGCCGTCTCAAGGTGGTGGTGGACGGCGTTTAAATTGGAGTGAATTCCCCTGATATTGCAAAAGTCCACGTTGAGTGTGGAGCGGGGTGCGGTGGTGTTACTGCCTCGTTTGTCCTTGGTCATGCGCAGTTCTGTGCCCTCCCCAGAATACGAAGGGCAGCCCGAGCTAGATTGCTCGGGGAGGGATTCTCCGACTCTGCTAGAGCCCTCCTGGGGTAAAATCTTTTTAAGATCCGCTGTCATATTCGGGTGGAGGGGGGGTGGGGGGGAATGGCCACCGGTCCTCGACACTAACCTATGCGAAACATAGCGGCACTAGGCCGCTACTTCACGCCGGTATTCTGTGCGAGTGTGGTAATTAACCCGGACGAGTCTGGCTCGATTGTGCTGACGTCAAAAGACGGCAGCGTGACTCTCCCACTTCTAAAAAGCCCTTAGTCGCCTCTTACGACACCCATGGGCCTGGGACTCCCCTATTCTTTTTATGCCCCGGGAAAAGTACAGGGCAAAACTACTTTAAAACCGCACTGTGGAGGACCGCCACACATCCAGATGGTGGGCCTGTATGTTGTAATGTGGTTAAAAGATATATTAAAAATTTTAATAAAAAAACAACCGACTTTTTAATTTAACATTTAATATGCCATTTTGTTCGATGACTTTTTGTCATCTTGTCCAACACGTAGATCTCTTATTGAACTTAAGCTCCTATATAATATAATTAATGATAAAATTGATAATGACAACGTAGAAGATCAGAGAGAGTCAATAGTAATGTTATAAAAAGACCACCTCGCTTCCCAATTCCATTATTCTCAAATCTCAACTTATATATTATGTCACAGGTCGCGTAGTAATGCTCCGGTATCGTGTATTACACGTTCATACACCAACTGCGTAAAGCGTATGGCATTTTGTGGACTTTAAATCATTTATACGTGTCGAAAAAAATTTAGGTTGACTGTTAACCTCTATTCTGACCAATGCACGCACACTAACAAAAAGTAACATACAAATCGCGAGTGGAAGACGTAGCTCATCACGCACTCTAGAGTACAAAAGGCTCCATTACTTACTTACTGTACTGCAATAACATTAGGTTTTTTATTATATTGTTATTAATATTTGTTAATTACACTTGTATAAAATCACTGTTTTGTGGGAGTATGTTATCTTAAGATTCTTGCTGTAAATGATTAATAGTAAAAATAAATAAATTCTCCCACCACTCTCACAAACTCATTTTCTCCCACGTTAAATCTTATGTGTCTGTCACTTTTTACTGTCGTTTTAAATCATTTTTAGACACCGAGAACGTGTATTGTATTCTATCTCATTCTCTCGCCGGCTGAATCCTACACATTTACCTGTTTGTGTCTCTTTCGTCTCGCTTTTTTGTTTCAGCGAGTTTCAAATCACAACGATTCTAAAGAAGTTTCACTTTGAAAATGTGAAGAGTGTTTGTTATAAGCTGTACAGAATTTTTGTAAATAAGATAATTTGTTTAGTTTAATTTAATTGTTGTTGAAGTTGTAAGTCTTGTTTTTTATTTGTATTTTCTTTTATGTTTATTTTGTTAGTAGTTGCATTTTGAAACACTGCTTATTAATGTTACATAGCGAATGATGTGTTCTCCTGTATTGTAAATGTACAAAACGATATAAAATCCACTCTTTTAAAATAATTAAATAGATTCCAGCTGATGGAATGACTTTGCAAATATGTTGGTCTCAGTAAGTCATACATCTTTGTGCCGTTTGGTGTCGCGACACTTGGCCCGTGGAGCCCAGAGGCGCGGAGAATGTTAAAATATTATCTTCGCGCCTCAATAAGGCTACTGGAAACCCAAGCGCTGGCAGCTATTTCGGTCAACGGATCAGCCTTGCTAACCAACGCAGTAATGCTGCCAGTATTCTTGGTACGCCTCCACGTAATGATAGTGTTCATTTTATGTAGTCATAGTATTGTAAATATAGTTATAACATTTGTTTTGTTTAATAGAAATAAAGCGATTCCTGTTCAAATATTTTTATTGTGTTTTTTGATAAGTATTTTTAAAACGATGAGTATGTATGTCGATAAAACTATGAAGGCCGTATAATTAAAGAGTATCGACAATATGATAGCTATTTAGCTAGTCATTGCAATATTCAAGTTGAATTAAGTTTTGTTGATAACTAAAACAATATTCTGAGGTGCTGTGTGATGAATCTGTAATTTCTCGAATGCCCTCAACACAGCGGTGGAGTACTTACTTGACTTAAATAGCTCTCTTGTACATTGTATCGGATTTTATTCGCCTTACGCGAGATCTCTATTGCTTTTGCAAAATAAGTAGCTGCATATCTATCTTCTAATTTTTTTATACGAGACGAGACAGTCAAATGACAAGATAATCATCTAATGGTTAGTGTTTTTTTTATGAAAATATAGGACGAGACGAGCAGTACGTTCAGTTGATGGTAATTGATACACCCTGCCCATTACAATGAAGTGCCGCTCAGGATTCTTGAAATAGACAAATATTTATCGGCAATACAATTGCGCGTCACCTTGAGACAGAACATGTTAAGTCTCATTTGCCAAGTAATTTCACTAGCTACGGCAGCCTCCAGAACGAAACACAGTAATGTTTACACATTACTGCTTCACAGCAGATTTAGGCGTCGTTGTTACCCATCATCTAGCCGGCATCCTGTGCAATGGAGCCTCCTACTGGTGATATACGTAGGCCAGTAAAATGCAGTGACTGAGGATTCTTGAAAACCCATAACATTGCATTGCAGCACTATGACTGCTAACACCACCTTGAGACTCACTCTAGTCGCCTGCTGAATGCAGAGCATAGTTTTGGTCCCTTACTAGTATACCGATCCCAGTTAGAACCAAGGTGCTCGACCACTTGATCAGAACATTTGTATTCAGGATTCGACCATTGTAGTCGTTTCTCTAGTAGCTCTAAATAGTGATTTTCAGTAGTATAACACAAGAAATTACTTGTAACTAATTCTAGTAGACTTCATAAGATACAAAAAAATTATACACTTTCATAATGACTACATATGAGGAAAGGCTATCTCACTTCAAGTTACTGAGCCTCGAGAGTCGTCGCAAATTGCATGGCCTAACGACTTTATACAAAATACTCGATGGCACAATTTCTACTACCCTCTTCTCGGATATTCAACTAAGGGTCTTCAAGACCCAATCCCAATCGGTCTTCAAGACATGATCAGCCTTTTATCATTCCGTTCTGCAATAATAACGTGTCTTTCCATAACCCTATCTATAGAATTTGTCGTCAATACAATGCACTACTACTTGAAATCAGTGAAGTACCTGACATCCACAGTTCATCTGTTTGTAAATGGAAATCTAGTTTATATAAATTCCTTAATTAGTTTAAATTAAAAAAAAATCTTAATATTATTACCATAATTATTCGCTTCTATTTGTCCAAATATATATTTTCTCTGTCTTTTTCTTTTATAATACTACATTACCTAAAGCTAGTCTTAAAATCGCTATTATTGTTGTATTTTCATAGTTATTAATTTATGCTAAACATGCTGAGTACACACCCTCGTGGAGTTGCAGCCTATCTTGTATTTAGCTGATATTTTTTTTTTGTTTTATGTATGTATTTGTTATAATTCTGTTGTAATAAATAAATAAATAATAAAGTCCCAGTCGCTGTTCAGGCATTATCTGTGAATAAATTTTAATGTTTTATAAAAAAAATGGCTCTGTCGTAAATGCTACTACTCCACATCTAAATAACTAAGTGATTGGACAGCCTGGGACAACATTATGATTATTTTATACCAATAGCTTTTGTAATTATTGTATATTTAATTAGAAAGAGCGCAAAAATAGAATGCTGGGAGAGTTTCTTGCGCCGTTACTTCTCTCTCAGAGCGCCATCTGTTTCCGAAATTTCCGGTTGTAGTGTTTGTACTGACATCTAAAAGAATACTAAAGGAATCAATTTGAAAAAATTGGCTTTGTTGCCCATTCAAATTAGCCCAAAATATTGGGGTACTTTGCTAAATTTACAGCAACTTAAAAATTTACAGGCACATAATATGTACCACTCTTATTTTGTAATATTGGTATAAGTATCTATAAAAATATTATTTTATCCTTCAATATGAACCAGACAAGGTGATCTCAGCGGATACTCCATAGGGAGTGCCGCTTCCGCCTCTCTCTCCCCAAGAGAAGGTCGCCTTCGATGAAGGCTTAGAGGGCACCTACCCAAAGCCAACTGCAGGTGGTGTTGGCACCAAGGTTTTCACGTGAGTCCCACATAACTAACGCAGACTTAGGCTGCGTTGGTATGCATGAGCATTCACCACCTCCCTCCCGTCGTTATCCCGGAGGGTAGCCCTTTCCCTTTGTTTGGGCGCAATAAAAAAAAACCAGACAAGGCACGCATGATACAGCAAGAACTTAAAATAGTATATATATAATAGTTCTTTTAATAGGTGCCTAGACTTAGCATTCTTAATATCACAAATCAGATATATCCTACATCAATTATCAACCGGAAGACATAATAATTCGCACTGTTTAATATACATAATATTAGATAATAATAAGGATCACTTAGAAATACGTTACTTTTACTTTTAACTGCTTTCTTTGGCTTAGACTTTCACAATAGATTTTGACAAATTTATAAAATCAGTTGTATCTTTTCTAGTTCTATATTAACAGTAACCAGATATTGAATGCAGCCAACGCAAGACTAAACATATACCCACAGACGTTATTACGATGCAAGAAAACAACCAAAGTCTGGCTCCATGGGCTGAATTTCCATGAGATCGAGAATCTTATAGAACAAATCATAAAAACATATCTAAACACTATCACACCCTATTACACCTACACACACATTGTTAGAAGTTATACTTTTATTTTATTTTAATTTTAAACTCACTTTTGTATTCAGACAGCATTTTTATTTTATTTTATCTGATTTGACTCTGTAGGTAATTATGTCTGGTACCGAGAAGTCACTGACAGATGAAACACAGTTCATACTAGTTTAGCTGTATTTGCTCCCTGAATTGTTTAAATAATTAATAGTATAATTTAGAAACATTTTTAACTTGTAAAACTATTATTAATTATTGTAATGTTTGGGAAATAAAGTTATTACGAAAAAGCATTAAAAAGTCTTTTGGGTCAGCTAGTTAACTAAACAAACACTACTAAAGTTAACAATAATTTTTCTATTTCAAATAAACGCTTCCAATCCAATTAAATGAATTAAAGCAGCTATAAAAACAGGTTCTTTGAAGGCAAATTGTTGGTAGCGAATCGGGAACTCAATCTGCATAAAAAATAACAAAGTTTCCATCTAGTTTATCCAGTTTTTCATGGCTATTATCAAGGGATTAATGAAATTGATTCTGAGAGAAACTTCACAATGAAATTGATAAAGGTAGCGAATGCTGAACGAGCTTAAGGCTTCTTAATGGAATTCATTAGTTATCAAATGAGATTCACTTTATTAAGGTAATCTTAATATATATAAATCCAGTATCCTGATGTTTGTTTCTAGTGAACTCCTAAACTAATGAACGAATTTTAATGTTATTGATAAATTTACGAAAAAATCAATAACGCGCCAACCGATTTCGATGATTCTTTTTTTTATTGGAAAGCATTTACTTCAAAGATGGTTTGGTTAAGTTCTGATTACGGAATCCATTAGAAAGGAACGGAACACTGTCTGTAATCAAATTGCAAAGTACTTACGTACATTCCTGCATTGAAAAATTTAGTATATTTACACATATTTAGACAAATTGTTAGTTAGTGTAAATACTTCAAATTCACTAAAAATAATAAAATAAAAAAAAATTGACCAAAAATCAACCGCCTTCAAAAATACTATTCCAAAACAATAGATATAATGTGCACTAAAAATAATTGCGTATTTTTATACAATCTAATTAATTAATCTAATTCTAGTTACTTAAATTATTAAATTTTTCAATTTGCATAATAACATTTTTGTTAATTTATATAATTTTCATCGTCGATAAGGAAGGAATTGCTGTTTATTTTAAATTTCAACCGTTATTTTTTCTTGCTCACTAAATATTCATCAAACATAACGACAAGAACGATGAAAAAAAACGTGGTATTTTATTATATCGTGTATACTTACTACTTGTACTATATGAGTTTTTATAAGCATTTAAATTGAGGTTGTTTATAATCTTTACTCTACTCAAAAGTATTATGACATTTAGACTGGTTTGCATTAAGTAACTTTAACAATAACAAACATGTTAAAGTACCGGTTAGGCAAAAAATGTTTTGCACCGTTTGGCAATTTTTCAAAAAAGTTTCAAATAAATAGTATAGTAGTAAGTACACCTTCATTTAAGGCCGGCAACGCCCTTGTGATTCCTCTGGTGTTGCAAGAGAATGTGGGCGGCGGTGATCACTTAACACCAGGTGACTCGTACGCTCGTTTGTCCTCCTATTCCATAAAAAAAAAGTTTCAATATTGATTTGAAATTTCACTTTTAATCATTAACTTTAACTATGTCAAGGAATACGATGGTGCAACACATACCGCATTCTATTTTAAAGTCATCATTACTGTTAACTTTAAATTTGTCTTAAACCTTAACTATAACAGCTAATATCACGCAACCCAGCCTTAAAAACGGAGCGTTAATTCAAGAATTTTAATGTTATTATGACAATATACAGACGTCTTAAAGCAAATCATACAGTTAAGTCGTAACAAGTAACTACACACTACTAATAAAATTCCTCCATCAAAGCACAAATAATATAAATGTAAGGTATATTCCTATACTATTACTTCCTTTGATTGCGAGGGGAGATAATAAAAAAGATATCAAAGACAAAAATAAAGCAACATAAACACTGTATCAGGAAGCAATCGTCACTCCGACTTCCTCTTTGGACATCTCTACTCGGATATTGAAGGAATTGTTTCCTTTTGAAAGTTCAACAAACACTTATTTTTATATCACTATTTTGCAGCTTTGACCAGCAAGAGAATTTCGAAAATTCTAACAGAGCTCTTACAAACTCAAATTATTTATTTTCTTGTCATCTTAATAACGTATATATATATATCTAGCTGACCCGGCAAACGTTGTTTTGCCATTTAAATTGTTTTTAGAGTTAGACCGTTTCTTGGACATTGCAACATTACTTTATTTTTCTAATTTTTTTTTTTTTAAATATACGTAGCCTAAGTTACTCCTTATGACATTAGCTACCTGCCAATAAAAGTTCCGTCAAAATCGGTCCAGCCATTTCAGAGATTAGCCGGAACAAACAGACACACAAAAATTGTAAAAAATGTTATTTTGGTGGATGTGCCGCATATATATTCATATACATGTAGTAAAAACGGTTATTTCCATATTACAAACAGACACTCCATATTTTGTTTATATGTAAGTATAGATGTATAGATTAGTTGTATACACCTTATCCGTACACGCTGTCTGTCAATGAGAGCACTTATAGCTCACCAGCGATAGAAGTTTGTAGGGAAATTGCAATACACGCGTCCCAATATAAGGCGATAAGAATGACATATCGGGTATATTGGGACAGCTCCACATTATTGACAGCTAATTACTGACAGTAAAAGGTAGTAATGTATCTCTATCTGTAGATAGTATATTGGGAACGGACGTTAGAAAATATTATATCTATCTATGGTTCATACATATAATGAAATATACAATAATATGCCTACCTACATATATACTCATTACTGCTCATACCTATAAATTATTTTTACCTACTTAAATTGACTAATATATTATATTACTTAGTTATTTCTCCTCTCAAAATTATTAAACTACTACTCATATTATGCATTATAATAGTCAGACATACACATCCTTAAACTTTGGAATAACAGACCGATACACGGAGAGTTCTAATATCCTAAACACAGGGAAACTTAGTTAGGAGTTAGAGCTCAGCCATGTACTAGTAGATTGTTGAAAATTTATTGAAGTAGGCGTTACTTTGCGGAAATCCATAATTATATAAATGATTTGAGTTTTCTTTAGTGTTAATTCCGCCAATATTTGTCTTTAAACAATTCGACACGTGTTTCGCCTCTACACGAGGCATCCTCAGGACGTGTTGTCTCGCCAAAATCTGGCACGAGACTCGTCTAGTATCGTGTCATATTGTTTGAAGACAAATATTGGCGGTATTAACACTAAATAAAACTCAAATCATTTATATAGTAGATTGTTGTCATAATACAGTCTAAATACCTACACTCCAGCAAAATATCAATTTTCTGGAAAGGCACAAGCTTTTATGTCTGTTTCACATAAGCCTACTGTCTGTATGTGCCTAGTTTATTATTATTTATTTAAGGCGCGGACTGACTAGGATTGTAAACGCTACAACCAACCCTACAATATTTGTATTGATCATGTGGGTATTCTGCAAATGGGCATTTATTTGACTGATTTTCTTTTGTTTATTCAAAATTTACATATTTTATTGAAAATGGTTCGGTGTAAGTTTTAGAAAAATACGAATTCTATTAAATTCTTTAAAAAAATTATGTTGTTATAGCTGAAAATTCTGATATTTTTGAATCCAAAGTTTATTTTTTGGAAGCAACTTCCAAATTTTTATAGGATATTTCAAATTATATATAAATATTCTATTCGGTTCTAAATTTTCTTTAAGCCCTTCTTTGTTCACTGTATTTTTTGCGTCGGAATATTTTCATTGCGTTATGATGAAATCGACTCTCTAAGAAACCAAATTTTGTGGATATTGAAGTATGATCGCGCCTTAAGAAGTCCTAGCAATAAAAACTTCGTACCTACTTGTCTAGATGCAATTACCAAACTTAAGTATGTAGGCTTCTTCTTAATGTTTGTATCTAAAGGTTGTGATGTATAATGTTGTGTAGTAGGTATTATGAGTATATTGTAGTTACTTGTACATGGTTTTTTGTATATTTACTACTCTTTTTAGACAAAATAAAATATTTGTATTTTGTATTTGTATGAGTTGTTACCTAGGCTGTGTCCGCGTTGACATGACGTTAGTAAAACATAGCGTATTGAGATTTATTCATCCATCTTACGTGATTGAGCAACAAACATAAAAATAAATATTCAAAATTATAGACAGCAGACGACGCAAAAATGTTAGTCTCAGTAAGTCATACAACTTTGTGCCGTTTGGTGTAGAGACACCTGGCCCGTGGGGTCCAGGGGCGCGGAGAATGTAAAAAGTACTATCTACTCAATAAGGCTACTGGAAACCCAAGCGCTGACAGCTACTTCGGTCAACAGATCAGTTTAGCTATCCAACGCGAAATTGCTACCAATAATCTTGGTACAGCTGAATTCAGCTTAGTCCAACTTGAGAGATAGGATAGTTTTTATTTCGAATAGGGAACCATAATAATTTTTATTTCCAATATTTGTTTTGTATGCACATATTTTCTATGAGAGAATTTATCGACGCACGGTTTGACAGTTCCGCAGTGAAACAATTTCATTATGACAACAGTTAGCATATCTTACGAAATAATTCTTATTTATTGACAAATTCATAAAAAAAACAGTACTTTGTTTATTATATACAAAACAACGTCTGTCGGGTCAACACGGTCCAAAAAAAATTTTAACTGATGTCAGTCCTTGTCTCTCATCAGTTGTTGACTAGTGTGCAGAGTTCCAAGTAAATCTGACGTTTTGAAGGGATCGAAAATCATTCAGTTACATACATACCAAGCTTATAAAAATGTTTTTTTTAAACTACATACTATGGCTCCGATACATAGATACGTTTAGCTAATAAAAGCTTGTTAAATATAGGCCAAGTAAGTTGGACAATAAGCACTTACCGGAGTCAATAGATTAGATTTATCTATATATTGAAATATTACTCATATATGGCTGTATATTTTGAAACTGTTAAAATCTAGAATTTTTTACTGTTTCACAGGTTTTGCTGTCTTCCAAACGCCTAATCACGGATAAAACAAAATTTATATAACTTCTGTGGATGTTGTTTTACTTTGTAACTGCCCGTAATAATCGTTTACAATGATACAAATGTTTACAATAATATAATAATTATTATAACTGTGTAAAAATTTCTCTTACTCGACTCAAGCCGTTACAAACAGCGTGACAGCTCAGTCTTATTCAATACACACAGTAAATTATGTCGCATAAGGAAGCTATCACTTCAAAAACTAAAAAAAACGATACAAAAATTATGATCTGTTTTAGAATGGGCGAAAGGTTAAACCTACGGGCACAGCATCTCTTGACATTTTGTTCGGTAGCCCCATCATTCCCCAACACGTGCGCCACTTGCCCGTTTGCCCCCTACTATGTTCAACAATTCACGCCCACTAAAACAAAGTGACATACATAATCGCGAGTGTAAGACGCAGCTTGTCATGCACACTAAAGTAATAAATCTGGTCTGTTTTCATGCGCTGCCTAACAGCTAAAGGCTCTATCTAAACATCCAAATTATCTTAGCTCTAGTATAATAAGCAGCTGAGATAACTAAAAAGGCACAAAAGGCATTTAGAATTATTTTTGGTGTCATTTCTAATACTACTACCACCAATTCGAAAATAAATGGCGCTCTGAGAGAGAAGAAGCGGCACAAGAAACTCTCCCGGCATTTCTATTTTCGCTCTTTTAAATAAATTATACAATATTGTACTGTCATTTCTTTTGCTATAAAAAAAATCATAATCTAGTCCCAGGCTGTTCAATCACTTAGATATTCAGCTGTGGAGTAGTAGGATTTACGACAGAGCCCTACTAAAACATTTAAATTTATTTATAGATTATACCTAAACAATAGCTGGGGCTTTATTATAAATGTGTATACATTTACCCTTAAAGCTATTATGTATCTAATGAAGCCTACTAGAATTAGTTACAAGAAACACACTACACACGCAGAGCAGCTCGAATTGTCGGGGACCCAGTAATCTGTGAACGGCTGGATCACTTGGCGTTGCGTAGAGACGTCACTTCATTGTGTGTCTTCTACCGCATTTATCACGGGGAGTGTTCCGAAGAGCTGTTCAACCTGATTCCTGCCGTCGAATTCCACTTTCGCACGACACGCCACAAATTAGGATATCATCCCCACCATCTGGATGTGTGGCGGTCCTCCACAGTGCGGTTTTCAAGGAGCTTTCTTCCACGTACTACAAAGCTGTGGAATGAGCTTCCTTGTAGCGGCGGTAGGAGCGGTGTTTCCGGGACGATACGACATGGGTACTTTCAAAAAAAGCGCGTACACCTTCCTTAAAGGCTGGCAACGCTCTTGTGATTCCTCTGGTGTTGCAAGAGAATGTGGCGGCGGTGATCATTTAACACCAGGTGACCTGTACGCTCGTTTGTCCTCCTAATCCATAAAAAAAAAGTTACAAGAAATCCCTTATTTCTAGTGTTATAATAATAAAAATCACACAAGCATCAGGAACACCATTATCTTCAACTACCCTGATCCACCTAGTATGTTTATTTGCAATGCCACTTTTAGTAGTAAAATGTGTTCAAATCCTGTACATTTGAATGATATCATTGAGGAGTCAGCTCACGTTCCACACTGAATCAATTTCGCGTCAGCCCGCTTCAGTTCCTTCACTAGCTAACACAGCTCCGCTCTTCCCCTAATGGAATCTTGTTTTATACTTATAAAATAGTCTTATATTTATGGAAATAAGTGAATAATTAGATCAAATTTGAATTTATGTAAATTATTCTGAACGCGTTTTTACTTTAGTGCCCTTAAAGCGTATTATTTTTACGTTATGAATGTAAAAAATATATATAAATCGGTTTCGCTAATAATGTTTACTGATATGCAAATATATAAGGAACGAGTCAAGCAGGACGTTCAGCTGATAGCAATACGGCCTTCCCCATTACAATGCAGTGCCGCTCAAGATTATTGTAAAACTGAAAAATTCTAAGCGGCACTACAACTGCGCTCATCCCCTTGAGACATAAGATATCAAGTCTCACTTGCCCAGTAATTTCACTAGCTACGGGGCCCTTCAGATCAAAACACAGTAATGCTTACACATTTCTGCTTCACGATAGAAATAGGCGCCGTTGTGGTACCTAAGACTAGCCGGTATCCGGTGCAAACGAGCCTCCCACTGATTACCATAATTGACTTAGGTGTAAATTATTATAGTTGAATAAATGTGAATTTGCCGAAATAATTTATTGATAGGAAGATGAATAAGTTACTACTGTAATGTTATGGATTTCCAGTAGATGTTACAAAGTAAAATATTATTACATTTTTTAATGCTTATTCATTAAATAAAGTTGTTTGAGACTAATAATGACATCTGAGAAGAAACTTCGAAAATAAATTGAGTTACAAAAACACATATTGTTGCCGTGTAGAAAATCTGTTATGATAGATTTTAATATTTTTTTTGGTAAAAAACAATTAGGACCATATTGCATTTGCAAAAGTAGCATAACGAAATTACATTAATCCTACCCTATCGTAATATGGTCACTTAATGATATTTGATTTGTGTTTAATACTTAAGCCGACAGACCGACTGCTCTGTTATACTGTCGAACACAAAGTCCCATTTTACAGCAAAATATTCAAACTACAATGTTCTTTATTTTTCGTTAAATATTTTATTTCATCACCATCAGCCGGAATTCGACCACTACTAGACAAAGGCCTCTCCCAAAGATCTACACGACGATCAGTCCTACACTGCCCTCATTCAACGTCTACCGGCGATCTTGATCAGATCGTCGGTCCATCTTGTGAGGTGCCTACCATTCGAGGACTTTTCTGCTCCACCGGCCATCTGACCGTCGAACTATGTGCCCTGCCCATTGCCATTTCAGTTTCTCAATCATTTGGGCTAAGTCGGTGACTTTGGTTCTCCAACGGATCTCCTCATTTCTGATCGAAACTTGGAGCATAGCTCTCTTCATTGCCCTCTGAGCAATATTTTATATGACGAGGAAAGAACCTCTGTTTTGTTTTTAAAATGTGTGACGTCATTACTGTTGACATCACAATTGCTATCTTGCTGAAGATCACTCATTGGTTCTTCTAAAGAAAAGTACACGAGTAAGTATTTTATTACTTTCGTTTATTCAACGGGCAGCGTTACGACGAGGTCCGTACCGTACGACAGCCCGAGCACGACTGACTGCAGTGTCAAAAAAAAATAATTTCAAATTCCAAATTTCTATATTTGATATTAAAATATATATACAAAATTACTTAAATCTACTTATTAAAGCAATTTACAATTAAGCCTTATATATTTAGGTATCAGAAAACTTATTTCTACAACCCTATCTACGTGTTGGGGGACAAAACTTTGTTATGCTTAAAAACTAATACATGAGGTTTGTGGGGGGAGGGGGGGAATCCAGGAAACTGGGAAAACCTGGCTATTTGCTATGATGACTGCAGTGTCGATCGTGCGGGCTGTATTTATAGGACCCGGCGCATGTGCTCGTGTTTTACATTCATGTTGTTTTTACAATAATTTCACATCACAATGTAATTTATGAACTAATTTTAATTAAAACTAATTTATAAACTAAATTATTCTCGTTTTAAAAATAGGTGTGTTGTAGTATTTGCGCCAATAAATATATTAACTTAAAATTCAGGATGATTCATCCACAACAAGTAGCCGAGCATGACGCCTAGACCATATTTTAGAATAGGTCCAACCTCAACGCAGCCCCGCAAACAATGACATTAAAGCGAGCATAACGAATCCTACCAGACCAAATAAAAAAAGAATATATTTGTATTGCTCGGAAACTATACAAGAATATCATTTTTATTTGTCTCTTGTTTATTCCGGCTAATATGCTATATGTAACGAGAAATAACGTACATTGATTATATAAAATAGATTACTGTTTGTACATGAAAAATTTATCCATAAAACTGATACAATAGCTTTTTATTAAAATCTATTGTATTTTTTTAAATTACAAAAATTTATTTAAAAAAGGATTGTCTAGTTTTATGAAACCACGGTTAAAGTGAAACTTTTTTTCACATTATAGACAGTTAACTAAAAATTTTTTGAACAATATTCCATTAAGGGTATAAAAATCGCTTTATCAATCTTAATTTTATACTTGGAAAATTGGAATGATAATGGGAAATAATAAAAGTAGACTAAGTCTCCAACTAATATTTTTATTGAACTCTGTGTCGTAGCCCTGGTTAAAATGAGTAATAGTCTTTAATGTACACTACACGGTCGGCTGCTGCGAACTATAGGCGCCGCCCGACCGTCATGCGACATGCAACACACAGACGAAAATATTTGAGACGATGTAATAAAAGTTTTGACTTTAAAAGTAGTAAAATAACAAAACAGAATTCGAAAGTGACGGCGGCTCTTTGGATATTATAAAACCGAATAACACTTATAAAGATAAACAAATTGTTATTGGAGGTCATAAGTAATAGAGTACTACGTATTGGTGTACATTTGGCACTGGGGGAGTCCTTACAAGTAGTGCACAAGGGACAAAGAGAACATGCGTACTTATATTTTAAACAATACACGTCATCACAACTGCCTCAAGTAAGGGAGTCATAAAATGGCGCTTTTTATTCCGTGTTAGAAATAATAATATCCGGATTAGCGAGTCTTGCTCGGATTTTTATGAATGTACAAAACTTGAACAAAAATAATCTAATAGGATATCTGGATTCGAACCGGGTTCTTTTGCTTTCTGGATCACCCAATGTCTTATTTGAGCTATTATAGTCTTGTATAATATACTGGCAAAATTTACCTTTGTATTATAGTGTTATGTTATCTCATTAAATATCTTATTAGATCGATTTATCGCCCCCGATATCCCCTGTATACAAAAATTTTATGAAAATCGTTGGTGCCGTTTCCGAGATTCAGATTATATTCATATATACAAGAATTGCTTGCTTAAAGATATAAGATTTGTAGATAATCTCTATTTATGGCTACAGACATATGTACTTCTGTTATTGATAACAATGGCACAGGCAATTATGGCACGTATCGAAAAAGTACTACAGGATTTTTAACCATAACCACAGCGTGCCCCCACCCTTTCACGCCACGTGTTGCGAGCTCAAGCACGCAGTGCAAGAATGGGCGCGACAGGGAACTCCTCTCACTTACCATGATGAAAGACCTGCAATTGGTCCGAAACCTACACCGATTGCACGTGAGATAAGGCATTTCAAATATTATCTAGTTGATGAAGTCTGACGAAAGATTTAAAATTAAATTGATTTTTACTCTGATCACTTTTAAGAGCCATTGGTTCAGATGAACAAGTTTATTGTGTGCTTATTATGATATCTTATTAAGCTATTAAAAGACAAGGAATGCTATTGAGATTGAAAAGCGTAAATTCCAGTGAAGTGAAGGTTTTATTTAAAACTTATGAACGAACAAGTTTAATTTTAAACAAACTGTAAGATTTCGATGCAGCTATCTATATCCGTTTTGCAACGCTGTCATATCAAATTGATTGAAATAAAATAAGACTTAAAATTAAGTTTCAATTTAAAATAATCTTGTTGTCAATATGAGAGTTGGCTATACTACTTAATATATTATTTTGTAAACATAGCGTCCACAAACGTCGTATTGTATTCGCTCTAGGTCTTCATTCTACGTCTCCTCCAGAACACCCAAAAAAACCTATCTGTAAATCCAATGCCCCACCCATTTTCCCAACCGTTTTTTTTATGGAGAAAAAGGACAACGAGTATCCGACTCAATTGATAGTAAGTAATCAGCGTAGCACTTGCATCCATTGGAAATTCAGAGGAATTATAACAGCGAAGACTCCCACTTCAATATTGTTGTAGTTGTACAGCGAAAAATATTCCATCAAACCGCATCGTTGACGTACCCGACACACCCCGATGGCGAATATGATATTTGTGGCGTATCGTGTTAAAGTTGGATTAGGAGACGGGAAAAAATCAAATAACAGTTGGAATACTCCCCGTGATATTGTGGTAGAGTACACACAACGACGTGACTTCATTACACAACGCCAATAAAAAATCCGTTCATTAAAATTAAAACAAAAACATTTTAGGGCCCTTTGATATCAAACAGAGAGCGATCCCTATGTGCCGTGCATCGTGTTCAGTAGCCCACTTAAGTAAAATTAGCTTCTTCAGTGAGCGCGAGAAAGACTATTGGGTGTTTTGTACCCATAAAATTCCCCCGTTTGACGTCCCTAGATTAAAAGTGGGGGCGGTATACGTGTAGATCTGTCGATACGCTTTGTTGGTACTTGCTAGTTTGTGAGTCGAGTACGATAGGAGCACTTCTAAATTCCCTTTGCATTTTTAAGTACTAAAGTACGTTCTGCTCTGTTACGTGAGAGTGTTCGTGCGACGATATTGCTTCCACGAGTGGATGATGAAACGTGAATCATCAAATATTTTTATAGTAATGTAATGCATATTGTGTATATAAGGGATGCGTCTTTGGATACGATACTTCTTTCTGGTGATTATGTCTCTCATCTAACAAGAGGTGGTGGCAAATTAGCTTGTTTAACCCTTTTCATTAGAAATATTTAGCAAATCTTACTAACAGAAATATATTAATTATTTTGTTATAAGTTATAAGTGTTCTGTGAACGGCTGGATCACTTGCCGTTGCGTAGAGACGTCGCTTCATTGTGTGTCTTCTACCGCATTTATCACGGGGAGTGTTCTGAAGAGCTGTTTAATCTGATTCCTGCCGCCGAATTCCACCTTCGCACGACACGCCACAAGTTAGGATATCATCCTCACCATCTGGATGTGTGGCGGTCCTCCACAGTGCGTTTTTCAAGGAGCTTTCTTCCACGTACTACAAAGCTGTGGAATGAGCTTCCTTGTGCGGTGTTACCGGGACGAAACTACATGGGTACCTTCAAAATAAGCGCGTACACCTTCCTTAAAGGCCGGCAACGCTCCTGTGATTCCTCTGGTGTTGCAAGAGGTTCTAGGCGGCGGTGATCACTTAACAACAGGTTTGTTTTCCGTTCCGTTCGTTTGTCCTCCTATTCCATAAATAAAAAAAGAATAATTTTGGGTATGACGTCATCAGTTATATAAGTAGTCTTATAAAACTTTCGTTCATGTTGGTTTTTATAATATTTATTTTATCAGCATGTTCTTATAGAGGCTCACAAATTAATTGCTTACTTATGTCTTTACGTCTATAGTATGGCAGTTATTTTACTGACTCACTTAAACGTTCGATATAGAAATTTATATATTAATAATATTTTTAAACGTATTTTTTTTCATTTAGGGACGAGATTAGGATTAGAGGTAATTGAAACGCCCTGCCCATTACAATGCAGTGCCCGTTAGAATTCTTGAAATTACGAAAAATTGGACTGCTATTGCGCTCGTCACCTTGAGACATAAGATGTAAAGTCTTATTCGCCCAGTAATTTTACTAGCTACGGCGCCCTTCAGACAGAAACACTGCAATGCTTGCACATTATTGCTTCACGGCAGAAATAGGCGCCGTTGTGGTACCCATAATCTAGCCGGCCTGTGCAAAAGCCTCCCACTGGTCACACGTCTTTCACAGTATTTATCGCAGCGTGTGCAGAAGAACAGTTCAACCGTAGGACTTCATACCTATACTTACCTAACTAGATTGCCATTGGGGGTAGAGTGGATTATTCATGAAATAAAAAGAACAAGGAAACAATAAGTTTGAACGAAATCTATAATAGCTTGTATAAAAGGCAAGAAGACAGAAGTACTTAATTGTTTTAACTTAACGAGAGTGTTACACATTAAAATAAAATACGTTTAAAAGATTGAAACGCGTATCTGTATTTTAATATTAAGTTCTTAATTCTCGTAAGAATTATGAAACCTCGAGTTAAATAACATAATAATAAAAATTTTATTTTTAAGCTTTTTGCTTATGCAAAAACACACTAAGCGTAGATTTACCAGCGCCTGGTTGTCACCTGACCATCATTCTTGTACAAATACAAGATAATTCCAATAATAATGTTGATATAATAGAAAGTTTCTATGAATTCTTCTTATGGTTATAAAATAAGGCATATACCGTTTTCTTCCCGTTGGAAATTGAAATCAGTATTTACGCCTGCAATACAATTACAAGCAAAGTATCGGTAGCGGTGCGTATTGCATCGTAAACTGGCGGCTATACGGCGTTATTATTAGTCATATAGCTTAGATTTTTATATGTTAGTGAGAGCACTAACATATAAAAATCTAAGCTATATGTGCGTAATAAGATTACTGGTGGATATGTTATGTACCTTCAAACTATTTTATCAGTAGACCTGCGTAAAATGTCTATTTTCTAACTTATTAATTTACCTAAACATTCTTCTGATAAATGGCCGTTGGGGCAGTAAAGTCCTCGAATGGCCCCACGTACCGGAAGAGACAGTGCTGGTAGGCCCCCTACAAGATGGACCGAAGATCTGGTCAAGATCGCCGGAATATGTTGGATGAGGGCAGCGCAGGACCGATCGTCGTGGAAATCTTTTAGGCCTTTGTCCAGCAGTGGACGTCTTCCGGCTGATGATGATGATATACGAAAAGTGCCAACAATACATTCACAAGAAATAGTATGAATTTCATAAGTTATTTATTTTCTATCGCTTCCCCTGTGGTGTTGTACCCATTAAAATGCTTGAGTTAATTTTTATTCGTCTTATCTTCACCTTGACAGACTTCTTCCATGTCAATAATATAATAAAGTACATAATAATAAAAAAATGTTTATGACGAATTCGTCCAAAATGTGTAAACAAAGTAAGACAGGAACAAATCAAGAGCTGCATTATGGATCGCCTATTGGAGAATATTAATTAACGCTTGAAGTATTTTGAATTGTATCTAATGGAGGTATTAATTATACTTCCCTTTACTTTTATAATGATGACCTTCTATAAATACAGAAATTCATATTACCTCAGCATTCGATGAAGTAAATAGCGAACCTTTTTAACCGACACGTCGAAAAGGATTCCATTGGTATTTTTTTACGTATGTACACCGATCACGCTGAGATTTATAATCCGATCTTCGTGATTCTTCCTTAGTTTGATGCGGAATATTTGCCATTTGGTCAATAAAAAGTTAGCATAGTTTGGCCCAATATTTTTCATCAAGAACATTTTGACTGAATATTTTTCTTTACGTTGATGATGTTAGTATAGTTTGTGTACTTTTTTTAAGGAGTTTTAATTAAGATTGATAATATTATATTATTATTCACCCGTTTGCCGATAAGTGGCTCTTAGGCTACCTGTCGGAATTAGGAACCAAAGAGATGCTACGTTATCTGTTAAAACGACTGTACTCACGTTGTTGTCGGTGTCGGTACTGACTAGTTTCGGACCATTCGGAGATCCTTCATCAGGGTGAGTGTGGTGTCCACGAGTGCACAGAATGTATTCACAATGTGATATGGTACAGTTTCAGTGATACCGTGCTCGTCATCACTGGTGCACCCCGCGCCCCCCGCACCTCCCGCCCTGTCCAGCCGCGCTCTACGAGCTCAAATCCACCTACCACACTCACCCTGATGAAGGACCTCCGAATGGAATCGAAACTAGTCGGTACCGACACCGACAAAAACGTGAGTAAAGCCGTTTTAACAGATAATTTTTATAATGACTCACGAAAGTTTTAATAATTTTGATGCTAAGTTTATTAAAGGATCACATTCAGAGAGAATGTGTAACGGGGTTTCTTCTGCACTATTACAGAATCTACACGCTCTGCATTCTCTGAGACCTAAGATTGAGAGGTGTTTGTTTAATCTGCAGTACCCCGTTAGTGTCCTGGTTAGAATGCGTAAGTTTTCTCTACTTAGCCCTAGTGCCTTATGCGCAGCCTTCTTGTTGAAGGCTTAGATTAGGGTATTAGAATGGGTGAAACCCGAAGTGTTGCTGCAGATGTTAATGCACTCTTGTGAACATGATGTATCAAGACTTCTTGGGACACCAGAGAAGGGTTCAGAGCCAAATTGTGTGCTTTTAGCACCAATTCTTACAATTCGTCGGTGTATTCATTGCCTTCGATTCCTTGGTTGTTGCTCGGTGGATGAGTGTGGTGGCGATGTTCACTTAATATCAGGAGACCTGGATGCTTGGTTAGCCTCCTTTTTCATAAAAAATAAAGTGGGAATAAACCGCGCACTTATACGTACTATTAACAGATAAATGCCCTTTTAATGTTACCATCTTTCAGTTACATACTCTAAAAGTGTTCAACATTAACGCGAAGGGTTTTCTAAAGGTCATATAGACGGTAAATTATTAATAAAACTTGGGATTTGTTCAACTTTCCCGATTTGGGTTAACGCGAAGTGAAATCCCATTTATATTTTGATGGCAGCGCGTTCTCAAACACTCCCACGGGATTACCAGCAATAAACTGCTTTGTATTGTACCTAATTTAGTTTCGTTGAAAACTTCGCGAGTTCCGGCGGATGTAGGTCAACCATATTTCACTATTCTAAATTGTCTTGACAATCTTCGGCTACATAACTACTCACTGGGTCAGTTTTATCTATCAAAATTAAATTATGTTACTTATAGTGTTTTTACCTTAGATTTTTATTACTTCTAGATAGACTATGACAGCTGTGAAAACGTCGAAAAAAAACGACTTTAGAACTATACTCTATTTTGAGCAATACACATACACTAACGCACACTGTCATACAAATCGCGAGTCTAAGACGTAGCTTGTCACGCACACTAAACTAAATATTCTTGGCCTGTTTTTATCGGTTGTCTAACAGCAAGACACTCTATCTAAACGTATAAATTATCTAACGTGTTTACCATAAGAAGTAGGGAATACCTTAAGTTATCTAAGACGATCTAACGATAACTACTAGCCATTACTTCCCTGCTCTCCAAAATCATGGAGAGCATAATTAACCGCCAGCTCTTGGTATATCTTGAGGGTCACCAGTTGATCAACGACCGACACTATGGCTTTCGCCATGGTCGGTCGGCAGGTGATCTTCTGGTATACCTAACACGTAGATTGGCGGCGGCTATTGAAAGCAAGGGCGAAGGCCTGGCAGATAGCCTGGATATAGCGAAGGCCTTTGATAGTGTATGGCACAAGGCGCTCCTCTCAAAGCTTTCATCATTTGGGCTTCCCGAGAGCTTATGCAAGAGGACCTCCAGCTTCCTCACTGAGCGCGGGCAGCATACAGTTCGTTGTCGACGGTTATTACTCGAATACCAAGCCCGTGAACGCTGGAGTGCCCCAAGGCTGTATGCTATCTCCCACACTGTTTCTTCTGCATTTCAATGATATGTTGAACACCTCCAACATACATTGCTATGCAGATGACAGCACGATGTCGTATACACGGGCTATGCAGGTCTCTCGAGGGAAATCGTCAACCAGTGCCGGGAGAAGTTGTGTCTTCTATCATATAATATTACTTCAAATAAAGATATAACACATACACAATATATTCAGTTATATATGCAAATAAAACGGAAAGTTTTACGTGAATTACTAATGGTTAAATATGACCTTATTTGCGTTTAGACGAATCTTAGTAATCGTTGATAATATGTCCAGTACGATATTAAAGCTATTTAACAATTAATATCTTCGCCGTTTCTTCTATCGATATCAATATAATATAATACAATATAAGCTACAATTAACCAATTTATAGGTTTAAGTGTTCTTGAAGAGTTTTTCTAACAGGTAATATAAAACTCAACCGAAAAAATGCTTTATTAAATATGTTATCAATATAACAAGTAATAATTGAATGCAATTAATTGGTATGTTAGTCATTTCTCTTAAATAATTGCTATCGTAAATTTGCCTGCATCAGACCAAAATGTAAAACGTAAATTTTAATTCCGTGTTTATCCTACAATTCTTTATTTGAGAATCGTTTGCGAGAAAAGTGCTTTTAAATCTCCAAAACAGCTTGCAGAAAAAGCGGGTTAAACTATTTTTATATGGTACCGACTTACTGGGTCTATTTACAGTGGCATATATTCTCAGCGGTACTAATTTTGGCTTAATTTACATGTAGTAGAGCAAGTTTTTGTGAGATTTAAGGGAAAAAGCAAGGTTATTATGAGGTTATTAAAAAACTTTACATGGTTTAAGGTAAGTACTCAATAATACAAAACTTACACATTAATATCGGGATCCTTTTACTCGAAATACCCCTTGCATATGATCAGTTATCGTGCATGCTGATGCACGATGACTTGAAGATTTTTTCACTAATGAAGGTTGGAGCCCGAACTTCAATAATTTCTTCACTATACCCGATTGCAATCAGATGGTCATTATGGTATGACAACCAATTCTCTGCGTGCGTCTGAACAAACGTCAAATTCCAAATTCAAATGTAATATTTTGTTTACAGTAGTAGTATATTAGTAGTTGTAGCTTCCTTGTGCGGTGTTTCCGGGACGATACGACATGGGTACCTTCAAGAAAAGCGCGTACACCTTCCTTAAAGGCCGGCAACGCTCTTGTGATTCCTCTGGTGTTGCAAGAGACTGTGGGCGGCGGTGATCACTTAACACCAGGTGACCCGTACGCTCGTTTGTCCTCCTATTCCATAAAAAAAAAACTATTTATTGCCAGACTAAGTAGGGGAATGTGGGGGGAAATCGGATAGCGGGTAAATCCGGACAGTTGGTGTTTTATTACTCCGCGTAAAGCTGTCATATTTTGGCTTGTGGAACTCGTGTGACTCGTGATGGCTTACTCAGTGCGGTTGCAGATGGCGGCAGTGGTAAAACTGCAGCGCGTGCGTCTATGAATGAAAATTGAAAAAAGAGGCTACTGATCTATTTTTTTCATTTTTCTTACGAATCATCATTCTGTTCAGCCATGTACTATAATATGCAGTATTTTTTTTTAAAGAAATTATGCTCATTTGCAATCAATCGTAATTGATATTGGTGTAAGCAAAAACAAAAGTGACTGTTATTAAGATTTCAAACATAATACTTGTGGGGTACAAGCGGACGGGGTGACTTTGGCTATCCTGTTTCAGCCCGCTCGACTTACACATAAGTTTTTGGATGTTGCTCCGCCAGGTACAGTAGCTGTATGCCATCCAAGTGGTTGGATGCAACAACATATTTTCACAGAATGGATGCGTCACTTAATTGGTTCTGTTAAGCCAAGTAATGATGATCCTGTGCTTTTAGTCTTAGACGTTACTCACACTAAGAACTTGGAAGCTATTGAGTTAGCTCGTGCTCATGGTGATATAATGCTGTGCTTGCCACCTCACTGCACGCATCGTTTTACAGCCACTCGATGTTGGTTTTATGGGGCCTTTGAGCACGTTTTCCTCACAAGAGGTCCAATTATGGCTTCGAAATCATCCAGGGCGTGTTGTGACCCAATTTCAAATAGCAAATTTGTTTGGAACAGCTTTTAAACGTGCTACAACGATGCAAATTAGGTTTCTGCATTTTCCAAAACCGGAATTTCCCTTTGAATCCCCACATTTTCACAGATGCAGATTTTGCACCATCACAGACAACAGAAATACCACTAAGATCAACCACAGATGTAACTACCCAGGATCCATTGGCTCGAGAAAGAACGCCGTCCCCGCAAACAGGAACATCTACAGATGGACAAACATTTTCAGCTTCCATAGGTCTTATTTTACCTAGCGATATTATGCCAATTCCTCAAATAATAAAATGCAAAAGGCCATTGACGCTTTGACTTAATCGCGACTTAAAAGGCGACGCCATCAATTAATAAGATATCAGATAAAGGTAAAGGTTGCGGTAAGAAGTCGCGTAAAGAAAACTGCCAAGAAGATTCCCAGTGTATAGTGTGAGGCGAACTAAAACTAAGTCCAGAGATGAATGGTACCAATGTACACCCATTCTTAATTGGGCTCACGAAGGTTGTATTAGTTGTTCTCAGCAGGAATTATTAATTGTTGTTTGCAAGAACTGCGAATAATTTAAATATTCTATATTATTGATGGTATCTGTATTCGCCCTTTAATATGAAAGACCTATCCGGTTTTACCCATAGGTATGGGGTGAAATTGGATATATATATTTTTAATAAATCTGTTGTATTTCCTATCCATTAAGATTGATCTCAATTTTTTGCATATCAAAGTATTGTCAAATATATACGTAAAGACTTACGATGTTGAAAAAATTTATAAATAATATAGTGATTAATTTATGGCGTCTTTGTCTTAACTATCCGGTGTACCCCCACATTCCCTAATAGGTGGCAACGGCGCTCTCTATCGTCTCGCTTTTTCGTTTAATCGAATTTCAAATCACAACGATTCTAAAGAAGTTTCACTTCGAAACCCTTTCTTGCCCATCTTACTTCCACCCACGAACTAAATCTAACTACAACTGGTGTACGATTCTGTACCGGTCTCCGAGCGATTAAACTTGGTTTCAGCATTCGTCTTCTTACTGTACGCCCGCTGATGACCACAACGTGCGTCGTTGGAAGGCGTCACATTGTTTTAATGGTGGTAAGAAAACGGACTCTCAAAGCGGTTGGGGCAATAAACCGATGGTCTCAGAGAGAAGTAGGTACTAGTAAATCAGTTACTTCCTTGTCTTCGCATGTAGAGACCGGTCTTCCGATACCTCTTAGGAGCTCACAATAACGGCGTACAAGTTTTGTTTGCATTTATCGTTTTTTTGCAAGATTTATTAGAAAAATATTATAGTTTTAAAAACACGACCATTTCAACAACAGAAACCGTTTTGAAGTAAATATTTACGCAAATTTAATTTGAAAACAAAATTTTAACGATGCGGGACTCGCACCCGTTCCGTGCGAGCGCTCTTTCCATTGAGCCAACCGTTCGAATGACGTTTAATTGATAAATCTTGTATGTCTTGTTTTCAAATTTAGTTTGTGTAACTAGTCCGAGAAGTGAGGGCTATTACTTCAAAAAATAACAAATTGTTTAGTAAATATTTATCAAGCAGCAAGGGATCAACGCGAAGATTTTAAAAGCAATAACAAGAGGAAAACACAATTTTTCAATATAATAAAGTAGCCACGAATGGTCAGCGATTCAATAGTTATCTATAAGTCGCAATTCATCAATGTCAGTCGTAATCCCGCACTCTCAATAAGTTTTAAGCCAGGCTGCGGCATGTCTCGTAATCTATCACCCCCGCGTACCATGAACTTGTGGCAACGGGAATAGTCCAACTTGGATCACTGAGTGTAATTTTTCTGTATAATAATAATATATCGTCGCTGTAGAATAGCTATTGTGTCAAAAAATCTTCTTTTTTTATTGCTATACAGATCGAATGTTTTACGAAATTCAAAAGAATTGTTAAAAACGTTTGTGTGGTAAAGATTACTAGTAACCACAGATTGGGAATGGGGCGACCACTCTCAGGCTATTTTAATAATGATTTTTGAATGTTAGATATTGTATTATAACAAAATTTTACTGAGCTTATTGTGCCCAATCTTCTCAGATCTTAGTTCATTTCGAATGGGTGGTAGTTTTGACGTTCATTAAGTAATTTGAAATCCATATTTAATTTTTTTCATTCCGGAATTTGACTGAAGACCGTGTGTTCAAATGACACCTTCCCTAAAGGAATAACTTACCTTCCCGTAACACTAAAATAATTGTTTGCATTTTTCATTACACCTAATATTTTTATTTCTCTTTATAAAACAAAATTACAGCGATCCAAGATGGTCTTTGCATAATTTGATAACAGGATTTACCAGATTTTATTAGCATTTACCAGAGTAAATATTGCGATTACAAGTAAATCCATACAAAAACTATAATTTGATATGCTAACACGAATCTGCCTCGAAAAAACAATATCCTAAAATTGTATCGGGTTGGAGCCCATGTGCTACAGAAAAAATTTATCGTACAAACGTGATCCTAGTTCGATTTACTTGTACTGTATCTACACTTACTGTGGACCCCCTCAATACAATATTGCGTTACATTATATCTCACTAACTCTATGATATATCTCACTAATCGGTATTATAAACATTATGGTTTGTACGGATAGATAGGTACGAATGTATATGATGCAAAAGTAATAGATTGTTACGGCAACATACTCATATAAACTATGTTAATTGATTTATTTCGGTCAGCATTAACATGCAGAGTGAGTTGATACTCACAGAAAATGCAACTTTTAATGGGAACAGCAGGCGTTTGAAATTAACAGCCCGCAGCCATGCTTTTCAAACCAAACAACATGTACATTTTCAATACTTTTTGCGGCAGAAATAGGTATGAATATATAAATGTACCATTCGACTGAAGAGAGTGAAAAATAGGTAAAAATAAAAATCACATGCCACGCAAGATAAGAAGGTTGGAAAGAAGCTGACACACCGGATACAAGTAACTCCGTCAGAGATCCGGTGCAACCGGCGAAGGAAACATACAGCTCGCATTAGCGTCGTAAACAAAACTACCTCAGTTGGAGCCACTAAATCAGCGAAAGTAAGCTTTTAAAATAAGAAGCTTCGAGACGAGCAAGACCATTGCCCTGATTGCAATAATGCAAAATAATGACCACCACGGTCACCACCTGGCGATATACGATGTTGCCAAAGTAGCTCAATATTTTTGCTAGCTACTGCTCACTTGAACCCAAAACAAAGGTGGTATTTGTAGTCTACTACTTAATGGTGGGAAATGGTGCTACAAGTATCCATCTAAACGACTTTCTGTGCAAAAGAAACTGGTCATAATTTGGAAATTGAAACTTTGAGCAATTTTAATATTGATTAAACAATCAGGTAATGGCAAAATATGAAATAAACTACATTCTTCTTGGTTTTTTATTGATTTAATTAAAATCCGGTCATTTGATAAGGTCAAATTCCAAGTGACGAAAAGAGCATAGCATTAAGGCAATGTTCTACCTTTGTTTTTTTTATTACTTCTCGTCAAGAACGTCCACTTTTGCACTTTTAATCATAATCGTTGGCTTAGGGGCCACACGTTCACAAGCAAACTAGTTCACAAATTGGCAATACAACAGAACGACGCCATATCATTAAGAGACTAACTCTTGACCCATTTCATGATCGTGATAAATGATCAACCATTCTTACCACAGTGTTTTGTTTTATTATAATATAAAGATGTACAACACATGTTTTTCTCTGCATCAATGTTTAATCGATAAGTAAGAAAGATAGATCTACAAATCTTCTAGATATTTTATTAGTATATTTTGTTTATATACATTTTTTTATCATTCAGCTTGTATATCATTTAATAGCTAACACTGAGTTGCAAGACTTGGCATATTGAATCTTATTGAGTTTTTTACCTCAAAAGTGCTTCGTCATATTTCGGATCAGGGCTAACTTGACCCTCGTCAACCGGGATTATTTCAAAATGCTGTTTATTCTAATGTACAAAATCCTAGACAGTTTGGCTGTCAAAAACCTTAGCTCTACTAACACCGGCAGGCTGACCACTTCCAACTATTTTATGAGTAGGACGAACGAAAGGCCGTAAAAGCGGGTTCTTCAAGTGGGACCCTGGTCAATGAAGGCCGTTTCGCTTATTAGAATTTTTCATAAATTGATGGAATGACGCTGGCGGCTTGGGCTTGGGAAGGGCGCTCGTGTGGGACGCTACTTGCGTCGACTATCTGGCTCCTTGTCATGTCCAAGTTCCGTCAGTTGGTTCTGGGGCTGCTGCTTCGACTGCCGAAGACGCCAAGCGTCGCAAATATGTTGGTCTCAGTGAGACATACATTTTTGTGCCGTTTGGTGTCGAGAGACTTGGCCCGTGGGGCCCAGAGGCGCGGAGAATGTTCAAAATAATATCTTCGCGCCTCAATAACGCTACTGGAAGCGCAAGCGCTGGCAGCTACTTCGGTGTTACCCTGCGAGATCGAATCAGAAATGAGGAGATCCGTAGGAGAACCAAAGTTACCGACATAGTCCAAATGATTGCGAAACTGAAGTGGCAGTGGGCAGGCACATAGTTCGACGGACAGATGGCCGTTGGGGCAGTAATGTCCTCGAATGGCGACCACGAACCGAAAGACGCAGTGTTGGTAAGCCCCCTACAATATGGACCGATGATCTGGTCAAGATCGCCGGAAAACGTTGGATGAGGGCAGCGCAGGACCGATCGTCGTGGAAATCTTTGTCCAGCAGTGGACGTCTTCCGGCTGATGATGATGATAGTATTTTAAATGTAGTTATAAGATTTGTTTCATAAATTGATTATTATAGTTTGAAATACTAACGGAACAATCTTTAATAAAAATCAGGTGTGGAACCGAGGGTTGCTTCTATAGCGATATGTATAAAGTCCACTTGCACATGATAGTAAGTTTTTTGAGATTTCTAGATAATTTAATATTGATATTATATAAATATTGATTTTTCCTGATAGTGATATTGTATCGATATTTATTTCTTATCGCATTGTCATTGGTACTTGAAAAGCGTACAATATGGCGACATGAGAAAGTGATGAAAAAATGTTCCAAAGATTTCCACTAATATGAAGCCTATAAAATATTCGTTTTAGGAAGTACTTTATACTATTATACTACTTAGAATTTTCAGCAAATAATGGCTATTTCTGCCGTGAAGCAGTAATTTGTAAGCATTATTATGTTTCGGTCTGAAGGGCGCCGTAGCTAGTAAAATTACTGGACAGATGAGACTTAACATCTTATGTCTCAAGGTGACGAGCGCAATAATTGTAATGCTGCTCAGAATTTTAGGGTTTTTCAATAATCCTGAACGGCACTGCATTGTAATGGGCGATGCGTATTAATTACGATCAGCTGAACGCCTAGCACGTTTGTCTTGTTGTTTGTTGTTTATTAAAAATATATTTACATGCACAAATATATATATATATACTAGCTGACCCAGCAAATATTGTATTGCCATACATAAAGTAAATAAATAAAAAATTCTATAATTAAAATTTTTGGGGTAAATAAAATAGATGACAAACGATTCTCAGACCTACCAAATACATATATCGCAGATATATAAAATTTATCGTACTACAATTATTGTATTCGATTGCCATCTTGCAACCATGGTTTGTGGATAGAACGGAATAAAATGTTGCGATAAAAAAAGTTGTGTCGATCGTAGAAGGGCGAAAATGTGAAGTTGTATGTATTTTTCAATGCTAAATCATAATAGGATAAAAGTAAAAAAATAAAATTTGGGGTGGACTACCCTTAACATTTAGGAGGATGAAAAATAGATATTGTTCGATTCTCAGACCTACCCATTATGCACTTAAAATTTCATGAGAATCGGTCAAGCCGTTTCGGAGGAGCTTAACTACAAACACGAAACTACGACACGAGAATTTTATATATTAGATATGTATATAGTGTATGTGTGTGTATTCGTTTTAATGTGATAAAAACACAGGATTTAAACGATATAAAACTTTTTACATCTATAGTCACTCACCTTGATATCTCTGAAACCATTAGAGCTAAAGACTTGAAATTTGGTAGGAATATTCTTTTCACCGAGTAGAGGTCAGCCTTAGCTTTTCGGATTTTCCAAAACTCCATCCGCAAGAGTTTTTTTTTTATTATAAACAGAACAACGTCTGTCGGGTCAGCTAGTTTATATAAAAATATTAACGGGAATCTCATTTCTTGCGATAAATTTTTGTATACTTGATGTTTCGCGTTTTATCAGCATTAGCAGCCTTTTATTTGTAACAACATACTAAAATGGTCTTTGACAGAGGATGTGTTGGAATATCTATAGCTACAGTATGATATACAAATATACGACTGATATCTACCTTTTGAAGTGTCTTGAACATAGGTGACAGCAACCACTGTAATTCTGTTTTTTCAATACCGTTTCCAATAACTGTTATTTAATACTATTCTGGAAATACACAATCGAAATCACGTTGTATTTACATACTCTTTGATCGAAATCGCGAGAAATGATTGACGGTTTTATCACAATAAATGCATTCCAAATTTTAATTTAAAGAAATAGAAGCTTTTATTTGGTTACAATATTTATGGCCTGATTAATTAATTATCATTTTAACAATATGGATATTCTTTCTTAGGTTTTGAGGGTTGCAGAGTTCGAATTTGGGATAATTTTCAAAATCCAAGATGGCCAAGAAGAAGATGGTATAGATATCGTATCCGATGAGTATAGTAGAAAATCAATGGGGAATTTTTAACCCATGATGGCTCCGCGTAAAATTATCATTACCACAGTATGAACAACGTTTTTGGCGCGAGAAATTATTTATGTCATTTGTGTAATATATATATATATTTCTTATATGACATTGATATATTTTTTTATGTAAAAAAAAATAATATATAAATTATACTTCACATATACATGCCTACGTTTCAGGGTTCCGTATGTCCGAGTAAAAAATAATCCGGAATCATTATGAAATGCCAATCATATTAGTGAGTTTTATCGTTGATATATTTTTATTATTCGTTGGTTTGTGTGTGAATAAAATATGAGTAAAATATTAATTTACCCAAAACCTTATGAAATCTTTATATTACAACAAAATTACACGCTTTTAAATCCTGTACATAACACTCACCTTTATTAAACAAAATACTAGTTATTGATGTCCAAATTTGATGGAAGATCTGAATGTTTTACATTTTTTTTAAATAAAAACTGAATAATTTGAATGCATTTTTCAATCTGTTTCAGCAGTGGACTATATAAATATTTTGTTAACAACATGTCAAAAAATAAAATGAAACGTTTGCCGGTACAAATTACGTTTGTTAGCAAAAATTTCGAAACGCTTTGATAAAAGATTAATTAAAATATCAGTGACAGGACCGCTTTCGCGATGCGGAAGGCTTTATTTACCTGATGAAAACATTTCAAATTTTGTTTGTGAGTGACAGTTCACTGTTGGTTCCATTAATCATTCTATTAATCAACCCTGTGGCAAGATAATTCCTTGACTCTTTATACAATACGGTAAACAGACTTACCAGTGGATGGTTTCTATAGACAGGATGCCCAATAAGTGGTAATACTAGCGGTGGATTCTTAATTTTAAGGTGTAGCTTTTTATTTTAGTTAAACTACTTTTTTATGATAACTTAATATAATATATTTATGTATAATTAATACATTATATTTTTATTCTATGAACAAGTAAAGCATGAGATTGTATATAATTATATCATTAAAAAGAGCGCAAAAAAAGAGTGCTGGGCTCTCCCAGAAGAAACTCTTTTCTTGGTGCTCTTCTTCTCTCTCAGAGCGCCATATTAGAAATGAAATCAAAAAGAATTCGAAAGGGTTAAATTTTAAGAAAATAAATGGCTTATATGCTTATAATATATAATATAAAAATAAATATGATTATATTAATTAATAGTATGCTATTTTGTGAAAAAAATTAACTTGCATATCAGCAGGTATCATAAAACCACATAATTGTTTTTTTATGGAACAACATATTGTGTTTAGTGAGGCTGTAACGTGTACTACTGGTGTTTCGGTCTGAAGGGCGCCGTAGCTAGTGAAATTACTGGGCAAATGAGATTTAACATCTTGTCTCAAGGTGACTACAAGGTTTTTCAAGAATACTGAGCGGCACTGTGTGTTAATGGGCAGGGCAAATCAATTACCATCAGCTGATCGTCCTGCTCATCTCGTCCCTTATTTTCATAAAAAAAAACTCTTTTTACAAGAGGAATCATAAGAGTGTTGCCAACCTTACAATGCATCGAATAAACGTACATAATATTATGAATTCGAAATCCGAAAAGACAAGAAACCTTTTCGATGCCACCGAAACTCTATTATTTATTTTGAGCTGAGGTATGGATAATAGCGGTCACGGTTGATATAATATTGCCTTAGATCTCCTTTTGTTCGTTTTACCTATTGCGTTATTACCCAGTGAATGTTCGCAATGGCCGAACTATTTGTGTTGTTGTGCCGGTGAGTTGGTTAAAGGTCTGATTGAGGTTTTAGACATATTAGATACGCCACAATTATTATTTTTATTGTTATTTGGTTGTGGCTAATGTATGTTTGACGATTATAACCTAGGTCCTAAACAATCATTAAGAGAAAAATTTAAAGAAATAAAGATTTTGACTGTTGCTTCTCAATACATTTTTGATAATGTTTTGTATGTTCATAAGCACATTGAGGAATTTTCTAGAAACTGTGACATTCATAATGTTAACACGAGGAACAAACATAAACTTGTTATGCCTACTACTCGGTTGGGTCGAGTTAGTAAGTCTTTTGTTGGACGATGTATATGCTTCTACAATATGATCCCAGAAAATGTACAAAACAAATGTGTTATGAAATTTAAAAGAATTTTTAAAAAACGTTTGCGTGGGAAAGGTTATTATAGCATAAATGATTTTCTTAATGACACCACGGACTGGGAATAAAGCGAACACACTCAGGCTCTTTAATTATAAATGTTTATTGTACGATATCACATTGTAATTCATATTTTATATTAAAAAAAAGCCCGCTTAGTTTCTTGCGCCCATTCTTCTCAGGTCTGAGGCAGTCTCTTTTGAATGTGTGGTAGTTTTTGCCGTTCAATAAGTGATTTTAAATCCAATTTTGAATAAAAATATTTGAATTTGAATTTGATTCCTGTAGACAAGGAAATACCATACCACAACCGACGCATTGTCATCTGTGACGTTAAAAACCAAAAATTATCACTGAGAACTGAGCAATATAGATCGCACGCAAATAGTCATACATACAGCATACACTTAAATAATGATAATATAATTATAACGCAAGTTCTTCAGAACTACAGAACAAGTCAAATATATAATCAAGAAGTTCTCGGTGTAAAGCATTGCGAAAACCCTGTTTCTACGCGCCTCCAAGGAAGTCGGACGCACATTTTACCACCAGAGGGCCTACCTTCAACTTTTAATAAGCGATGCGATTCCTATGCAGTTCAGTTTAGGTATCTATACTGAATCGCTAAAATTCATACCATGAAGTGCCTTTACTGAATGGAGTTTGGATCACTTATGCAGAATGAACGAAATAAATTTGTCTGTGGTCCGCGGTGTGAGAAAGAGATGACGCTCTAAAGTCATTGTATAATTTTGTCTCTCCTAGTCAAAGCAGATGCGTTGCGTTTCGATACCCAAAATGATATGATTTTAGCGGGTTTTTGTGCGTAGAAAATACTAAAAATACATTTTTAAATTTCGCTTTATAGCGTCAAATTATAAACCATTAAGCCCTTTTTTGTACTTATTAAATAATAGTAATATAAATAAATATAGTTCTTTGAATTACAAATTAAATGTTTGCTTACGGGTGAGTGCGTTCATTGATGTTTGGTTTGACAGGAGCACAGAGTACATTTTTTTAATTCGTTCCTGCGAACAGACTATAGCCCGGGCTCTCACTGCCTTGTCTTTAGTATTTTTAGTTTTGGTATTTAGTGTCAGTATTTTGTGTTACAAAAAAGTCCAATAAAGTATTCTCATCTCACTTTTCATCAATAAAATTTTCCTATTCTGTATGTTTTCACTATTTTTTAAAAGTTATTAACAACACGATTCATTTTCTCTAAGGAAGTAGGAACTTTCTTCGAATCGCTCACTTTGACACATAAGCTATCTAGTTTAGGTTGAAATATTACCTCATGGTACGAATGAATGAACGAACTAAATCAGCTATTGCTATTCAACTGACATCATTTTTGACATTCAATTGAAATCATTGCGATCGCTCAGTTGATTTGAGATCAACCTAAATAGATAGCTCTAATCACGTCGTGGTACGAAATAGCAAAGGAGTTCATTTTAGGTTGTCAATTGAATCGCAATAAGAGTTCATGGTAGGCCCGCAGGAATTCCTAATGGACTAGCGGGGGCCCCCAGCTGCAGAACATTGCGTCCAGGAATACCAGGTACGCCAGCATATTATTTTATCCATAACTGATTTCGCAATAAATTAAATATTATAATCATATCTTTACCACGCACGCGCCCATCACACAAATCATATTATAACACTAGAAATAAGGAATTGCTTGTAACTAATTCTCGTAGGCTTCATAAGATACATAATAGCTTTAAGGGTAAATGTACACACTTTTATAATAAAGTTCCAGCCACTGTTCAGGCATTATCTATAAATAAATTTAAAGGTTAAAAAATGGCTCTGTCGTAAATCCTCATATTACCTCACAGCTGAATATCTAAGTGATCGGACATCCTGGGACTTGATTATGATTATTTTATAGCAATAGCAATGACAGTACAATATTGTATATTTTTATTAAAAAGAGCGTAAAAAAAAGAATGCTGGGAGAGTTTCTTGCGCCACTTCTTCTATCTCAGAGCACCATTTGTT
The DNA here is from genome assembly GCA_949711755.1 of Leptidea juvernica. Lineage (NCBI taxonomy): Eukaryota > Metazoa > Arthropoda > Insecta > Lepidoptera > Pieridae > Leptidea > Leptidea juvernica. Next base: position 10,172,432 of record CATIXQ010000011.1, read on the forward strand.
TCCGAAGCGGTAGTAGTATATTAGAAATGACATCAAAAATAATTCTAAAAGAATCATTTTTGTGAAAATAAATGCCTTTTATGCCTTTATATTTCGTTTACATGTTCGATCAGCAAATTGAAGACTATCCCTGAAAACCAATTTATGTTTTCAATAGAAGTTGATAAATAATTTAACTTCGAGGAAAATTGAGACCATATTTTGATAGAATGTACCAATTAAGCAACGGGTTAATTAATTTTAAATTAATACTAATTTTAATGTTTCTTTAAATACTACCAACGAAACGAACAAACCAGAAACGATTCTTTGTCAAATGGTCATCGTCGAGACTACCAAAATTTTATAGTGTAGTAATGTTTTAGTAGGATAACATTAAATATAATGTTATACACTAACCTTTATAAATACCACTGGACAGGCTGTTTCTTATGTTTGACACCAAATTTTGCATGTTTTCCGTGCTATTTATACTTCAAGAATCAACGTAATAAAGTACATATTTCTTTTGTAAACAGTTTCCCACCATCTATCGATGGTTGCTGAGGTTGTCATCACTAGTTTTAGTACCGCAGACTCTCGCTACATGGCCAACAGCGCCAAAATGGCGAATATCAAACAGGCACAAAAGCACTTTGACAGCCGCCAGTCCAGTAGTACATAGTAGAGATCAGAGGGCCTACCTTCAACTTTTAATAAGCGATGCAAATCCGATGCAGTTCAGTTTAGGTACCCAAACTGAATCACTAAAATTCGCACCATGAAGTGCATTTTACTGTATGGATCGCTTATGAAGAATGAACGAAATAAAATTGCGTTTTGAAACCTAAAATGACATAATTTTAGCGGTTTTTTTGCGTAGAAAATACTAAAATTACATTTTAAAATTGCGCAATTGCGTCAAATTATAAACCATTAAGCCCTTTTTTATACTTGTTAAATAATAGTAATATAAATAATTATAGTTCTTTGAATTACAAATTAAATGTTTGCTAATGTGTTTTCGTAAAAATAACGGGTTATGAACGCACCTCCATGTTTGATTTGACAGAGACGACAGAGTACATTTTTTTAATTCGTTCTTGCGAACAGGCTATAGCCCGGGCCCTTACTGCCTCATCTTTAGTATTTTCATTTTGGTATTTATTTTCAGTATTTTGTTTTACAAAAGTCCAATAAAGTATTCTCATCTCATCTTTATTCAATAAAATTTTCTTTTCACTATTTTTTAAAAGTTATTAACAACACGATTCATTTTCTCTAAGGAAGTAGCAACTTTCTTCGAATCGCTCACTTTGACAAATAAGCTATCCAGTTTAGGTTGAAATAATACTTCATGGTACGAATGAATGAACTTAGTTCGTTCATTCAGTCCATCAGTTTGCGACTCAGTTGATATCATTTTTGACATTTAATTGACATCATTGCGATTTAATCAGTTGATTTGACGTCAACCTAAATTAGATAGCTCTAATCACGTCGTGGTACGAAATAGCAAAGCAGTTCATTTTAGGTTGTCAATTGAATCGCAATAAGAGTTCATGGTAGGCCCGCAGTGATGTAATAGCAGTCGAATTTTTACAATAGAATAAGTGAAAACTTAACGCCTTTCCCCTTTTTAACAGCAAAATCTGGCAAGACACCGTTCGCTACGATGTTTATGTTAACTAAAATATTTTTAATTTCAAATATAAAATACTGAATAGCTAATAACCGTAACTAGAATTAGATTAATTAATTAGATTGTCTAAGAATACGTTATTATTTTTATATTTTTTAGTGCATATTATATAATATATAACAACAGGTTTTGGAATAGTGTTTTTGAAGTCGGTTGTTTTTTGGTTATTTTTTTTTTTATTTTTGATTTTTAGTGCATCTGTTGTAGACTTACTAATAATTTGTCTATATATGTTTAGATCTACTAAATATTGCAATTCAGCAATGAACGTAAGCGCATTGCAATTTGATTACAGACAGTTAGAAATATTGCCACCGTACTGTAAGTCGGTAAGGAGTTCCATTGATCATTATATTCGACTACGACAATTACTTGACCATAACGACTTACGGTCGGTAACTCAAATATCCGGTTAGCATAAAAAAGATTCAGCCGATTATCGTTTAAATGCTCCTAAGAATTGAAGAGTTCCGTTACTTTGTCATGGATCCCATAATCAGAACCTATCCAAACTCACTAAACTATCTTTGAAGTATATCATTTACAATAAAAAAAGAATTACCGAAATCGGTTGGTGCGATATTGAGTTATTCATAAATTTTTCACGTACGAACATACAAATTTTAGACTTTTATGGTTTTCTCATGGATGCTACTGTCAGATCTGTACCAAATTACAATGGGACCACACGGGAAGCACCAGCTTTCAAATAAAAAAGAATGACCAAAATTGGTTCACCCAGTCACAAATTCTGAGGTAACAATAAAATAGAAAAAAAACATACCGACGAATTGAGAACCTCCTCCTTTTTTGAAGTCGGGTAAAAATATTGCTAAGGTGCACGGTAGACTTGCTTTTATTTGAAAGGCAGTAAAAATCCTATGACAAGCATCACAAACTGGGCTGGGTTCGGAATGGGCTATAAAAGTATATTAAACGCCTGACGAGGAACCCTTTATTGCTTTCAGGACAAAGTTGTCTGCAACTGCATCTACCTAATAAATTATATCCCCTGAAAATTTATGGCCGTGGAACATAAGAAATTTCACTCAAGAATTAGAAAGCTTAAAATCCTCTATTAAAGATTCTAAAACAGTTAGCTTATTGCCAACAATAGAACACTCAATGTCCTAATAACCATTTCATCATCCAAACGAGTGTTGTAATGAAATTCAATACAACATTATATCATCCGTTTTCATAAAAACACTCCTTTGGATGATAACACTCGCTTGGATGATGTAATGGTTACTAGACTGGCTTTTTTAATGTTAGCAGTAAGATAACTGTTTCAGAATCTTTTATAGAGGATTCTTATTATGGGTGTAGATTAAGTCTTGTATGCAACTGTTGATGATTAGGTATTAAAACACTCATGCGATAAGTATCACATGAGTGTTTTAATACTACTAATTACACGCACAGAACTTTCAACCTACCGACTCCTAGAACCAATATTGGGTTTCGCGCGCCTCTTCACAGAATGTGTTCATCATTGGATTCTCACATTAATGTCGACCTGTTTTCGCACTCCTCTACTGCTTCATTTAAGACTAAGTTAAAACATCAATTACTGTCCTTATCTTAAACCTTGTATCTTTATTCATTATTATATCCCTGTCTGTGTCTTTATTTATATAATACTGTGTATTCGCCTAAATATTCTATTGTTTACTTATCCTATCGTTCTGTTGTCATGTATGTAAAATTGTATTCTTTTGTGTTCTCAGTGAAACTGTTCTAGGATATATCTAATATTGTAATTTGTATATTTATTTAACTTTATTTGTACTATAGTGATGTATCTGTTTGTTTCCTTAATAAATAAATAAATAAAAAAATTATTACATTACCGCCTTATAATTGCCAATTCTTTAAAGTATTATAATGGGTATCGTATGTTATCCTTAAGAGATAGACATATGATATCACGGACTTTTTTATAGTCCTATATAAGATACACAATTCCACCTTACATCATTTTGTTATATCTCAAAGGGTTAAGACAGCGTTCTTATTTAAAGCTCCCAGACGGCTAACTTTTTTCCGACAGCTCCAACAAATATCGTTAATGTTTCCAAAGCTTAACAAATTATGTACTAACCCCTTCCTTGAAAACTGCGCCATCCATTGGTGAAAAGGCAAAGCGGTGCAGTACTTTTTGAGTTTATCGCGAACAGATAGACAGACAGACGCGGCGGAGGACTTTGTGTTATGTAGTGATAATAATACATAATATATATTTAATTGACCGTAAATGTCTCTATTTTCAACGTTTACCCATATTATTGCCAGAATAACGACGATAAGAAATATTTTAACAGTTATGTCCGAATTTAATGTTCCGAGCGACTTTTCTTGGTTTTAATTTCCGGAGAATTCATTGCGGAAATAGTTTGATATGTTTGTTATACACACAAAGGGTAGAAATTAAAGGAAGTGATACTTCATCGTATTCCAGTTAATGTTGGGTTTGCTATAAAATTAATAAAAGTTATAATATTTTGCCTTTTTTGTCGAAAAGAGTAAGATATGGACATACTTATTAATAGACCTTGTGATAGTAGAATAGAAATTTATTTATTTATCATAGGAAGTGATAATCAAATAATAGTAAAAGGGCATACCGGAAGACGCAGTGTTGGTAAGCCCCCCACAAGATGGACCGACGACCTGGTCAAGATCGCCAGGGTACGTTGGATGAGGGCAGCGCAGGACCGATCGTCGATGAAATCTTTTGAGGAGGCCTTTGTCCAGCAGTGGACATCTTCCGGCTGATGATGATGATGATAGGGGCTTTGATATGGGGACAAGAACTGTTAAGAAACTCCCAGTTCATCTTTTAATTATTATCATGAAAGTACAAAAAAATATTTGCCTTCTTTATATAATTTTATACAATTTTAGGTGGACTGCGTATAACCATTCAATTATCTTGTATATAACCTACTATACTATAATAGTAGGGCTTTTTTGTCAAATAAACTTTAATATTTTAATTGATAGTGTCGTATTTAATTATAAAATTCAATAGCAAAACTTATAAAAGTGCCCTTAACACTATTACACGGCACATACAGTTTATGCTTTCTTGTCGAATTGGACGATTACATTTTTTTTTAATTCCGTAGCTTTCTATGAGTTCAATTTTTTTTTAATCGGTCCAGAAACGGCCGAGAAACAATTTAACACAGGAATCAATTGGAGTGACCCGGTGGGAGCTCCGCTCAGCTTCGCTCAATGTCTTTTATTTACAGTTTTACAATCTACCACAATGAAGAAACATACTTTATCTACCCTTATATAAAGCAAACAAAAATTTATAAGTATATGAAATGTATCAAGATTATAATATTAATAACATTAAAAATAAAAAACAATTTACCTTAAGCATATTAGTAGTAATTTATTACTCCTACTACTAGCCCAGCTATTTTATTAATATCATCTTCTCGTCTAGTGATGGTCTTCCCCTATAGAGCTTATCCAATGGGCCTTTCCATAACGTTACCACATGAGTAACTAAATTTTGTTACTCATATGACCTGTCTTTGTGCATCAATGATCTTCAAGACAAGACACAAGAAACTCAACGGCCACACTTTTCAATCAATAGATTATTTATGGCTGTAATATTTAAAACAAATCAAGCTCTTTCCAGACTACGCTATATTATTATTAAATATAGTATAGCAAATAAGGTTCTAATGATATACTTTACAGCATGGAATTCACATTACGCGATATAATCGCAGTATTTATAGTACATTACAAGCTCAGTTGACAGCGGTCTTTGAAGAGTGTGCACACGATCGACACAATGGATTTAATACTGAATAGTCTTTAATGCTCATCGAGCGATGATGATAGTATGAAATTTGACACTATCTTGTCAATAATGCTACAAAAGAAAAAAAATGCCAGAGCATGGATATCAAATCACATAAAGTTCAGAGGAGATCGTGGTGCTTTGAAACTTTTTGAAGATGGATGAAAGGGGAAGAGAGGGGCTCACGATATAGTACAGCACATGCTCAATTTTATTGCGTATAGTGAGTAAGCCAATAATATATCGTACAGTGAAGAGTGACCAGTGGGAGGTTCCTTTGCACTGGATGCCGGCTAGTTTATGGGTACCATAACGGCGCCTATTTCTGCCGTGAAGGAGTAATGTGTAAGCATTACTGTGTTTCGGTCTGAAGGCCGCCGTAGCTAGTGAAATTACTGAGCAAATGAGACGTAACATCTTATGTCTCAAGCGCAATTGTATTGCCGCTCAGAATTTTTGGGGTTATTCAAGAATCCTGAGCGGCACTGCATTGTAATGGGCAGGGTGTATCAATTACTATCAGCTGAACGTCCGGTTCGTCTCGTCCCTTATTTTCATAAAAAAGTGAATGTGTCCTTAATAATGTATTGTAGGCGATATTGTAATTGTGCTATGAACTATATGCTATTATATTAAAGCGTAGTCCGAAAAAAAATCTTTAGTTTGTAAGGTGCTGCATCCACGATATGAATATTGTTCAAAGTTAAAAGCGTTTTAAATATTCGTATGTAATATTTCATAAAAAGTATCCGGCGACTTTCGTTTTATAAAAACAACATGTGTATTAATAATAGAATGATCTAATGTTTAAATAAAACACTTCTAAAGGATTAAAACGCGTGTAATTGTAACTGTGTTATTAAATTAGATTATTGCATAAAAGTAACATTTTTATTTTTATTTTTATTTTAGTTAACCCGACGTTTCAAGACCTTTCCAGATCTCGTTTTCAGGGGGACTGCCACAACAATGCTAACTTTTACGCAAAAATCTAATGTTAAAACACAGTTACAATTACACGCGTTTTAATCCTTTAGAAGTGTTTTATATAAATGTGTAACACTCGCGTTAATCAAAGAAAATACTGAAATCTAAAGTCTTAAATCTAAATTAATGCTTCATAATAATCCAAGCACGCCAATATAAAAATATACGAACCATTTGTGCTCGTCCTAGGGTAAACTTGTTAGGAGGGTGACTAGTTTTTATTTTCATACAGACGGAGTGACCACAAATCAAAATAATAAAAGGGGATTGGGGGAGAGAATAATATTTACACAACGTCTGGAAAGGCGACGGACTTTCAATATATAATATATGTATAAAGGAGGATTGACAAAAGTTAAGGCAACTGTCCTTAAAAATCTACTTCATATTTTTTTATCTCTTTTTTTAAATTTAATTATTTATATATTTTTTATATATAATAGCTAAAAAAATGTTCGCATTATGCCTTTATTTTATTTACGGTATGTGTGGATTGATCCATCTACTGTAATGTATATATGTATGTAGTCAATAACTATAACTATGTTTTTACTTATTAATTTACATTTTTTTGACTCACTCGTGCAAGGAATTTTGTAATTGACGTTTGAGTATTTTTGTTGCATCACTTTGCATATATTGTAATTGAAATGATTTGTAAGTTTAATTGTAAATAAGAACGTGTAATACCATTCTGTTTTAAAAAGAGCAACCTTAGAGTTGCTCGTTTTTCTTGTAAAGAAATCTACCTTCCGCACGAGCTGTATGAAAAAAGTACATATTTCATGTGTAATGCAATTTACCTACGAAATAAAATATTTGTAATTTGATTTGAAAAAAACATTATATTGTTCGTTTAGTTTGAATTATATATATTATTAAATATTAAAACGATATTTGATGACTATGAAATATTTTACAACAATATACATACATAACAATAATACAAAGTAATTTGTTATGTATGTATGTTAATAATTTACAACAAAATACTCATTGTTTGTCGCTAACCAGTTTTATCTTCCATTTTATACAATAGTACATTGGGTACGTGCGCACGAGTATCGTATACTGTTGTTCCTATAAAGTTGCGCAAAAGTTCGACCAATATAATTATTTTCAGACATTCCCGCACGCTCTTGTCAACGTGTGGGAAAGTGAAACTTAGCGAACGCAAATGCATGCGCAAAATCGAACTTTGCACACGATAATAGGAAAACACTATTCCTTATTGTTATACTTATGGTCGCAGGATGATCCCACTGAGAACGTGATTTGAAAAGGTCTCGAAAAATCGGGTTGACTAAAATAATAATAAAAATATAACTTTTACGCAAACTATAAAATAATTACACACTTATAATTACACGCGTTTTAATCCTTTAAACAGTGTTTTATTTAATTGGATGATCCTGTTACCAGAAACTCTGGTTCATGTTCTTAAAATTCAAATTATTATATTTTTTTATAATCCCTAATAAAATGCTCATTAAATAATATGATTCATTAATTTATCTCAATTATTTTTGTGCCTTAAATATAAGTTACATTTAACTTCAAAAGCAAAGCAAATAAATTGAATACAATTAACCGAGGAAAGCTATTTCTTGTTATCATTACTGTGAACAAATATTTATTTTAATATATGGTATCAATAAACCAACTATAACAATCCTTTGTGAAGCTTAAAGTCACTTTCAGTGTGAGCTACACTAAGAAAATATTTATAGTGACGATTCAGAAGCGCTTATTTTAAGCCTATTTGAATAAAGTTTACTTGACTTTGACTTTGATTCGCTGAAAGTAAAGGAAGTGAACAAAATAAATTAATTAACATTTCGGAAAGCGGTAACACAACGTTGTGTTAATATATGTGTAATTGATTTTATAATTAAAAGCTCCAACAGGCATTTAACAATATTCTCGTAAGGACTATATTATAGATAAAAAAATATTTCCATTTACGCTAATTTCGCATTGATTTTTGAAATTAAAATGGATGGGGCGATTACAAAATGCTGATTATTTGCTGGGGATTAGAATAGCTGTTGTAACCATTTCTGCGTGAGAAGCTGAGCGAGCAGCTTTTTTTAGGCAAATATGGTTCTAACTTGACGGGGCTGCACCCGCCATTCGAGAATATCTCCAGAAAGAGTTCGGCACTCGTCGGATTGGGTGAAATCTTGGGGCTTTTCTCCTTATCTCACGGCACTCGACTTTTACCCTTAAGGACACACAAAAGTTTCAAAACTGAGGAGGAAATGAGAGCCCGGAGCAATAAGAGACATAGAAGCATTTTTTCGTAAAATTTGATTCCTTTGGTATTCTTTAAGCTGTGAATTATAAAACTACCACCACTTCGGAAGAAAATGGGCCCTGGAGAAAGAAACAGCTACAAAAGTATTGAATATAATAGTTTTAGTCGTAGTATCTTACATTAATAAGGATCTCCCAAAACTTATAAGTTATTAAAATGTTATCGCTCCTTTCTAGCATTGTATGCAAATATTTGAAGAGTTTCCACAAATCATATCTAAACACGACACAAAATTACACTTGAGCGAACTTTGGCAATTCTAAATTTCGGATAAAATGAAATTCCGTCTTATGGGATAAGAATTTTTATTAGTGTACTTGTTCAGAACTTTATATTTTTAGATACGAAGCACAAAGTTGTTGAATCCGTAGAGATTTTGTTAGCCATCTACACGTGACACTTTAGGTTCAAATCTATTCGAACTTTGTTCCAAGTGTTCTTATTTCTTACTTTATTAAATCTGATTGTGTTACTGTGCGAAGTTCTATTATATTTGTGCATTAGAGATAAGTGAAAGTGGTAGCTGCACATGTACTTCTGCATTGTCCAGGTGTAGAAACTTACCGGGCTCAACGTCTTGGTACCTCAAACACACTCCCAGAAGTCTTGAGAAAGGAGAGGAGGTTGCTAAGGTTTCTGGAGGAATTGGGGTGGCAGGAATAACAAATATATTCCCACACACGCAAAATAGGCGCGCAGTCGTCGAGTTGCAGAAATTAGCCCGATTATACCAACCATACCTACCATACCATACCAAGTGAACTCATAATTGCGACGATAATTATCCATACCCTTATTAAATTTTCTGGGTTTAAGCAAGCGTAGCCAAATTTGTCATAAGTGTTTGTGAATGACAAAAAGATTCTCAAGGTGTACAGTAAATAACGAGAATGAGATGTAAACTCTTTAGAGTCAAAAAAGTAAATACCGGCCGGTATAGCTGAAGTATTGATTGAATTAAAAAAAAGGAAAAATTAAAATATCTTTTGTTATTGAAGCATGTTAGTAATGGAAATATATTGTTCGGTTAGCCGGAGCGTGTTGTCGAAAATCAACAAAGAGGATGTAAATTCTATGTTAATAAGAGGCGGCCTATGTAAAAATTTAAATTTAGTTTAGTATGAAACGTGCAGTGATTTAACATAAGTTTAAAATAGTAATAACAATTTTTTTTTATATAAGAGGTGGCAAACGGGCAAGAGGCTCACGGGATGGGGAGAGGTGAGGCAACCGCCCATGGACATCCGCAACAACAGGTGTGTCAAGATAGGTTGCCGGCCTTTAAGGAGGGAGAGTATGCTTTTTTCTTGAAAGTCCCTAAGTCGTGTCTGTTCGGGAAAACCGCAGCTGGTAATTGTTTCCACAAAGTGGATGTGCGATGCAAGAAATTTCTAACGAAACACGCGGTTGTGGAATGACAGACGTCTACGTGCAGGTGGTACTTTGCACGTAATGTCTGGCGGTACGTGGTGAATAAAGCCGCTGGAATCAACCCGAACAGCTCCTCTGAGCACTCCTCGTGATAAATGCGGTAGAAGATGCAGATATAAGATATTAAGGCAGGAAGTATAATCCAGCTAAGTTTGAAAGCGAACAGTTGCTTAACGGCCGTTTTCAATAACGTATCTCTAGTTACGGACATATTGCTATCACCGTTTTATGACAGGATCTTATCTATCCATAGTTATGTCCAATATAGTTAAATTATTAGTTATAGTCCAATGCTATCTGTCGATACGTTATTGAAATGTAAGTAAGCGTAAAAGGATAGATTTGTCTACCTCTAGTAAGTTAAACTACGATAGATAGGTTATTGAAAACGGCCGTAAATCGTGGTGGATTTCGGCTAACTCCGTTTTTTACAAGGTTATATCCGTCATCTGTCAATCTATTAATGACTGCACGTTTCACACAATCGCTGTATACTTAGAGAGTTTCTCTAGGCTGTCAAAAATGGGCAATTTTGAATTGCCTGCACTTGAGGTATTTGTGCTCGAAAAATTTCAGTGCACTACAAGTTAATCAACATTTACAGGATACATAAACTCATTCGAGTTTTACCGTGTAAGAAAGGTCGTCGGAATACGTAATATTATTGAAATTTTAAGTGTAATCCTTGTTATAAAAGAAAAAGGAAACAACTTGAAAACTACATACAAATATTAATCATGTTAAAAAGAAAACAAAACAAAAGCATGTAGGTGCTAAGACATATGAACAACATTACAAACTAAAGAATTTACGAATACCCTCAATATTAACAATAAAAGTATTGTTCCTATTTATACAGAGTGAACATTTTATGAACTAACAATATCACACTACAAGAACGACGAAGAGGGTGAAAAATAATTAGTTCAGTGTATTGTCAATGACCAGGTCCTGATAATTTTGTTTCCTTACAACCTCAATGAATATCAAATTCATAATTTTTATGTTTAACTACTTACCTACATCCAAGAGTTGCAGCAATTATTCAATCCCATATTGCTTGATCAAAATGTACTTTAAGTAATAAGAGTTTCGGGAAAATTTAAATCAGGCCCTCAAAAACAAACCAACCATAGTATCTAATACTTTTATTGGGAAAGCTGAAGCCGTAGTTTGTTATCGTCTGAAGCATTGCATAATGATCATATAGAGACAATGCTTCCCCTTTGTAATCCTCTCGACTATCACTAGAACTAACAAGTGCTCTATTTTCAATTCCTCCACCAAGTTCTGTGGCTTTACAAGCTAGGGGTGTACGAATCATTGAAACTAATTGCGAAAAAGAAAACGAATTTGAGATTCAACAACGGAATATGTTGAAAATTTTTGTGTTGTTTTAAAAAGCTTGTATGAATCCCTCAAGTCAATCTAGTTAAAGAGGGTAGCTCGAACAAATTGGTTGCTCTCATGATCCACGGGTGAAAAGAACAGTAAATCCCTTTTAAGTAAGACACTTTTTAAAGGAACAATACGTATGTGTAAGGGACAAGATGAGCAGGACGTTCAGCTGATGGTAATTGATTCGCCCTGCCTATAACAATGCAGTGCCTGTACTTTTCCCGGGGCGTAAAAAGAATAGGGGAGTCCCAGGCCCATGGGTGTCGTAAGAGGCGACTAAGGGCTTTTTAGAAGTGGGAGAGTCACGCTGCCGTCTTCTGACGTCAGCACAATCGGGCCAGGCTCGTCCGCGTTAATTACCACACTCGCACAGAATACCGGCGTGAAGTAGCGGCCTAGTGCCGCTATGTTTCGCATAGGTTAGTGTCGAGGACCGGTGGCCATTCCCCCCCCCCCTCCACCCGAGTATGACAGCGGAACTTAAAAAGATTTTACCCCAGGAGGGTACCGGCTCTACCAGAGTCGGAGAATCCCTCCCCGAGCACTCTAGCTCGGGCTGCCCTTCGTATTTTGGGGAGGGCACAGAACCGCGCATGACCAAGTACAAACGAGGCAGTAACACCACGGCACCCCGCTCCACACTCAACGTGGACTTTTGCAATATCAGGGGAATTCACTCCAATTTAAACGCCGTCCACCACCACCTTGAGACGGCGCAGCCGGCCTTGTGTTTCCTTACGGAGACGCAGATATCTCGACCTAGCGATACGTCATATTTAACTTAACTTTTCATATTAACGTACCCCGGGTACAAAATTGAGCACAATTTTTTGCCTCATGCCGGGGAATGTGTGTACGTTAGGTAGTATATCTGCTGTCGCCGTCTCGGCAATTTTGAGGGTAGGGACCTGTCCACTCTCTGGCTCCGCGTAGATTTAGAGGACCGCGTCCGCATCTATGCGTGTGTCTACAGGTCCCATAGTGGTAAAGCAGAAACCGATCATCTCATGGGCTGCGTTCAAGCGGCAATTGACGACGTGCTTGCACAGATCCCCTCCGCTGAAATCGTAGTCTTGGGTGATTTCAACGGGCACAATGCCGAATGGCTTGGATCACGTACTACAGACTACGCAGGGCGATCTGTGCATAATTTTGCATTGGCGTATGGTGTGTCCCAATAAGTCAGGTCGCCAACGCGGCTCCCGGATGTGGATAGCCACATGCCGTCCTTATTGGATCTTCTGCTGACTACACATCCCGATGGTTACCAGGTCTTTGTCGACGCCCCTCTCAGAACGTCCGACCATTGCCTGGTCAGCAGTGTAGTGCCTATCCGACGCCAACGTCGCAGACCACCAGCGACCCGCTGCGTTTGGCACTACAAGTCAGCAGATTGGGATAGGATGCGTTCCTTTTTTGCATCCTACCATTGGGGCAGGGTTTGTTTCCCTTCGGATGATCCTAGTGCCTGCGCCGATGCAGTAGCCGGTGTGATACTGCAGGGCATGGATATTTTTATACCAAGCTCTGTAGTACCCATCGGTGGCAGATCACAGCCCTGGTTCGATGCGTCAGTTAAAGCAGCATCTGACTGCATAAAACAGGCGTATCGAGCTTGGGGTGCGGCGCTGGGCGCAAAGGATCCGAACTGCACAGTTCTTAAGAGAAAAAACCGTGCCTCCAGATTTTGTAAGCGGCAAATCGCCCGTGCAAAGTCAAAATACGTCGTCATAATCGGCGAGCAGCTTTCCAGTTACCCGACCGGAACACGCAAGTTCTAGTCGTTGTCGAAAGCTGCTCTTGGTAACTTCAGCCAGCCGTCCATGCCGCCGTTGCATATGAGGAATGACACCCTGGCTCATACGGCAAAAGAGAAAGCCGATCTCTTGTGCACTCTTTTCGCCTCCAACTAGACTCTTGACGACAACGGAAAAACACCGCCGACCATCCCGCGGTGTCAGAGCTCTTCAGGAAGTCGAGCGGGCCGGATGGCATTTCTCCAATCGTGCGTAGAACGTGTGGCCCTGAGTCGACGCCGGTGCTAACGCGTTTATTGCGGCACTCTTATTCTAAAGGCGTAGAGTCCGGCAAACTCATGGAAGTCAGCCCTTGTCCATCCGATCCAAAAAAAAGGAGACAGTTCGGATCCGGCAAACTACAGGCCTATTGCTATTACCTACCTGCTCTCCAAAATCATGGAGAGCATAATTAGCCGTCAGCTCTTAGTATATCTAGAGGGTCACCAGTTGATCAACGATCGACAATACGGGTTTCGCCATGGTCGGTCGGCGGGTGATCTTCTGGTATACTTAACACATAGATGGGCAGCGGCTATTGAAAGCAAGGGAGAAGGCCTGGCAGTTAGCCTGGATATAGCGAAGGCCTTTGATCGTGTAAGGCACAAGGCGCTCCTCTCCAAACTTCCATCATTTGGACTTCCCGAGAGCTTGTGCAAGTGGACCTCCAGCTTCCTCACTGGGCGCAGCATACAGTTCGTTTTCGACGGATATTGCTCGAACCCGAAGCCCGTGAATTGTGGAGTGCCCCAAGGCTGTGTGCTGTCTCCCACGCTGTTTCTTCTGCATATCAGTGATATGTTGGACACCTCCAACATTCATTGCTATGCAGACGACAGCACTGGTGATGCCGTATACACGGGCCATGCAGGTCTCTCTCGGAAAATCGTCGACCAGTGCCGGGAGAAACTTGTGTCTTCTATCGAGTCCTCTCTTGAGAAGGTCGCGGAATGGGGAAAAATGAACCTTGTCCAATTTAACCCCCAGAAGACTCAAGTTTGCGCGTTTACCACTAAAAAAACCCCATTTGTCGTATCACCGCTCTTCGACAACACTTCCCTCAAAGCCTCGCCTAGTATCGGAATACTGGGTCTCGAAATCTCGAGCGATTGCCAGTTTCGTGGTCATCTGGAAGGCAAAGCCAAATTGGCTTCAAAGAAACTGGGCGTCATTAATAGAGCACGGCAATACTTCAAGCCGGCCCACATACTAGCGCTCTACAAAGCGCAGGTCCGGCCACACATGGAGTATTTGACCGCGTGCAACGCAGAGCAGCTCGCATTGTCGGGGACACAGTGCTCTGTGAACGGCTGGATCACTTGGCGTTGCGTAGAGACATCGCTTCATTGTGTGTCTTCTACCGCATTTATCACGGGTAGTGTTCCGAAGAGCTGTTTAACCTGATTCCTGCCGCCGCATTCCACCCTACGCACGACACGCCACAAGTTAGGATATCATTCTCACCATCTGGATGTGTGGCGGTCCTCCACAGTGCGGTTTTCAAGGAGCTTTCTTCGACGTACTACAAAGCTGTGGAATGAGCTTCCTTGTGCGGTGTTTCCGGGACGATACGACATGGGTACCTTCAAAAAAATCGCGTACACCTACCTTAAAGGCCGGCAACGCTCCTGTGATTCCTCTGGTGTTGCAAGAGATTATGGGCGGCGGTGATCACTTAACAACAGGTGACCCGTACGCTCGTTTGTCCTCCTATTCCACAAAAAAAAAAAAAGTGCCAATCAGGATCATTGAAAAACCCAAAAATTTCAGACCGAAACACAAGAATGTTTACACATTACTGCTTCACGGCAGAAATAGGCGCCTTTGTGGTACCTATAATCTAGCCGGCATCCTGTGCAAAGAAGCCTCCTACTGGTAACTACCGCTAACTCTGTTTTTACATTAGATTTTGCGTAAAAGGTACATTTTTATTATTATTTTAGTTAGCTCGACGTTTTGTGACCTTTCCAGAGCACGTATTCAGGGTGACTGCGGTTGAAATGAGTCGACATAGTATTTGTCATAGATGTCATGATGAAGTATGAAGTATGAAGCGCCATTTATTGCCTCGGAGGTGGTATTTACTGTAGACAACTGGATTTTGACAAAATTTACTAAAAGTGTGCTCTTCTTTTCTGTTATGTATAGTTTTGGGTTTTAATTTAGAGATACCAGTAAATTCCTTTTCACTGATGAAAAAAATTTCACAGTTAAAGAGCATAAACAAACATATTAAGCAAGTGTACTCTTATAGGTCCAAAAAAGCTTCACAAGGCGGCGGGAAAGAGCAATGTGGTCATCATTCAGCGTCATTTAAGGTTTGGTGGAGGTATCGTAAAATGTGTTAAGAGGCTTCATTTTTGTGTAGTAAAAGGTAAAGAATTGAGCAATACGCTTTTAAAAGAATGTACCTTTGACTTTCCAGCAAGACTACACCATACAACGCACGAACTACGCAGTCTTGAGTAGAAGTGAACATTCCAGATCTGATAAGGGCTTATGATTAACCCTTGTCTAGCTAGATCTGAACTCTTTTAACAACAATTTTTTTATGGAAAGAGAAGGACAAACATACGTACGGGTCATCTGGTGTTAAGTGATCACCGCCGCCCACATTATCTTGCAACACCAGAGTAATCACAGGAGCTTTTCCGGCCCTTAAGGAAGGTGTACGCGCTTTTTTTGAAGGTACCCATGTCTTATCATCCCGGAAACACCTTACAAGGAAGCTCTTTCCACAGCTTTGTAGTACGTGGAAAAAAGCTCCTTGAAAAGCGCACTGTGGAGGACCGCCGCACATTCAGATGGTGGGGATGATATCCTAATTTCTGGCGTGTCGTGCGAAGGTGGAATTCGGTGAAACAGCTCTTCGGAACACTCCCCGTGATAAATGCGGTAGAAGACACACAATGAAGAAACAAACTCTAAAACAAGTGGCTAACTTGCCTACAGAAACAGCGCGTGAATCCATAGATTGGTGCCCAGGAAGATTAAAGACCTGTTCAAAGCTAAAGGTTTTCATTTCGAATTGATTTTTTTTATTTATTGCTGAGATATCAATAAATAAACGCATACTATATCTAATTAATATTACAATACGTTTTTGAGAAGTAAATATATATTTATTTATATTATATATTACAGAACTTGTGGTCAGACTAGGCTTGCATTTTGTGATATATTGTTTTGTGATTATTTGATTTTAATATTAATCAAACTATAAATGAAATCAATCGTCATTTTATAAGTATTATCGTTTCTAAGTTTACCAGTCGGAGGCTCCTTTGCACAGGATGCCGGCTAGATTAGTTACTGAATTAGAATTATTGTTGAATGTGTTTTCAAAGAAAATATAACATAAATTAGTATCTCTGAAATTGGAATGCCAATTAATTTTGAAACGCAAATAAATTTTCATATCATACCTACTTAGAAGAATGACAACCACGTATAAAGTAAAAAGAAAACAGAACGTATCAGCTATAGATTTCAATATAATTAATTACATATGAAGACAATAACAGGCATAAAGGCAATTAATTAGCCGTAAGCCTGTTGCAAGGAGAGCCCGCTTTAGAATGAGCAATCCGTGTGCTAATATCACCACAAACTTTAATTAAATTTCTGAAATACTTAAGCTTAATAAGCTCATATTTGTGTCCTGATAGTAGTAGAATAGAAGGATGCTAAAAAGTATATATTTCTTAATTTATTATGTTTGAACATTAGAAAGATGAATGAGTATTATTAGACCAGTGCCGAAGCCTTTGAAAATGATAAAAAGTGAAACAAAATAATAGTAGGATGAAACCCATTGGAAAAGGACGAGAATATAACAAAAATTAAGGCAAAAATAAATTACGGGCGATCTGAGGTCGGGAAGTGGAAAAGGGGGGTGTTTTATGGTAAAAAACGGTTTATCTCGATTTCCGGCAAAACTACAAGTCCTATGGCAAAAAGTTAATTGGCAAAGTTGTAGGTAATAAGGTTTTACACTTGTGGTGTAAACTTTTGTAATTACACTTTTTTCACATAACCTCAAAATTTTGGTGAAAAATTCAAACATCCAAGTTTTTGGTTTTTTATTTATATCTTTATCAAAAAATTTCTTTTTTCTACGAAATTTGGTGATACCTTACCTTATTATGTCCCAAATACACTGTAATTTATTTGATTTAAAATATTTATTTTTTCGCCCTATTTTAATTTAATATCAAAAAAGCACCCTAATTTTCAATCGAAAATTCTGACGTCAAAATATCAGCTTTTTTCAAAAAGTTTGGGGGCTTTTTGTTCGTTGAAATATCTACTTTCTGATGGTGTAAAAAAATTTAAATTACAATTGTAAATGTTCGGAAAATTTAAGTCCAACAAAAGGCATTTCATAAAGAATTCATAAATAGATTTTATTAATCGTAATCCATATTTTTGCTGCTACTTAATAACAGGTGTGAATTCTTTATGAAATGCTTTTTGTTGGACTTACATTTTCCGAACATTTACAATTGTAATTTATATTTTTTTTACACTATCAGAAAGTAGATATTTCAACGAACAAAAAGCCCCCAAACTTTTTGAAAATAGCTGATATTTTGACGTCAGAAATTATGATTGAAAATTAGAGTGCTTTTTTGATATTAAGTTAAAATAAGGCGAAAAAATAAATATTTTAAATCAAATAAATTACAGTGTATTTGGGACATAATAAGGTAAGTTTTCACCAAGTTTCGTAGAAAATTTTTTTTTTTTTTGAAAAAGATAAATAAAAAACCAAAAACTTGGTTTTTTGAATTTTTCACCTAAATTTTAAGGTTATGTGAAAAAAGTGTAATTACAAAAATTGTAGATCTCTTTAATACCTACAACTTTGCCACTTAACTTTTTGCCATAGGACTTGTAGTTTTGCCGGAAATCGAGATAAACCGTTTTTTACCCTAAAACACCCCCAGTAATTTATTTTTCCCTTAATTTTTGTTATATTCTCGTCCTTTACCAATGGGTTTCATCCTACTGTAATTTTTTTTGGTTTCAAAAACTATCGACCCTGGTCTATATTATATTAAATTTTTGGTAGAAAAACATTGCGAATGATCATTATAACTAACGAAGTTCTTTATGATTACTATATCTGATCCAAGAGAGGATTCGCGTTTTGTATGACGTGTAAGTATTCAAATTCAAATATTTTTACTCAAAATGGGATATGACATTTCTTACCTCAATAAATCTAACATGCATGTGTATCTATGTCTGTACATACACAATATATGTGTAGATAGTGCATACAGAGGTGTTTTTAACAAACCAAGCCAGTCTCCACATATAGCTAAGCATATGCGAAGTGACTTGATCTTAGCTATATTGAAAATCAAATTCAAATATTTTTATTCAAAATAGGATATGGTTTCACTTATTGAAAGTCAAGAACTACCACCCATTCCAAAAAGATTGTCGTGGAGATCTCTGGGTGAGGCCTTTGTCCTGCAGTGGACGCTGATGATGATACGTTTAGAGTTAAACGTTGAATACTTATGTAATCAAATAAAACACCAGAAAGTAACAATTTTCTCGAAGCAGGAAAATAAACGGATTATATTTTATTTAATGAAATTTGAAATTTGCTACTCCTGCCGTTCATAAAAGATGAATAGGCTGAGTTTATTATTATTATTCGTTTAAAAAGCGTCGTAAAAAGCAAATAGCACCCATCATGTTTATTCCATATCCAACCCTTAGATTAAGGATTGGTCACCTCTGCGCCCCAACTAGATACCGTACTACCTAAGAACATAAATTTTTTATTATGGCAACTTTATATTGTAGTCTGCATCACCTATTTGTACAGATCCTTATGTGCATGCCACCTTGACACTCAATGGCATCTTTAAACTTATATAAGCTTCGTGTTATTATACATTGAAATTAATAAGATACAAAATACCTACTGATGATATGTGATCCCCGTGTCTTTTTAATTTCTTGTAACTTATTATTTTTACAAAGTTTTACTACGCAGCCCGGCATTTTATAGAGTTCAGGCTATTCCAATTTAGACCTAAACGCTATTACCGCTCGATCGTTTGTTCCGCTAATCAGCCCTCTACACTGATAGGCGTTGAGAATACAGCCGTAAACAAAAATGACTAGTATAAAAATGATCTCATTCAATTGCCGATCGGTCAAACGTTCCTGCCAGCATATTCGTGATCTATGTAGTGAATATCAGGTTATCGCGATACAGGAGCACTGGCTCCTACCTGATGATCTTGACTTCCTGAACACTATTGATGACAAGTTTGGAGCGTATGGTGTGTCCGCGGTAGATACGACGAGTGGTGTTCTCAAGGGTCGACCCTACGGAGGCGTCGCCATACTATGGAGAAACGATATTTTCCCTACAGTCAACCATATCGACTGTGGTAACCCACGTGTCGCAGCAGTCCGCTTAGAACTCGCGTGTCGCAGTATCATAGTGGTCTCAGTGTACATGCCCACAGAGGCCGCGGACAACCTACCTATGTTTACCGAATGCTTAGGAGTAATTAGTGCAGTGATCGCGTCACATGATGACGTAGAAAGTGTCATATATCTCGGGGATTTTAATGGTGATGTGTCACATAAAAATAGCTTATTTGGTCGTGAATTAGTTGCCTATTGCGAGGAGGAAGACTGGATTTGTGCGGATGTGTTTACACTAGGTGTTACGTCAGGTACATACACGTACCTCAGCGACGCGCATGGCACGACTAGCTGGATCGACCATGCCGTAGTAACGAGTGCTGCCCTGCGCGCGCTCAGGGGCGTGCGTGTACTCAATAATGTATATTGGTCGGATCATTTTCCTTTAGCTGTTGAATTCGATTTTGACGTAATTGTACCAAAAAGTGTTATTTTAAATAAAATACTTGTTAATAAAATTCAATGGGGATATAGGACCTCAGACCAGCAGTGTAATTATACCGAATTATGTAGTCAATATCTAGATAACTATAAATATAATAACTTACCGTGTTGTGGTACTTGTTGTAACATGCGTGATCACCACCAGTATATAGATTCGTTATATGCTAGCATGATTGAATGTATGATTAGGGCTGCCACTGACACCTACACAGGAGGAACAAAAACCAGGAAAAAGACAGTGGTAGGCTGGAATCGACATGTGAGGGAGTCCCATGCCAGGGCCAGACAGTCATTTCTGATTTGGAATCGGCATGGACGTCCTTCTCATGGAGATATTTATGAAGAAATGGCTAATTCTAGAAAAACATTTAAGCAAAAATTAAAATGGTGCCAATCCAATCAGGACAAAATTACAATGGACATAATTGCAACCTTTAGACGAAAGAATGACTTTGGAAAATTTTGGAAGGAATCGAATAAATTAAAGCCTAAATGTAGTACTCCTGTGTCGGTGGGTGGTTTACACCACCATAAAGATATAGCAAACTTATTTGTAAATACATTCCGTGTAGACTGCCCCTTAATCGGCGCATGCCCTACCGCTGAGTCACACCCCGGTGGCGACGCGGGCGCGGGCGACTCGTGCACGCTACACGTGTCAGTTGACGAGGTGGCGCGGTGCGTGCGTGACATGCAGCGTGGCAAGTCCCCGGGCCACGACCAACTCAGTGTGGAGCATGTGCTATACGGTGGCCCGAGGCTCTTTGAGATAATGGCTACATTATACAATTCATGTATCGATCATAGCTATCTCCCTGTAAATATGATGAAAACGAATGTAATACCGATCGTTAAAAACAGAGCTGGTGACGTCTCCGACCCTAAAAACTACCGCCCTATTTCTCTCACAACAATATTTTCAAAAATTTTTGAGAGATTGTTAATATCCCACTTAAATTGCAATATCAAATTACACTGCGGTCAGTTTGGTTTTCGTAGCGGTTTATCAACAGACTTAGCCATTTTTGCCTTAAAAAGTACTGTTAACTATTATCTCACTCGGGAAACATCCGTATATGGATGTTTCCTGGATCTGAGCAAAGCATTCGATACTATTAATTACAATATTTTGTGGAATAAACTGCGAGCTACCAAAGTACCTAGCAGGATAGTGGATTTGTTACAGTTTTGGTATACAAACCAAATTAACCAAGTAAAATGGCAAAATGATTTTTCCGATACCTATCGGTTAAATTGCGGCGTTAGGCAGGGTGGTCTGACGTCACCGATTCTATTTAACATCTATGTAAATGAACTTATTGGGGAACTGAGCAGTGCTAGGGCAGGCTGCCAGATTGGAGGCGTCAGCGTTAACAATCTGAGCTACGCTGATGACATGGCTCTGCTCAGTCCCTCGGTCTGCGGCTTGCGTAGCCTTATTGTCATTTGTGAAAAATATGCGGAAAAACATGGATTATTGTATAATGTATCTAAAACTAAAGTTATGATATTTAAATTCAAAAAAGGTCCAGAAAATGTACTGCCTATAAAACTATGTGGCTCCGAACTGCAATATGTGACTAAGTTTAAATATCTAGGACATGTACTAAGTGAGACGATGAAAGATAATGAGGACCTAGAGAGACAGAGACGGTCACTGGCAGCAAAAAGCAATATGCTGGCTAGGCGTTTCGCCCGCTGTTCCCGACAAGTAAAGGTCACCCTGTTCAAAGCCTACTGCCAGGCACTCTACACCTCTCAGCTCTGGTACAATTACACCAAAGCCACCTTTGACGCTCTCAGAGTGCAATATAACAATGCGTTTCGGTCTCTACTGGGGTTGCCATGGAGGTGTAGCGCGTCGGGTATGTTTGCGATGCACAGGGTTGACGATTTTTATGCTGTAATGCGTAGGGCTAGAGCGGGATTTCTGACGAGATTATATAATAATCGTAAAAATTGTATATTGAAAACGGTAAAACATTACCACAGAAATATACCAAAATTTTTTCTTATATAATAATGTTATTTTTAATATTTTTAATTTTCCATTTGTAATTTTAATTTATACTTTTTAATTCTAATTTATATAAAATTTATTTTTACTAATTAATGTTATCTAATTAAGTAATGTTGTATACCTTTTTTAATGCAAAATTGGCTATGGATGATATAATCTGTCCGAAATAAAATATTTTTATTATTTATTTTTTTTTTATTTAGTCTCAATTATTAGTAAAGTTTAACATAACATGTGGCACGATAACGTCACATATTGTTCGAGACTGGCTCGAGTACGCCCACTTGGGCGTAGTATCAGTTGCCGCACTATGCGACTACGCCTGCGGTATCTAGTTGGAGCGCAGCGGACACCAATCCTAAATGCTTTTGAAATGTGACTTTTACAAAGCGCGGGCTTAAGACGTTATGTTAAATGCTATGGAATGTCTTGCTTTGGGTTTGATTAAACGTTTTTTTACTCTTGTGCATATGAGGCATTAACTTAGCTGAACTTAAATGCTGAATATTTCTCGATCGCTTCTACAGATAACTCATCATAGCTCAGCGTATACTCAGAGTTTCTTGCAACTTCTTCTCATTAGCTCAACCCTTAACGAAATGGCGGTAAATTCAATAATAATTTATTTTTTTGACATTCATAAGTATCAATTGTGTAACCAACATGAATAAAGAGATTTTGATTTGATTTGATTTACTTAAGAACTTATAATTAAAAAAAAATGTTTATTTCAGACTATTGGCCCATGACAGTCCCATAGATAGGACTCGTAAAAGATTACTACTGATGAATACATTATAATACCCATATTCTGTGCTGTGGCTTACTAATAAATATAAAGGTACTGTTATAACTGCTAATTCCATATTGTTCGACTGTCACCTATATTTATTTACATTGCAATGCTACATACGCTTGCAAAGCTCTAGATATTGAGGGGCTTGTAGTATTGGAATTTTGTAATGAAAATGATGGCCATATACAGCTAGCGCGTGAGTTGAATGCAGTCGGGGCCTGAGGTAAAGAGCGGGAGCGTGTCCCTCCGCTGTCCACACGCCTCAACTCGCGCGTCTTCAGTGTAGTACTTCACCATCCTTGACTCTTAAAGCGATATTTTACATACATGTCAAAAAGGATTTCGCTTGAATGTGTTAGAGCAATTAGAAATAATAAAACACAAAAATAACGTCATGTTTTCATTGTTGAATGAACAAACAAATTTAGTCCCTTCGCCATTGTTACGTATCTCTTCCGGGGGTAATATGTCACAACAGCCGACCAATCACAGCGCGTCATTTCATGGGACGAGGGTATAAAAGAGCGGCTTCCGGCTCATTTGATTCAGTCTCGTGCCAGATTTTGGCAAGATAACACGTCCTGAGGATGTCTAGTGTAGAGGCGAAACACGTGTCGAATTGTTTAAAGACAAATATTGGCGGAATTAACACTAAAGAAAACTCAAATCAATTAGATCTTAAAGCGATGTTAATACTGAAGTTGCGATGTCGTGTTATTTTTTTTTTATATAAATAATGATTAATCTAAGTCCATCAGATTCCATTACAAAAAATCGAGTTTTGTTTCATCACCAAGCACGAGAAATGGTGAGATATGTTTTAGACATGTTTGTTGAAGAACGGCAGAACAATATATTTTTTATCATTTTTACCTTGTGTAAAATAAGAAAAGCCTTTTTTGGTGTTACTAATAATAACATATTTTATAATATATCCTTAACTAATTGCTTACGATTTTTTAACAGCTTGTCCTTCGACATAGGCCTCCTCCAAAGACTTCCATCTTTCTCTCTCTCTCGCCATTCTTATCCATTCTTTGCCAGCCACTCTCTTAAGGTCATCCTCCCATCGTTTTATTTGTCGCCCTTTGCGTCTTTTGCATTCTCGTGGATTCCACTCCCTTATGATTTTTGTCCATTTTTCCCTTTTGTCACGTAGCATATGTCCAGCCCATTTCCACTTTAATGTTTTGCACACAGTTTTGACATATTTGAATTTAGTTGTACTCTTAATTTTTGTTAGTTTTTTTATCTCTTCTTTTAATTCCAATAACACTTCTTTAGATTCCATTTTGGCAGATTTTTTTTTCTACAACTTTTCTGTTAATGCTCATGTTTGGCAACCATACGTTAGACATGGCAAAATGCAGGTATTGTATACTTTTCTTTTTTCTTTAATTTTTCATAATCTCGCTAAGGGACCAAAATCTTTTCTAGGTGTTGGCTATCCAATTCTGCCAATTTATTTGGACATTGTATCAGTTGCGCCTATATGCTGGACAAATATAATTTACATATTCTATTTTTTCCATATTTACTGTGATGTTATGTGAGGTTTGCGAACCATTGGTCAAAATTTTTGTTTTAGTTGTATTGATTGGAAGTCCTGCAATGGCACTTTGATCTGACAGTTGTTGTATCATTTGCTCAAGGGTTTTTGGACATTCATAAAGTAAGATTAAATCATCTGCAAGACGAAGATGAGTTAGATTTTCGTGATTGATGTTGATTCCATTCATATCCCATTCTAGGTTTCTGAAGATCATTTCTAGGGCCGCTGAAATAGTAAACTTTATTCATTGTTCAAATTTATCGACACACTCATTCATCGATTGTAATAAGGTCACAGCACTATCGCATTCCTAAACTCTGCATTCAACTTGTGCTATATATATACTTAATCTGTATGTAAAACTGCAGCAGTTTATTTAAAAAGAATTTATCTAATAGACTTGTATGTAGATATAATCCTCGGTATATTAAATAAACGATAAATAAGATCCCTTTAATATTATAATTGATGTCAAACTTTAATTTGGGCAAAACATCTCAAGGGCTGCAAAACTTTGAAAATTGCTAAAATTTTCATATTTTCTCCATTGTTTATAGAAACGAACGCTTTCAGTCTATTGTGAGACCAGATTTACTAATAATTTGTATTGAATATAAACTTGAAGTAATAAATGAGTTCATTCTTCGATAAATTGCTTTACCAAGAATTTGATAGAGACTTAATAAAGTTTGTTGGTGGAATCCTCAAATAGTACTGAAACTTGTTTTAATTAAAATTTATTGATTTAGTACATTCTTTCATTTGCGGGAGAATCACATATTTTAATAAAATACTTTTCAAATGGCTTTAAAGTAAAAATGTCTTAATTTTACATACTTTACTTAGTAATGAAAGAATTGTGAAATTTATTCGCAATTACACAACACAGCGTACATAATTTTGAAACGGATATTATTTGTAATATATACATATAATTTTATTTTCTGCAATTAGTTTTTTCTTTGAAAATGCTTTTGCTTATTAAAAAATGCTACGCCTGTGGAAAATATAAATTTCAAATATATAATTAATGTTATTAAACTATACATTTTCCAATTTTATATCAACAATTTCTATCAAAGTAGCTCTTCTACCAATGTCTACAATACTCTTTTATGATAGCTTATTTTATTATATTATTGTCATATATTATAATATGGAGGGCAGAGGCAAGGAGAATCATCTCATATGAGAGAAAAGTTGAAAAAGTGTCTAGCTTATGTAGTTAATAACAGCTCAAAAACCTTGCACAATGGCGCTGGTATGAATGTAGCAATTGTAGATGAACTGAAGTATGCCGAGTTAAAATTTTAATATCATTGTCGACTAAAGTAGTGAATTATTGGAAATTTCAACAACTTACGTTGTACAAAATAATGTTATAAATATAACCTTACAGAATAATTATAGGGAAACGTGCATCTAGTGATAAGTATTATTTTATGTTTAGCGCTCAATGACATTCTAGAATGTCATTGTTGGGGCTTTTTAAAAAGATTTACCCTGATATTATGCATTTTGACGGACACTTTTTCATATTATACATGGATCATTCTCCTTGCCTCTACCCTTCATATCTTCTAATATATAAAATTCTCGTGTCATGGTGTTAAACTCCTCCGAAACGGCTTGACCGATTCTCATAAAATTTTAAGTGCATATTGGGTAGGTCTGAGAATCGGACAACATCTATTTTTCATCCCCCTAAATGTTATGGGTAGTCCACACGAAATTTTTTTTTAGAGTCAACTTCAATTTTTCACCCATCTACGATCAACAGTTACTTTTGTATCGCGATTTTAATATCGGCAATACAACGTTTGCTGGGCCAGCTAGTATAATTATAATATTATGGTCATATGTCATCATATCAAGGTTAAATTTTTTTTGGAAAATTATAAAAGTTCCTATAGAACGGTAAAATTCGTCTTAATCCTTTGTCAAAATTGTGGCCAAACAGGGATTAATTAGTTGATCTTAAGACGCGGACTGACTAGGATTGTAAACGCTACAGCTACAACCAACCCTAAAATATTTGTCAATACAATATTGATCAATATCATGTGGGTATTCTGCAAATGGGCATTTATTTGACTGATTTTCTTTTGTTTATTCAAAATTAACATACTATATTGAATAATTGTTCGGTTTAAGTTTTAGAAAAATACGAATTCTATTAAAATTCTAAAAAATTATGTTGTTACAGCTGAAAATTTGGATATTTTTGACTCCAAAGTTTATTTTTTGGAAGCTTCTTCCAAATTTTTATATGATATTTCAAATTATATATAAATATTCTATTCGGTTCGAATTTTTTTTTAAGTCCTTCTTTGTTCACTGTATTTATTGCGTCGGAATATTTTCATTGCGTTATGTTGTATTCGACTCTCTAAGAAACCAAATTTAATGGATATTGAGGTATGACCGCGCCTAAAAATTAAAAAAATATATAAACTAAGTTCATTAATAACAAATCTTGAGGTTGTGGATTTGTAATTGCATTTTAACAAACATCACTTTTAATAGACTTGATTATTTTTTATTGGTTAATATTTTGTATTGTGTAATAATAGGTTGAGGAGAAAGTTTCTTCGAATTTTATATGAAAGCTCAAGACATTGTTCTATCAAAGTTTATTAACATTTAATTACAGTACATATTAAGCGCCATTTTGTTCGATGACTTTTTGCCCTCTCGTAGGTAGTTTCTTTAAAAAAAAAACGGTTTTTAAAAAATCAAGTTTTTAAAACGCAGACCTTTCTGTAGACTTGTGTAAGATACACAACTCCACCATACATTATTTTGTTAAATCTCGAAGGATTTAGACAGTGTTGTCGTTGAAAGCTCTTAAACGACTTATTTTTTCCGAAATCTCCAACAAATTTCGGTAATATATACAAAAATTAAACAAACTGTATGCATAAAACTTCCTTGAGAATCACGTTATCCATTAGTTTACAAGTCAAGGCTCCTCTGCACAGGCTGCCGGCTAGATTATGGGTATCACAACGGCGCCTATTTCTGCCGTGAAGCAGTAATGTATAAGCATTACTGTGTTTCGGTCCGAAGGGCGCCGTAGCTAGTGAAATTACTGGGCAAATGAGACTTAACATCATATGTCTCAAGGTGACGAGCGCAGTTGTAATGCTGCTCAGAATTTTTGGGGTTTTTAGGATTCCTGAGCGGCACTGCATTGTAATGGGCCGGGCGTATCATTTACCATCAGCAGAACGTCCTGCTCGTCTCGTTCCGTATTTTCATAAAAATAAAAAAGTGAAAACAGCCTGACAATCGGTACAGTAGTTTTTGAGTTTATCGCGAACAGACAGACAGACAGACGCATCAGAGGACTTTGTTTTTATATGAAGTTGTGATTAGTTGGATGTTGTCACATCACGGATTCTCCATTTGATTTGAAGTAGATTTGTTATGCAAACGTCAGTGTGGTTGAAGTATCTCGCAGAGAAACAACGTAATTTATTGCTTGAGTTGAATAAGTAATCAGAGTAACGCTTGTACCGACAGCGAGTATGCCACAGAGAAGCGGTACTTAATCCTGTAATATGTGTCAGAATATAACGAACTGAGAACTAAATGTGCTCTCCTGAACTATCAACTATGTCATTTATTAGTTGCATTTGTGTCAAGCGGAAGGGAATTTTATAAGCAGTTTCATGCTCATGTTATTTATTTATTGACTAGAATTTCTCACAGCTTTTTCGAATTTTATTAAAAAACAGTACAATTTAATTTTTTTTTAAATGGAACGGGAGGACAAACGGTAGTACGGGTTACATGATGTTAAGTGGTCACCGCCGTCCACATTCTCTTGCAACACCAGAGGAATCACAGGAGCGTTGCCGGCCTTTAAGGAAGGTGTAAGAGTTAAAGTGTACAATTTTTTTTTTATTGAAATAAGAGAGACGAACTGGACGTTCAGCGGATGGTAATTGATACGCCCTGCCCATTAAAATGCAGTGCCACCCAGGATTATTGAAAAACCTAAAAATTCTAACGTGTTATGAAATTCTAAAGAATTGTTACAAAACGTTTATGTATTGTAAATAACTTTCTTAATAATACCACAGATTGGGGATGAAGCGATCGCCCTCAGGCTCTTTAATGATAAATTAAATTGCGCCTAAATTTTATTAAAAAAAAGAAACTTCGCTAAGTTTCTTGCGCCTGTCCTTCTCAGGTCTAAGGCATAAATATTCTGAGCTAGAGGTCCCGGGTTCGAATCTCGGTAGGTGCAATCATTTATAATATGATGAATATGAATGTTTCAATTCCGAGTCATGGATGTTTATATTAATTTATGTATGATTATGTAAGTATATTGTATTAAATATATCGTTGTCTTGTACTCATAATACAGGCTATGCCTAGTTTGGGGCAAGATAATTTGTGTAAGAGTGTGTCAATATTATTATTATTATTCGAATAGTTTTGGAATTACTTAACGAGAACCAATAACAAGGTGACTGGAACTTCAAAGTGATTTTGAGTACAGAACAATATATTGTTATATATTTATTACTTTTTTGCGATATTTAAAATCATTTTATTAAGTTTATGGAAGGAAATCACGTGACGCCAACAAATATTGAGGTACTAGCTATTACCCGTGACTTCGTGCGCGTGCAAAAGTTAATTTGGGTTGTATTTTTTATTTTTTAATATGCTCACTTTCCAAATTATACACAACAAACTGCAGTGGTTAATACATTGTTATAAGCTTCCATACCAAGCTATAGAACTTTCATCCCCCTTTTTCATCCCCAGGTCAAAATTTTCAAAGTGCTAGAACAATTAATAAGTTTTTATTTCTTATCAAGTGCCTAAATACAAAGTTTGATAGTTTGAACTTCGACAATGACGAACTTTCGTACAAACTTCCACTTCATATTTCAACACTGCCAAGCCTTTTATTCGCGATAAAAGATAGCCAATGTCCTTGTCTATCTCTGTACAAAATCGTTACAGTGGTTTCGGCGTGAAAATGTAACAAACAAACTTACATTTATAATATTGCGCGGGATTATTAATGTGCTTACTTATCCAAAGACAAGCAAACAGAAATAAATAATAATAATAAATAAACCAGTGGGAGGCTCCATTGCACAGGATGTCGGCTAGATTATGGGTACTACAACGGCGCCTATTTCTTCTGTGAAGCAGTATTTGTGTAAGCATTAATGTGTTTATAATTAATTAATTAAGGGCGCCGTAGCTTGTAAAATTACTGGGCAAATGAGACTTAACACCTTATGTCTCAATGTGACGAGCGCTACGAGTATTGTAGTTCCGCTGAGAATTTTTGGGCTTCTCAAGAATCCTGAACGGCGCTACATTGTAATGGGCAGGGCGCATCAATTACCATCAGCTGAACGTCCTGTTCGTCTCACCCCATATTATCATAAAAAAAATCATTTACATTAAGATACACACATTGATAATAACACAGAAGTATTACGAGATTATTAAACGATGTATAAGTTCAAGTGTTTAATTAAAGTTTGCGGTGATATAAGTACAAGGATATCTTATAATAAGCGGGTATGTGCAACAGGCTTAATACTAATTAAATGACGTCATTAGTGTAATTCCCTTCTTGTGTTATCTATACTAGTATAATAAAGAGGAAAGATTTGATTGTTTGTTTGCATTGAATAGGCTCCGCAACTACTGAACCGATTTGAATAATTCTTTCACTGTTGGGAAGCTACGTTATCCCCGAGAATTATAGGCTATATGACATTTTCAAAAATTAAGGGATCCCTACTAAAAATCCAGTAATGTAGCCTAAGGCGTAAAAATACGTACGCGAACGGCGTCGCGGGATATTAGCTATGTATTATAAGAATGAAAACTTTAATTATTAAATTTTCTATTGTTATTTTTTTATGACAATAAGGGACGAAACGAGCAGAATATTCAGTTGATGGTTGATACGCCCTGCCCATTACAATATAGCAGCACTATATTGTAATGGGCAAGATTCTTGAAAAATCCAAAAATTCTGAGCGGCACTACAATTGCACTCGTCTCCTTGAGACATAAGATGTCAGGTCTCATTTGCCCAGTAATTTTACTAGCTACGGCGCCCTTAATTAATTAATTAATTATAAACACATTAATGCTTACACAATTACTGCTTCACGGCAGAAATAGGCGCCGTTGTGGTACTCATAATCTAGCCGGCATCCGGTGCAAAGGAGCCTCCCACTGGTTTATTTATTATTATTATTTACTTCTATTTGCTTGTCTTGGGACAAATAAGCAAATTAATAATCCCTCGTATTATTGTAAATGTAAGTTTGTTTATTACATTTTCACGCCGAAACCACTGTAAGGATTTTGATGAAATTTTGTACAGAGACAGACAAGGACATAGGCTATCTTTTATCGCGAATAAAAGGCTTGGCGGTGTTGAAATACGGGGTGGAAGTTTGTACGAAAGTTCGTCATTGTCGAAGTTCAAACTATCAAACTTTGTATTTAGGCAATTGATAAGAAATAAAAAAAATATTAATTGTTCTTGCACTTTTAAAATTTAGACCTGGCGATGAAAAAGGGCGATGAAAGTTCTATAGCTGGGTATGGAAGCTTATAACAATGTGCACTGCAGTTTGTTGTGTATTATTTGCAAAGTGAGTATATTAAAAAAATTACCAAATTAACTTTTGCACGCGCACGAAGTCACGGGTAAAAGCTAGTACCTCAATATTTGTTGGCGTCACGTGATTTCCTTCCATAA
>CATIXQ010000011.1:10218901-10228959 GCA_949711755.1 Leptidea juvernica
CTAGTGCCGCTATGTTTCGCATAGGTTAGTGTCGAGGACCGGAGGCCATTCCCCCCCCCATCCCCAACAATGATTATGAAAGCGGTCCCTAAAGAGATAGTACCCCAGGAGGGTACCGGCTCTACCAGAGTCGGAGAATCCCTCCCCGAGCACTCTAGCTCGGGCTGCCCTTCGTATTCTGGGGAGGGCACAGTACCGCGCATGACCAAGGACAAACGAGGCAGTAACACCACGGCACCCCGCTCCACACTCAACGGGGACTTTTGCAATATCAGGGGAATTCACTCCAACTTAAACGCCGTCCACCACCACCTTGAGACGGCGAAGCCGGCCTTGTGTTTCCTTACGGAGACGCAGATATCTCGACCTTGCGATACGTCATATTTAACGTACCCCGGGTACAAAATTGAGCACAATTTTTTGCCTCATGCCGGGGTATGTGTGTACGTTAGGGAGGATATCTGCTGTCGCCGTCTCGGCAGTTTTGAGGGTAGGGACCTGTCCTCTCTTTGGCTCCGCGTAGATTTAGAGGACCACGTCCGCATCTATGCGTGTGTCTACAGGTCCCATAGTGGTAACGCAGAAACCGATCATCTCATGGGCTGCGTTCAAGCGGCAATTGAAGACGTGCTTGCACAGATCCCCTCCGCTGAAATCGTAGTCTTGGGTGATTTCAACGGGCACAATGCCGAATGGCTTGGATCACGTACCACAGACTACGCAGGGCGATCTGTGCATAATTTTGCATTGGCGTACGATCTGTCCCAATTGGTTGAGCCGCCAACGCGGCTGCCGGATGTGGATAGCCACATGCCGTCCTTATTAGATCTTCTGCTGAGTACACATCCCGATGGTTACCAGGTCATTGTCGACGCCCCTCTCGGAACGTCCGACCATTGCCTGGTCAGGAGTGTGGTGCCTATACGACGCCCACGTCGCAGACCACCAGCGACCCGCGTTTGGCACTACAAGTCAGCAGATTGGGATAGGATGCGTTCCTTTTTTGCATCCTACCCTTGGAGCAGGGTTTGTTTCCCTTCGGATGATCCTAGTGCCTGCGCCGTTGCAGTAGCCGATGTGATACTACAGGGCATGGATATTTTTATACCAAACTCCGTAGTACCAATCGGTGGCAGATCACAGCCCTGGTTCAATCCGTCAGTTAAAGCAGCATCTGACTGCAAAAAACATGCGTATCGAGCTTGGGTTGCGGCGCTGGACACAAAGGATCCGAACTGCACAGTTCTTAAGAGGAAATACAACCGTGCCTGCAGATTTTTTAAGCGGCAAATCGCCCGTGCAAAACACGTCGTCAAAATCGGCGAGCAGCTTTTCAGTTACCCGACCGGAACACGCAAGTTCTGGTCGTTGTCGAAAGCTGCTCTTGGTTGAGCCAGCCGTCCATGCCGCCGTTGCACATGAGGAATGACACCCTGGCCCATACGGCAAAAGAGAAAGCCGATCTCCTGTGCGCTCTTTTCGCCTCCAACTCGACTCTTGACGACAACGGAAAAACACCGCCGACCATCCCGCGGTGTCAGAGCTCTATGCCTGAAGTACAGTTCAGACAGAAAACTGTTACGCGAGCTCTGTTTTCGTTGGACGTCAGGAAGTCGAGCGGGCCGGATGGCATTTCTCCAATCGTGCTTAGAACGTGTGCCCCTGAGTTGACGCCGGTGCTAACGCGTTTATTCCGGCACTCTTATTCCAAAGGCGTAGTCCCTGACTCATGGAAGTCAGCCCTTGTCCATCCGATCCAAAAAAAAGGAGACAGCTCGGATCCGGCAAACTACAGGCCTATTGCTATTACCTCCCTGCTCTCCAAAATCATGGAGAGCATAATTAGCCGTCAGCTCTTGGTATACCTAGAGGGTCACCAGTTGATCAACGACCGACAATACGGGTTTCACCATGGTCGGTCGGCAGGTGATCTTCTGGTATACCTAACACATAGATGGGCTGCGGCTATTGAAAGCAAGGGGGAAGGCCTGGCAGTTAGCCTGGATATAGCGAAGGCCTTTGATCGTGTATGGCATAAGGCGCTCCTCTCTAAACTTCCATCATTTGGGCTTCCCGAGAGCTTGTGCAAGTGGACCTCCAGCTTCCTCACTGGGCGCAGCATACAGGTCGTTGTCGACGGACATTGCTCGAACCCGAAGCCCGAGAATGCTGGAGTGCCCCAAGGCTGTGTGCTATCTCCTACGCTGTTTCTTCTGCATATCAATGATATGTTGGACACCTCCAACATTCATTGCTATGCAGATGACAGCACTGGTGATGCCGTATACACGGGCCATGCACGTCTCTCTCGGGAAATCGTCGACCAGTGCCGGGAAAAACTTGTGTCTTCTATCGAGTCCTCTCTTGAGAAGGTCGCGGAATGTGGTAAATTGAACCTTGTCCAATTTAACCCCCAGAAGACTCAAGTTTGCGCGTTTACCACTAAAAAACCCCATTTGTCGCATCACCGCTCTTCGACAACACTTCCCTCAAAGCCTCGCCTAGTATCGGAATACTGGGTCTCGAAATCTCGAGCGATTGCCAATTCCGTGGCCATCTGGAGGGCAAAGCCAAATTGGCTTCAAAGAAACTGGACGTCATTAATACAGCACGGCAATACTTCAAGCCGGCCCACATTCTAGCGCTGTACAAAGCGCAGGTCCGGCCACACATGGAGTATTGCTGTCATCTCTGGTCTGGCGCACCCCAGTATCAGCTCGATCCATTTGACCGCGTGCAACGCAGAGCAGCGCGAATTGTCGGGGACCCAGTACTCTGTGAACGGCTGGATCACTTGGCGTTGCGTAGAGACGTCGCTTCATTGTGTGTCTTCTACCGCATTTATCACGGGGAGTGTTCCGAAGAGCTGTTTTATCTAATTCCTGCCGCCGAATTCCACCTTAACACGACACGCCACAAGTTAGGATATCATCCTCACCATCTGGATGTGTGGCGGTCCTCCACAGTGCGATTGACAAGGAGCTTTCTTCCACGTACTACAAAGCTGTGGAGGATGAACTTCCTTGTGCGGTGTTTCCGGGACGATACGACATGGGTACCTCCAAAAAAAGCGCGTACACCTTCCTTAAAGGCCGGCAACGCTCCTGTGATTCCTCTGGTGTTGCAAGAGAGTATGGGCGGCGGTGATCACTTAACAACAGGTGACCCGTACGCTCGTTTGTCCTCCTATTCCATAAAAAAAAATGTTGTTGTTATATTTGAAAATGTAACAATTTATGAGAGCGTTATGTCCCATAACTTTGGGACGGCCTGTATACAAAAAAATGATTTGTTCCTGTTTCGCCCCGCAAAGTTTCGCCCCACACAAAAAATTCTTTTTACGACCCAGATTTTATTCCTGTTTCGTCTCAAAATAAGAATACTTAATAATTTATTATTTTATTCTTGTTTCGCCTCACTTTTTGTTCTTTATTCGCCTCGGGTAGTATTTTATGTGTTTTACAACATGTTTTGTACGGACAGCATACAAAATATTTTAAAAATCTTATTTTTGACGATAAATATTATTAATGAACTCAACAAGTTAGTACTCAATACAAGAAATCAATTAACGGAAACAGGAGCCTTTTAACTAATTCAAATTGTAATATAAATTTAAAAAACTTTGTTAAAATAAAAAATGTATTTAGGTGATTTTATGTTCTCTATAATAAATGCAACTGATCTGTGATTATTATTTACATTACATTTTAAATCCTATTTATATATATATATATATACATATATATATTATCATTTAAATACTCAGGCGTATCTTAGTTTTTTATAAATAATAATTAGGCGATTGATTAATAAGTATATTACGCTCATATTAATTGAGAAAGTTCGCAGTTCAAATAATAAAAAAAATATTTCAGTACAATGATTTATTTGACCAATTTCTTTGCCACACACCGATCTATAAAACACACACGCATGGACATCCAGAAAAGATTATTTTAATATTAGTATTTACTATGATAAACCTGTGAGTGCGATATGATTAAAAATAAGTCAATTTCAGAATCGAGAAAACTTATTTTGACGTGTCGAGAATAGAACTTCTTTTACGAGGCATGCAAAATAAGCAACTATTATCTCTAACCACAGCAATGCATGTAAATGCCATGATATCTATATAATATATAAAATTGAATTGCTGTTCGTTAGTCTCGCTAAAACTCGAGAACGGCAGGACCGATTTGGCTAATTTTGGTCTTGAATTATTTGTGGAAGTCCAGGGAAGGTTTAAAAGGTGAATAAATGGTGAAAAATGCTGCTAAATTAAATAAAAACAACAACTTTGTTTTTACTTTGATGCATCCATACATAATTTCTATGAGAGAATTTATTGACGCACGGTTTGACAGTTCTGCTGTGAAACAATTTCATTACGACAGCAGAGTGCATATTTTACGAAGTAATTTTTGATGTTATGATATATTATTGACAAATTCATATAAAACATAAGTTTATTTATTATATAAAGAACAACGTCTGTCGGGTCAACTAGTATAAATATAATTTGATAATGACAATAAGGGACAAGACGAGCGGGACGTTCAGAATGCAGTGTTCGAGGGCCAGTATTCCGATAGTAGGTGAGGCATTAAGGGAAGTGTTTTCGAAGAGCGGTGAGCGATGATACTACAAATGGGGATTTTTTTAGTGTTAAATGCACAAACTTGGACGCTATCTTGAGTCTTCTGGGGATTAAATTTCACCAGGCTCATTTTACCCCAAGCCGCGACCTTCTCAAGATAGATTGATTTGTGAGTACCTACTTGCGTATCAAGTAAATATGTAGATGTATCACTGCTGGAGAAAAACTATGTAATAAATTTTCTCTGCGTTTCACTAGCACATTCAAGCGAAGCAATTAAAATAACTTAGCAGTCACTTATTCGCCTTTGTTATTTTAGTACTTAACATAATTATGAAAGTTTTCACTTGTCCAATATAATTAAATTAAAATTGTTGTTGAAAAATAAACTCTTGTCTTATTTAAATATTATTTTTCATTTACTTAGTTTTCTTTTTTAAATACTTAACGTTTATATTTAATAAGGTCGTTTAACCATGTTTTCATTGACTCTAAACTTTCCTATATAAGCACTGTTTGAGGTTGTAGAGCGCTTGTCGTTTAGCGTTACTTATATACCTACTCCAGTAATTTTAATTATAAAATTGATATGTTCATGGTTTAAGAGCTGTCGTACACGGACTGCTTCAAGCAGTTGAGAGTTTGAGACTGACTGCTTGAAGCTGCGACCGCGCGGTGAGCTATGGCGATATATATAAGAAACCCAAAAATTCTGATCGGCACTTCAATTGCGCTCGTCACCTTGAAACATTCGATGTTAAGTCTCATTTACCCAGTATGCTTGAAGGCAGAAATAGGCATTGTTGTACCCATAATCTAGCCGGCATCCTGTGCAAAGGAGCCTCCCACTGGTAGTTATTACGAAGAGAATAATCAAAAAAAAGTCTTTCTGTTTAAAACTTCAAACAACACAACATTATGCAAATGAAGTACATATTCGAATGTAAAATGAAACAATATTTTTCTACCAAATTCAAATAGAACGGGAATCGGCTCTATTGGGAAATGGGAATACAGCGGCATATAAAATTTAAACTGTCTTTGCTTTTAGTTGGTTCAAACTAAACATTTACAGTTTTCATTTTTGTTTTGTTATCCTTCTTGCAAATACTTGATTTATTATTATTCGGTTAGTGAAAATAACAGCACATTGTAAAATCAGAGTAGATCATAATACAGATAACAGAAAGATAGGATCATAAGTATATTAGAGTGTCAAATAGTAGTAAATAAATCCAATGACTTTCTAAACAGATATAAGGACATATCATTCGTAGTCTGATAGCGGAACGGTAAAAGTGTGCTTAAACAAAACGTAAACAAACATTTTGTTATTAATTTTGTATTTCAAGACACTGTAGGCAAGTAGTACGCATTTTTAAAATTGCTAGATAAAAATACTTTGTAAGTTTTGAGAATGACTGTATTATTGGGAAAAATTAATAATATTTCGTCAATATTCATGTATCACTGGTAGTAGTATTCATGTACCAAGGCAACATAAACAGCGTTACGTAAATATCTGACTTCTATACTAGTGCAGTATCTTGGATTAGGAGCGACGTAATAACATGCAAATTACGGGCAAGTTTGATGAGAAACATAGCAAAAAGTAATGACTAATGTTGATACTTAAAATATTAAATATTATACTATTTTACTTGTAAAGTGGGAAATCTGTAGGTGAATTAATTACCAAAGTATTATTGTGTAGTAATCCACATTCCAGTTAGAGAATGCATACGCAAATCTTTATTAACGATCTTAGCTATTCAAACGAACAAGAATTCCCAGATTTAATTTGTCCCGCCATTAAATTTTCTTTAATTTAAGTCTTTGATAATCTAAATATTGTCAATTTTAATTGAATACATAAATAAAAAGGTATACGTAGGAGGTCCACAGATCTGAAGGCATGTTTTCTAAGTGCTGATTGAACGCTATTACTGCCTCTTCGGAATTGGTAAAAGTGAAACCTCTCATCAAATCTTTGATAGTGGGGAAAATACAGAAATCACAGGGTGGTAGGTTGGGGCTATATGCAGGATGGGTGACGAGTTCTTCTTTTTCGGAAGATAAAAATGACTTAGTTTTGTTGGCCGTGTGTGAAGAAGCGTTGTTATGATGTAGGAGAACGCGGCTTTTTGGTCGTCTTTCACGAACTTTTTTTAACATGACCGCCCTTCACGAAATTCGTCATGTCAAGAATCTCGACCTCTCTCAAATTCAGCAAACCATCGCTTCACGGTGCTTAAGAAAGATGCATTTCTCTCAAAAGCATTTTGATCATCATCATCAGAATTATAAAAAATCATCGCTCTAAAATCTTTTGACTTAATTCCATTTTCGTTGCGTACATAGAACTTCAATGTGTGATAAAAACAATTGACCAAAGATTGCCAATTGTTTTTTTTTATTACTAAGAAGGTTCCAAAAAATATAACATTCGAAATTTAAATAGTTCCGATTAGCTAGAAGTGATAAACTTTTAGTGTGCCCCATGTATCTTTATTTAGGACAAACTCTGTACCTACAACATTCATTGCAGACACATGGAAACATGACTTAATATATTATAATATATAAAAATTATAACTTGAAAATCTTGTCAAAATATGAATAGTAAAGTAAATCTATAACAAGAAAGTGAAATAATTATATTATTATTAAAGTATAAAAGTGAAACTTTTATTACATCGTCTCAAACTTTTTCGTCTGTGTGTTGCATGTCGCGTGACGGTTGGGCGGCGCCTATAGTTCGCAGCAGCTGACCATGTAGTATATAGACTATTACTCATTTGTGCCAGTGCTCCACGCTATTTTGTTTGTTTTTTAATATGTGTATATAATCTTAATAATTGTTAAGTATTGGGAATCAGTCACCTGTAAACTAAGCCAGTAAACTGTATATATACAGGTGTCCCAAAGTTATGGGACATGAAGGGAAAGTACCTTAAATTTATTTTCTTATCTTTTTTTACATTTAAGTTGGTTCGAGTCCCAGACGAGGCAAGTAATTTTTAGAAAATCTTTGAATGCAGAATTACTAACTTTTAAAAATAACATAAAGTCTTCTTTCAGTAAAATACCCTATCTACGATATTTAAGGTACTTTCCCTTCATGTCCCATAACTTTGGGACAGCCTGTATATTCATGAAAAAGAATTGAAAGTATTCCAACATTTTCATCCTTTTCAATCAATATTTTTAACCAGGGCTAAGACACAGAGTTCAATAAAAATATTAGTTGGAGACCTAGTCTACTTTTATTATTTCCCATTATCGTTCCAATTTTCCGATTATAAAATTAAGATTGATAAAGCGTTTTTTATACCCTTAATGGAATATTATTCCAAAACTCTTAGTTAAATGTCTATAATGTGAAAAAACGTTTCACTTTTACCGTGGTTTCATAAAACCACACAATCCTTTTTCCCTTCGAAGCACTGTCAAACGGACATTTTATTATCTGTTATACTTGCAAATATAATTGACTGCTTATAAAGAAAACAACCCTTATTATTGCTGCTCGTCGATTATTTTGATTACTGAGTGAAATTGGCGTAGAACTAATTGATTTAAATTAGAATGGCGATGAACAATACGATGTTACATAACCCATTAACTATTGTTCAGATAATATTATGAGTAAACGGTGCTAGCAGAACACACATTTAACTTCTAATTGTTATGTTATGGCGTTATGAATATTCATGTAAATATTAAATGATGTTTGTGGATGCTAGTGGAATAGGCCAGGATCTGCCGAACTCTTTTGACATATACAAATCATTAGTCACATAGGAATTTTTATTTAATGGAATTGGAGGACAAACGATCGTACTGTTTACCGAACGTTAATTGATCACTTATCCGCCGCATAAATTCTCTTGCTACACCAAAGGAACTACGTGAGAGTTTCCGGCCTTTTAGAAAGGCATAAACGCTTTTTTAGGTACCCCTACACCGCTCAAGGAAGCTCATTCTACAGCTTGGTTGTACGTGTAAGATAGTTCCTTGAAAACCGCACTGTGGAGGAACTCCACACATCCAGATTGTGGGGATTATGTATTAATTTGTGGTGTATCGTGCGAAGGTGTAATTGGGCGGCTGGAATTAGGTCAATTAGGTTTGGAACACTCTCCGTGATAAATGCGGTAGAAGACACACGATTAAGTGACGTCTTTTCTTGACGTTCACAGTGCACTAGATCCCCGACAATTCGGGGAGTTCTGCGTTGCACGCGGTCAAATGGTTCGAGTTGATACTGGGGTGCACCAGACCATAGATGACAGCAATACTCCAAATATGGCTGGACCTGTGCTTTGTAGAGCGCTAGAATGTGAGCCGGCTTCAAGTACTGCCGTGCTCTATGTATGAAGCTCAGCTTTTTCGATAATAGGTGAGGCATCAAGGGACAAATGGGAATTTTTAGTGTTAAACGTGTAAACTTGAGTTTCTGGGGGTTAAATTTAATTTTACCCCATTCCGTAACTATGTAGATATAGCACAGTCAAGCAAAGCAATTAAAGTACCTTAGCAGTCACTTATTCGCCTTTATTATTGTAGTACTTAAAATAAGTTTGAAAGTTTTCACTTGTCCAATATAATTAAATTCAAATCTGTGTTGAAATATTAAGCTCTTGTCTATTTAAATATTACTTTTCATTTACTTAGTTAGCTTTTAAAATACCTAGTGTTTATATTTAATTAGGTCATTTAATCATGTTTTTATTGACTCTTAATTTTCCAATATAATCATTGTTTGAGTTTGTAGAGTGCTTGTCGTATAATGTTACTTATATATCTACTCCAGTAATTTAAATTATAAAATTTATAAGTTGATGGTTTAATACACAAACTTAGAATATACTGGCGTATACACAAAGTGACAGCTTGATAATGATTGTAAAATAATTCTTTTTCATTTCTATAATATCTTACATAAATTGTCATTTTTGTGTACGATAGCGCAATAAATGAATATTGTATTTAACCACATTAATGCTAGTACCTACTCTTATACTGATAAATAAAGCAATTCGTGCGAAATTATTCCCTTACCAATCGAAAATATTAAAAAATGCACAACGTTAATGTTCAAGTATTCACTTCTGCCGGCACGCCCTGAGTGCATCCCGTTATTTTTTTATTAAGAACCAGAGTCCAAAACACTGTTAAACAAAAACATGTCAATAATTATTAAAGGTGTAAGTAAAACTCTGTGAAAAACGGTTTCATAAAATAGCTATTGTTTTTCTGAACATAAAGGTGAATAAGTAGATGCAGTTGGAGACAACTTTGTCCTGAAAGCAATAAAGGGTTCCTCGTCAGGCGTTTAATATACTTTTATAGCCCATTCCGAACCCAGCCCAGTTTGTAACGCTTGTCATAGGATTTTACAGCCATTCAAATATAGATGAATATCGTTTATAATGCAATAATATTCACTATT